>CM059814.1:62053680-62623680 GCA_030435695.1 Brachymystax lenok tsinlingensis
AAGTGTGGGAAAAGGAGAGGGATATGGGGGCTGTAGGGCGGACAGGGAGGAGATGACCCTTACCATAATGGCCTTCATTTGAATAGGACGTACGGCATCCGTATTATGATGAGGATTGAGGATGTCCTAATATGGATGACGTACATACCATTCACCACTCAGCCACTCCCCTTAGAAGTAGAAGACGAGGAAGGAGTGGTCTGGTGATGCGTGTGCTTGTATCAGGCTAAAGACTGTTCTGACTGGAAGCATGTGATGGTTTTTAATAGTGTTTGTTGGGTTTATTGGGTTGATCAGGTGAAATGATGTGAAGGTAGCCTGCTGTTGTCACTGATTCTCTGATAGACTGTTTTAAATCAGCCAATGAATCAACAAAGTCATTTGTAACACAATGCGTTGTATGTCCAGTCATTTACCCTCACATATTGTGGCCAACAGTGGCAACAGTGACTGAGAAAAAATGTAATGAAACGTAAGGAACTCAATCTTAGATGATCCTTCCACCCTCTTCTGGCTTGCCGTACATTATTCCAGAGTTAGAATGTTCCTCAAGGTCCACCTGAAGTGATTAGAAATCTCATTGGCCACCTCTTCTTGCCTCAAGTACCTTCTGGATCCATCTCATTGTCCAAGTGTCCATGCACGCCGACACACATCGCCCCCCACCCGACACACACACACACACATCTGTGGACGTGAGCAGACTTTTCTCTCCTCTAGTCAGACACAACAGAGTGGATCATTGGTGCTGTAATGGTGGGGAACCCTGCCGAGAGAGAGAGAGAGAGAGAGAGAGAGAGAGAGAGAGAGAGAGAGAGAGAGAGAGAGAGAGAGAGAGAGAGAGAGAGAGAGAGAGAGAGAGAGAGAGAGAGAGAGAGAGAGAGAGAGAGAGAGAGAGAGAGAGAGAGAGAGAGACTGTCTAATCACATGATGAATGCCTAAGGAAATGTTTACATTTGTCCTATCTGTGCTTGGAGTTCGAAAAAGTAGTTCAAAAACATCCAAATAACCTATAATTTCTGTTCTCAGAGTGGTAATAAAACCTCCTTGGAAAACTTTAAAGGAACCTGAGTAAAACATTCTCAGAACCTCTGCAACCTAAAAATAAACATTCCTAGAACAGGTGAAATGTCCATGCCTCCCTCTATATCCATCCCTCACTCCCCACCTCCCTCCAACTCTCTCGCTCTCTCTCTCTCTCTCCCTCAATGCCTGCCTCCCAACCTCTAGCCTTTCCCTCTCACCCTCTCTTCCTTCCCTCCATCTATCTCTCCATCCCTCCCCACCCTTGTGGCCGAAAGGTCAAAGACTGCTCTAATTCTCTCGTTAAAGACTGCTGTAGTCTGTCCCCATGAAGCCCAGCGACTGTCTCTGTGCTACCGGACTAAAAACTGAGAGATAAGCATATACATTTTTTATTTCACCTGTATTTAACCAGGTAGGCCAGTTGAAAACAAGTTCTCATTTACAACTGCGACCTGGCCAAGATAAAGCAAAGCAGTTCAACACATACAACAACACATAGTTACACATTGGAGTAAACAAACACACAGTCAATAATACAGTAGAAAAAATAATAATAATCTATTTACAATGTGTGCAAATGAGGTAGGATAAGGAACATAAGACAATAAATAGGCCATGGTGGCAAAGTAACTACAGTATAGCAATTTAACACTGGAATGGTAAATGTGCAGTAGATGAATGTGCAAAGTAAAAATACTGGGGTGCAAAGGAGCAAGATAAATAAATGACTACGGTAGAGGATGAGGTAGTTGGTTGGGTTATGTACTGGTGCAGTGATCTGTGAGCTGCTCTGACAGCTGGTGCTTAAAACTAGTGAGGCAGATAAGTGTCTCCAGTTTCAATGATTTTTGTAGTTTGTTCCAGTCATTGGCAGCAGAGAACTTGAAGGAAAGGCGGCCAAAAGAGGAATTGGCTTTGGGGGTGACCAGTGAGATATACCTGCTGGAGCGAGTGCTACGGGTGGGTGCTGCTATGGTTACCAGCAAGGTGAGATAAGGCGGGGCTTTACCTAGCAGGGACTTGTAGATGACCTGGAGCCAGTGGGTCTGGCGACGAGTATGTAGCGAGGGCCAGCCGACTAGAGCATACAGGTCGCAGTGGTGGGTATTATAAGGGGCTTTGGTGACAAAGCGGATGGCACTGTGATAGACTGCATCCAGTTTGCTGAGTAGAGTATTGGAAGCTGTTTTGTAGATGACATCGCCAAAGTCGAGGATCGGTAGGATAGTCAGTTTTACTAGTGCAAGTTTGGCAGCATGAGTGAAGGAGGCTTTGTTGCGAAATAGAAAGCCGATTCTAGATTTAATTTTGGATTGGAGATGTTTATTGTGAGTCTGGAAGGAGAGTTTACAGTCTAGCCAGACACCTAGGTATTTGTAGTTGTCCACGAGAGAGTTAAAAACGTGTTTGAGATTAGATTAGAGAAGATATTAAATGTGTTTGAGATTAGATTAGCTGACAAGATATTAAACGTGTTTGAGATTAGATTAGCTGAGAAGATATTAAACGTGTTTGAGATTAGATTAGCTGAGAAGATATTAAACGTGTTTGAGATTAGATTAGCTGGCAAGATATTAAACGTGTTTGAGATTAGATTAGCTGAGAAGATATTAAACGTGTTTGAGATTAGATTAACTGAGAAGATATTAAACGTGTTTGAGATTAGATTAACTGAGAAGATATTAAACGTGTTTGAGATTAGATTAGTTGAGAAGATATTAAACGTGTTTGAGATTAGATTAGCTGACAAGATATTAAACGTGTTTGAGATTAGATTAACTGAGAAGATATTAAACGTGTTTGAGATTAGATTAGTTGAGAAGATATTAAACGTGTTTGAGATTAGATTAGCTGAGAAGATATTAAACGTGTTTGAGATTAGATTAACTGACAAGATATTAAACGTGTTTGAGATTAGATTAGCTGAGAAGATATTAAACGTGTCTGAGATTAGATTAGCTGACAAGATATTAAACGTGTTTGAGATTAGATTAACTGAGAAGATATTAAACGTGTTTGAGATTAGATTAGCTGACAAGATATTACACGTGTTTGAGATTAGATTAATTGAGAAGATATTAAACGTGTATGAGATTAGATTAGCTGACAAAATATTACACGTGTTTGAGATTAGGTTAGCTGAGAAGATATTAAACGTGTTTGAGATTAGATTAGCTGAGAAGATATTACACGTGTTTGAGATTAGGTTAGCTGAGAAGATATTAAACGTGTCTGAGATTAGATTAGCTGACAAGATATTAAACGTGTTTGAGATTAGATTAGCTGACAAGATATTACACGTGTTTGAGATTAAGTTAGTTGAGAAGATATTAAACGTGTTTGAGATTAGATTAGCTGACAAGATATTACACGTGTTTGAGATTAGGTTAGCTGAGAAGATATTAAACGTGTCTGAGATTAGATTAGCTGACAAGATATTAAACGTGTTTGAGATTAGATTAGCTGACAAGATATTACACGTGTTTGAGATTAGGTTAGTTGAGAAGATATTAAACGTGTCTGAGATTAGATTAGCTGACAAGATATTACACATGTTTGAGATTAGGTTAGCTGAGAAGATATTAAACGTGTTTGAGATTAGATTAGCAGAGAAGATATTATACTTGTTTGAGATTAGATTAGCTGAGAAGATATTAAATGTGTTTGAGATTAGATTAGTTGACAAAATATTAAACATCCAGTACAGGGAAGTTTCCAATGCATAAAGTAGACTGGATCAACTATGCATTTGTGAAATGAGGGTACGGGTGACAGGTCTCCCTCTTGCTCCAGTCAGCATTTCCCATTCCACAGTGGAATAATATTAATGGAATAGTTAGGTTTGGGTGTATTCTAATGAGGAAGTCAATCATTGATTTAAACATGAGGGTGGAGATGGTGGTGTGACTTGGCTCCTCTCTCTCTCTTCCATGCTGCATGGGCACAGTACTGATGGAATGGACTCAATCTCTCTGTCCCACAGATAGGCCTACTAAGGGTCTGGGGCTAGGGGAAGGGCTGGAGCAAAGGCTAGGACTGGAAACCAAACCAGGGAAATCATAAATATTGTGAATCATACAGTAGACCTACTTGCACCCTATCCAGGAAAACACCTAAATCGTCTCAGTCTGACAGAACCATCCACAGACATGTTCAGCTTCCACAACTAGGTCTCAAACTCGCTGTCCATCAGTCTTCTGTAATCATCTCTGTACACACATTTTCCAAACCATTCTGCTAGTTAGTGTAGCAGCATAGCCTCCATGCTAACTTCTTCTAGTTAGTGTAGTAGCATATCCTCCATGCTAAGTTCCTCTAGTTAGTGTAGTAGCATATCCTCCATGCTAAGTTCCTCTAGTTAGTGTGGCAGCATATCCTTCATGCTAAGTTCCTCTAGTTAGTGTAGTAGCATATCCTTCATGCTAAGTTCCTCTAGTTAGTGTAGTAGCATATCCTTCATGCTAAGTTCCTCTAGTTAGTGTAGTAGCATATCCTCCATGCTAAGTTCCTCTAGTTAGTGTAGCAGCATATCCTTCATGCTAAGTTCCTCTAGTTAGTGTAGCAGCATATCCTTCATGCTAAGTTCCTCTAGTTAGTGTGGCAGCATATCCTTCATGCTAAGTTCCTCTAGTTAGTGTAGCAGCATATCCTTCATGCTAAGTTCCTCTAGTTAGTGTGGCAGCATATCCTTCATGCTAAGTTCCTCTAGTTAGTGTAGTGTGTAGCATATCCTTCCATGCTAAGTTCCTCTAGTTAGTGTAGTAGCATATCCTTCATGCTAAGTTCCTCTAGTTAGTGTAGTAGCATATCCTCCATGCTAAGTTCCTCTAGTTAGTGTAGCAGCATATCCTTCATGCTAAGTTCCTCTAGTTAGTGTAGCAGCATATCCTTCATGCTAAGTTCACTCTAGTTAGTGTAGCAGCATATCCTTCATGCTAAGTTCCTCTAGTTAGTGTAGCAGCATATCCTTCATGCTAAGTTCCTCTAGTTAGTGTAGCAGCATATCCTTCATGCTAAGTTCCTCTAGTTAGTGTAGTAGCATATCCTTCATGCTAAGTTCCTCTAGTTAGTGTAGTAGCATATCCTTCATGCTAAGTTCCTCTAGTTAGTGTAGTAGCATATCCTTCATGCTATGTTCCTCTAGTTAGTGTAGCAGCATATCCTTCATGTTAAGTTCCTTTAGTTAGTGTAGTAGCATATCCTTCATGCTATGTTCCTCTAGTTAGTGTAGCAGCATATCCTTCATGTTAAGTTCCTTTAGTTAGTGTAGCAGCATATCCTTCATGCTAAGTTCCTCTAGTTAGTGTAGTAGCATATCCTTCATGTTAAGTTCCTCTAGTTAGTGTAGCAGCATATCCTTCATGCTAAGTTCCTCTAGTTAGTGTAGCAGCATATCCTTCATGCTAAGTTCCTCTAGTTAGTGTAGTAGCATATCCTTCATGCTAAGTTCCTCTAGTTAGTGTAGTAGCATATCCTCCATGCTAAGTTCCTCTAGTTAGTGTGGCAGCATATCCTTCATGCTAAGTTCCTCTAGTTAGTGTAGTAGCATATCCTTCATGCTAAGTTCCTCTAGTTAGTGTAGTAGCATATCCTTCATGCTAAGTTCCTCTAGTTAGTGTAGTAGCATATCCTTCATGCTAAGTTCCTCTAGTTAGTGTAGTAGCATATCCTTCATGCTAAGTTCCTCTAGTTAGTGTAGCAGCATATCCTTCATGCTAAGTTCCTCTAGTTAATGTAGCAGCATATCCTTCATGCTAAGTTCCTCTAGTTAGTGTAGCAGCATATCCTTCATGCTAAGTTCCTCTAGTTAGTGTAGTAGCATATCCTTCATGCTAAGTTCCTCTAGTTAGTGTAGCAGCATATCCTTCATGCTAAGTTCCTCCAGTTAGTGTAGCAGCATATCCTTCATGTTAAGTTCCTCCAGTTAGTGTAGCAGCATATCCTTCATGTTAAGTTCCTCCAGTTAGTGTAGCAGAATATCCTTCATGCTATGTTCCTCTAGTTAGTGTGGCAGCATATCCTTCATGCTAAGTTCCTCTAGTTAGTGTAGCAGCATATCCTTCATGCTAAGTTCCTCTAGTTAGTGTAGCAGAATATCCTTCATGCTAAGTTCCTCTAGTTAGTGTAGCAGCATATCCTTCATGCTAAGTTCCTCTAGTTAGTGTAGCAGCATATCCTTCATGCTAAGTTCCTCTAGTTAGTGTAGCAGCATATCCTTCATGCTAAGTTCCTCTAGTTAGTGTAGCAGCATATCCTTCATGCTAAGTTCCTCTAGTTAGTGTAGCAGAATATCCTTCATGCTAAGTTCCTCTAGTTAGTGTGGCAGCATATCCTTCATGCTAAGTTCTTCTAGTTAGTGTAGCAGCATATCCTTCATGCTATGTTCCTCTAGTTAGTGTAGCAGCATATCCTTCATGCTAAGTTCTTCTAGTTAGTGTAGCAGAATATCCTTCATGCTAAGTTCCTCTAGTTAGTGTAGCAGCATATCCTTCATGCTAAGTTCCTCTAGTTAGTGTGGCAGCATATCCTTCATGCTAAGTTCTTCTAGTTAGTGTAGCAGCATATCCTTCATGCTATGTTCCTCTAGTTAGTGTGGCAGCATATCCTTCATGCTAAGTTCTTCTAGTTAGTGTAGCAGAATATCCTTCATGCTAAGTTCCTCTAGTTAATGTAGCAGCATATCCTTCATGCTATGTTCCTCTAGTTAGTGTAGCAGCATATCCTTCATGCTAAGTTCCTCTAGTTAGTGTAGCAGCATATCCTTCATGCTAAGTTCCTCTAGTTAGTGTAGCAGCATATCCTTCATGCTAAGTTCCTCTAGTTAGTGTAGTAGCATATCCTTCATGTTAAGTTCCTCTAGTTAGTGTAGCAGCATATCCTTCATGCTAAGTTCCTCTAGTTAGTGTAGTAGCATATCCTTCATGTTAAGTTCGTCTAGTTAGTGTAGCAGCATATCCTTCATGCTATGTTCCTCTAGTTAGTGTAGCAGCATATCCTTCATGTTAAGTTCCTCTAGTTAGTGTAGCAGCATATCCTTCATGCTAAGTTCCTCTAGTTAGTGTAGCAGCATATCCTCCATGCTAAGTTCCTCTAGTTAGTGTAGCAGCATATCCTTCATGCTAAGTTCCTCTAGTTAGTGTAGCAGCATATCCTTCATGCTATGTTCCTCTAGTTAGTGTAGCAGCATATCCTTCATGCTAAGTTCTTCTAGTTAGTGTAGCAGAATATCCTTCATGCTAAGTTCCTCTAGTTAATGTAGCAGCATATCCTTCATGCTAAGTTCCTCTAGTTAGTGTAATAGCATATCCTTCATGTTAAGTTCCTCTAGTTAGTGTAGCAGCATATCCTTCATGCTAAGTTCCTCTAGTTAGTGTAGCAGCATATCCTCCATGCTAAGTTCCTCTAGTTAGTGTAGCAGCATATCCTTCATGCTAAGTTCCTCTAGTTAGTGTAGTAGCATATCCTTCATGCTAAGTTCCTCTAGTTAGTGTAGCAGCATATCCTTCATGCTAAGTTCCTTTAGTTAGTGTAGCAGCATATCCTTCATGCTAAGTTCCTCTAGTTAGTGTAGTAGCATATCCTTCATGCTAAGTTCCTCTAGTTAATGTAGCAGCATATCCTTCATGCTAAGTTCCTCTAGTTAGTGTAGCAGCATATCCTTCATGCTAAGTTCCTCTAGTTAATGTAGCAGCATATCCTTCATGCTAAGTTCCTTTAGTTAGTGTAGCAGCATAGCCTTCATCTGCTGCATCACCACTTGATTTACTTCCACTATCAGCACATCCTCCCTCCTCCCTCCTCCCTCCACTTTCTCCCTCTTTCCTCATCTCTCCTCCCTCCACCTCCTCTCTTCACCCGCCACCTCCACCTCCTCCCTCCTCCCTCCACCTCCTCCCTCCTTCCTCATCTCTCCTCCCTCCACCTCCTCCCTCCGTCCTCATCACTCTTCCCGCCACCTCCTCCCTCCTTCCTCATCTCTCCTCCCTCCACCTCCTCCCTCCTTCCTCATCACTCCTCCCTCCACCTCCTCCCTCCGTCCTCATCACTCTTCCCGCCCCTACTCCCTCCTTCCTCATCTCTCCTCCCTCCACCTCCTCCCTCCTTCCTCATCACTCCTCCCTCCACCTCCTCCCTCCGTCCTCATCACTCTTCCCGCCACCTCCTCCCTCATTCCTCATCTCTCCTCCCTCCACCTCCTCTCTCCTCCCTCCACCACCTCCCTCCTCTCTCCTCCCTCTACCTCCTCCTCCTCTTTGATTAGTCAGTCCAAAGTAAAGTACTGTATATACTCCTGACTTTTTGCCAGTGATCTCTGATTCGTTTGTGGAGGGTGTACGCGCCTGTGTGTGTGTGTAGGATTTGCATAGTGCTGTTGGCCCCTCAGAGGGTTGGCTCCTCACTAACTCAGTGGTGGATATCCAATCTGCTTGGGCTTACAGGCCCCTCTGTGTCATTCTCCACCTTCTCTCTCTTTCTCTCTTCTCTCTCTTTCTCTCTCTCTGCTGAGCAAACACATCTCCTTCGGCCTCATTAGCACTGCCTTAAATCCTTCCTCTCCTCCACCCCATCCCTCCATCCTGCCCTCCATCTCTCCCTCTGTTGCTCCCTCGCTTCTTCTCTAACCCTCATTCTTCATCTGATCTCTCTCTCCCGCACAGTCCGTGAATCCAAATGAGTACACATACACACACACGCACATTAATATCCACACACACCCACCCACCCACCCATACATCTGTGTCCACCTTGGGTTGCTGAGTTGGGATATGTAATTTTGCCTTCTCTCTCTCTCTTTCCCTCTCTGTCTCTATCTCTCTTAGTAACCACTATAACTTTATATAGCATCATATGATATAGCATATTAACCACGTATCACCAAAACGCTACTTGACATATTATGTGAATTTGAATAGGTGCACTTGATTGAGCTTGCCCACCGTGCTGAATAGGCAGAATGTTCCCTTTCAGAACTATACCAATGGCCCTATAGGGTGCAAACCCTGCCTATCCCATGTGCTTGGTGAGCTAAATCAAGTGCAACCGTTCACAAACAAGGCAACACATGGCCCTAGCCTCTGAAGAGCCCTCTCCTCCCCCCAGTCCAAACCCACTAAACTGAAGCAACCAGCTGTTGTTGTTCCAAAGCAGATGATCAACTCTGAATCTCACCAGGAACCTTATGGGGGAATTCAATTACAGATAATGCAGTAACCAAACAAAATTCCGTGCTATGCTTGGTGGCTGTACAGCTAACAGTACAGAAAATCCCCCTTCATGGATGTGTTCCATCCTCATGTGTGTGTGTGTGTGTGTGATGCCCAGGGGTGTGTGTGTGTGATACCCAGGGGTGTGTGTGTGTGATACCCAGGGGTGTCTGTGTGTGATACCCAGGGGTGTGTGTGTGTGTGTGTGTGTGTGTGTGTGTGTGTGTGTGTGTGTGTGTGTGTGTGTGTGTGTGTGTGTGTGTGTGTGTGTGTGTGTGTGTGTGTGTGTGTGTGTGTGTGTGTGTGTGTGTGTGATGCCCAGGGCTGTGTGTGATGCCCAGGGGTGTGTGTGTGTGTCCCAATGGTGTGTGTGTGATACCCAGGTGTGTGTGTGTGTGTGTGTGTGTGTGTGTGTGTGTGTGTGTGTGTGTGTGTGTGTGTGTGTGTGATACCCAGGGGTGTGTGTGATACCCAGGGGTGTGTGTGATACCCAGGTGTGTGTGTGTGTGTCTGCTGACACCACAGAATGATAGAGCATCTCTTCATCTCAGAGAGGGGAGGGGGAAGGGTACATTGATAAGCCCAGGATCTGTCTAATTATACTGTAGGATCAACCAGCCTAATGGATGCGTAAGGCAGGGATTTCCACTGGCATAGCCAAGGATTCAGAGGTGGGATTGAATCAAGTCACCTCTTCTCCAAAGTGCAGGTGTCTGTGTGCATGAAGATGAATGTAAAGCTATGGGAAATAAAGGAAATTCAAGACGCTGCGGTTTCAGACTGCACCAGAAGAGCCTCGGGGGTTGTTAAGGCTTTATTAACATGTGACTATATTTCACTGGATGTCCTGGGAATGGTGGAGCTCCATGTTGTTGAGTTGAATATGTTTCACTGGATGTCCTGGGAATGGCGGAGCTCCATGTTGTTGAGTTGAATATGTTTCACTGGATGTCCTGGGAATGGTGGAACTCCATGTTGTTGAGTTGAATATGTTTCACTGGATGTCCTGGGAATGGCGGAGCTCTATGTTGTTGAGTTGAATATGTTTCACTGGATGTCCTGGGAATGGTGGAGCTCCATGTTGTTGAGTTGAATATGTTTCACTGGATGTCCTGGGAATGGTGGAGCTCTATGTTGTTGAGTTGAATATGTTTCACTGGATGTCCTGGGAATGGCGGAGCTCTATGTTGTTGAGTTGAATATGTTTCACTGGATGTCCTGGGAATGGTGGAGCTCTATGTTGTTGAGTTGAATATGTTTCACTGGATGTCCTGGGAATGGTGGAGCTCCATGTTGTTGAGTTGAACATGTTTCACTGGATGTCCTGGGAATGGTGGAGCCCCATGTTGTTTAGTTGAATATGTTTCACTGGATGTCCTGGGAATGGTGGAGCTCCATGTTGTTGAGTTGAACATGTTTCACTGGATGTCCTGGGAATGGTGGAGCTCCATGTTGTTGAGTTGAATATGTTTCACTGGATGTCCTGGGAATGGTGGAGCTCTATGTTGTTGAGTTGAATATGTTTCACTGGATGTCCTGGGAATGGTGGAGCTCCATGTTGTTTAGTTGAAAATGTTTCACTGGATGTCCTGGGAATGGTGGAGCTCTATGTTGTTGAGTTGAATATGTTTCACTGGATGTCGTGGGAATGGTGGAGCTCCATGTTGTTGAGTTGAATATGTTTCACTGGATGTCCTGGGAATGGTGGAGCTCCATGTTGTTGAGTTGAACAAACTGTTGGAGTGTTTCCCTGTAGTGTAGAAGAGACCTATGATAGTATTTTTTCTTAGTACTACTGAATACTAAGTACTGTAGTCAAACCTCCTCTTCCTCTCTTCCCACTAGAGAATAATGGATCAATTAGTAGCACTTAGAGCTGGGGGAGGACTGAGATGCTTGCCCTTAGCAGGCATTATGATGGGCTTACAGACAGCTCAGCCGGCTCCACGCTCCACAGGTGAGAAGGACAACAGGGTAGATGAAGACCTTGTGTACAATGCAGATGGAAATTAAACCTGAGGAAGACTGCCATTATTTTCCGTGTTGGATTTGTTAGAGATGTTACGTAATGGGTGACAGGCATGGTGGTGACACAGAGAATCTTTGTTGGAATGACGCAGACACACACACACACACAGACTCACAGACACACAGACAGACTCAGACGCGCAAACACACAGACACACACAGACACACACACAGACGCAGACACACACACACACACACAGACACACACACAGACACGCACACCCAAAGACACACACACACACAAACAGACACACACACACGCAGACGCACAGACACACACACACACAGACACACAGACACACAGACATGCACACACACACACACAGACACACAGACATGCACAAACACACACAGACACACAGACACAGACACACAGACACGCACACACAGACACACACACACACAGACACACAGACACACAGACACACACAGACATGCACACACACACACACACACACACACACACAGACAGACACACACACATGCACACAGACACACACGCACACACAGACACACACACAGACACACACAGAGAGACACACACACACACACAGTTACAGATCATGTGCAATGGGATGTCATAATGATGTTATTTTCAAGTTGTAATCTGGTGTTGTAGAGACATCCAGCATGCAGCCTACCTGACCAATCAGTATACAGCCTACCTGACCAATCAGCATACAGCCTACCTGACCAATCAGCATACAACCTACCTGACCAATCAGTATACAGCCTACCTGACCAATCAGTATACAGCCTACCTGACCAATCAGCATACAACCTACCTGACCAATTAGCATACAGCCTACCTGACCAATCAGTATACAACCTACCTGACCAATCAGTATACAGCCTACCTGACCAATCAGTATACAGCCTACCTGACCAATCAGTATACAGCCTACCTGACCAATCAGTATACAGCCTACCTGACCAATCAGTATACAGCCTACCTGACCAATCAGTATACAAACTACCTGACCAATCAGTATACAACCTACCTGACCAATCAGTATACAGCCTACCTGACCAATCAGTATACAACCTACCTGACCAATCAGTATACAACCTACCTGACCAATCTTTTTTGCCCTCCCACATATTGTTTTATGATAAATATGTTATTAGAAAATATCTCCCACATTACAGCACATATACCTTCTCAGAACGCCTGCTGTTCATTTAGTGGAAATCAGACATCACACTTCTCTCTCTCCCCAAAACGCTGGCGAATTATTGACATTTGCTCATGTAAATTCTGCAAAGGTAAGGTTTATTGCCTCGGTGCGGTGACATTTGTGAGGATCCACCCCGGGGGGGGGGGTGTTCTGAGTCTAATCTACCTTGGGATGTGTTGTCCCTGGGTCTAAACCCAGGAAGCTATCATTACATACACCAGCCATGGCAGTCAAATGTCAGACTGATGAAGAGCCTGGTCTCCTAGTCAATCGTTCACACACACACACACATACACACACACATGCACATGCACACACACACACACACACACACACACACACACACACACACTGCTGCCGGGAGATGTCACACAGTGAGAAAAGACACCTTTGAGGGAGATGGATGAAGACACTAACTGTAGTTACAGAGTGACTGAGTGGAGGGGAAATGGGCCCTTCACTAGGTCGTTGCGTTGACGCTGAGATGGGCGATATTTCCCTGTAGATGTTGAATGCATCTGTTCAGAGGACAGTCTAGTGCAGAAATGAGTCGCGCTTTGGGGATTGGAAATTAATGTACTTAGAGGGATTGCTGTTGGTTAACGGATAGATCACAACATTGTCAAGAATTTGCATGAGGCTTGAATATCTCAGAGGTCCAGATTCCTTAAAACTTGAAAGCACTGTCTCCACCACACCACCAAGCTGCATAATGGCTGACAACAACAAGTATACCTTGCCAGCTGCTTGGCTTTTTCATAAACACACACACATACACACACGTACACACACGTACACACACACACACACACACACACACACACACACACACACACGGTCACTTGCTCATGGATGCCGATGGGACTCCCCCGACCATATCCCCCTGAACACACACTTCTTCACACACGCTTCTTCGCACACACACACACACACACATACACACACACACACTACATGACAAACGGCGTGCTGGTTCTACCTGAGCAGGCCCATTGTGGCCTTATCAGGGTCTACACAGCGCTCAGCACGCTGCCCACCCCACAAGGCTGCCATTGTTTCCTGTTCACCACCCCCCTCACTGCACGTGGTGCGCCTGCCTTATCTGTCCCTGTGGAAACAGGCTTTCTGTCCACTTGCATGCTGATGGTTCCCACAAGCTTTGCTACTCAGTTTCTCCTAGAACCTGTGGCTGAAAGAGTAGCACCTTACCTCAGTAGGAACACCTTACCTCAGTAGTAGCACCTTACCTCAGTAGGAACACCTTACCTCAATAGTAGCACCTTACCTCAATAGTAGCACCTTACCTCAGTAGTAGCACCTTACCTCAGTAGTAGCACCTTACCTCAGTAGTAGCACCTTACCTCAATAGTAGCACCTTACCTCAGTAGTAGCACCTTACCTCAGTAGTAGCACCTTACCTCAGTAGTAGCACCTTACCTCAGTAGGAACACCTTACCTCAATAGTAGCACCTTACCTCAATAGTAGCACCTTACCTCAATAGTAGCACCTTACCTCAATAGTAGCACCTTACCTCAGTGGTAGCACCTTACCTCAATGGTAGCACCTTACCTCAGTGCAGTAGCACCTTACCTCAGTAGTAGCACCTTACCTCAGTAGGAACACCTTACCTCAATAGTAGCACCTTACCTCAATAGTAGCACCTTACCTCAATAGTAGCACCTTACCTCAGTGGTAGCACCTTACCTCACAATAGTAGCACCTTACCTCAGTAGTAGCACCTTACCTCAATAGTAGCACCTTACCTCAGTGGTAGCACCTTACCTCAATAGTAGCACCTTACCTCAGTGGTAGCACCTTACCTCAATGGTGGCACCTTACCTCAGTGGTAGCACCTTACCTCAATAGTAGCACCTTACCTCAATAGTAGCACCTTACCTCAATAGTAGCACCTTACCTCAGTAGTAGCACCTTACCTCAGTAGTAGCACCTTACCTCAGTAGTAGCACCTTACCTCAGTAGTAGCACCTTACCTCAATAGTAGCACCTTACCTCAATAGTAGCACCTTACCTCAATAGTAGCACCTTACCTCAGTAGTAGCACCTTACCTCAATAGTAGCACCTTACCTCAGTAGTAGCACCTTACCTCAGTAGTAGCACCTTACCTCAGTAGTAGCACCTTACCTCAGTAGTAGCACCTTACCTCAGTAGGAACACCTTACCTCAATAGTAGCACCTTACCTCAGTAGTAGCACCTTACCTCAGTAGTAGCACCTTACCTCAATAGTAGCACCTTACCTCAGTAGTAGCACCTTACCTCAGTAGTAGCACCTTACCTCAGTAGTAGCACCTTACCTCAGTAAAACAAGGTCTGTTTTGACCTTACACTGTCCCACTGTTAGTCCACTTTTAACCCACTTTTAGTCTCCTTTTAACCCACTTGTGACCTACCTAATACATTTAGTCATACAATTTAATGAACCAGTGTACTTGGTTAAAAATGCATCGACCACATGACATTTAATCACCGGGTGGCGGTGTTATGCTACAATCTTTCATATTTGATCCCACACTTCCTTCTGCGTTATCTTGTTTCACAGCATCCCTCCATCCCTCCCTCTATCCCTCCCTTGTTCCCGCTGTTTCTCTCTACTCCTCCCAGCTGTTGGACAGATCTCCTCTTGTTTCCTGATGTGGCTTTTTAACATTCATTAGCCCCTCTAACTGTGTGTGTGTGTGTGTGTGTGTGTGTGTGTGTGTGTGTGTGTGTGTGTGTGTGTGTGTGTGTGTGTGTGTGTGTGTGTGTGTGTGTGTGTGTGTGTGTGTGTGTATAGGTGTGTGTGTTCATTCCCTACTAGTCAGCCTGCTCTTTGTTCTGCTATCGTCTAAGAGGTCTGAGGAGGTATTCTGCTATTGTCTAGCAGGCCTGGGAGGTGTTCTGCTATCGTCTAGCAGGCCTGGGAGGTGTTCTGCTATCGTCTAGCAGGCCTGGGAGGTGTTCTGCTATCGTCTAGCAGGTCTGGGGAGCTGTTCTGCTATCGTCTAGCAGGCCTGGGGAGGTGTTCTGCTATCGTCTAGCAGGCCTGGGAGGCGTTCTGCTTTCGTCTAGCAGGCCTGGGAGGTGTTCTGCTATCGTCTAGCAGGCCTGGGAGGCGTTCTGCTATCGTCTAGCAGGGCTGGGAGGCGTTCTGCTATCGTCTAGCAGGGCTGGGAGGCGTTCTGTTATTATCTAGCAGGCCTGGGAGGTGTTCTGCTATCGTCTAGCAGGCCTGGGAGGCGTTCTGCTTTCGTCTAGCAGGCCTGGGAGGCGTTCTGCTATCGTCTAGCAGGGCTGGGAGGCGTTCTGCTTTCGTCTAGCAGGGCTGGGAGGCGTTCTGCTATCGTCTAGCAGGGCTGGGAGGCGTTCTGCTATCGTCTAGCAGGCCTGGGAGGTATTCTGTTATTATCTAGCAGGCCTGTGAGGTGTTCTGCTATCGTCTAGCAGGCCTGGGAGGCGTTCTGCTATCGTCTAGCAGGCCTGGGAGGCATTCTGCTATTGTCTAGCAGGCCTGGGAGGCGTTCTGCTTTTGTCTAGCAGGCCTGGGAGGGTTCTGCTATCGTCTAGCAGGCCTGGGAGGCGTTTTGTTTTCATCTAGCAGGCCTGGGAGGCGTTCTGCTATCATCTAGCAGGGCTGGGAGGCGTTCTGCTATCGTCTAGCAGGGCTGGGAGGCGTTCTGCTATCATCTAGCAGACCTAGGAGGTATTTCGGTTATTGTCTAGCAGGCCTGGGAGGCATTCTGCTATCGTCTAGCAGGCCTGGGAGGCATTCTGCTTTCGTCTAGCAGGCCTGGGAGGCATTCTGCTATCATCTAGCAGGGCTGGGAGGCGTTCTGCTTTCGTCTAGCATTCTTCGGTCCACACCTGAGAACCTTTAACCTCTTTCAATGCAGCATACCACGCAGGGTACAACAGAGCAGATTAACATGCAGGATTGTACACACACACAGACACATTGTAGGCTACATATTGCCGGCTTTTGAGCAAAAGCTTGTTAGCCAGTGTACACACTCAAGGGTTGTTGCACACACATTTTGTACCCATACTCTACTTAAACCCACACTGTAACCTTAGATGTCAACTCTCAGCTCTCATACACTATCGGCTATATCGCACACTCTCTGCTCTCTCTCTCTCTCTCAAACACACAAACACACACTATCTTTTTTACTCTGTCAACATCATCTTTCTCTGGTATGCCTGATAGCTCTTTTTGTTCTTTCTCTCTGTCATGGCCACAGCACTTTTCTCAGGGCCTATTCAGAAATATCTTAAAGGATAGGAAGCATGAGTTTTTAGTCACCAATGTCACAGCCTGCTTGCTGTATTTGTGTAACACCTCGTTTGTTCTCCTTTTTGTTTTGTCAACTTTTCGGCCTGTTCTCTGTGAAGTAGGCTACGGGAGTTTTGTAACTTATTGCTGGCGCGCTAGCTGACGGACATCTGGATTCTATCTATTTTGGATTTCCCTAACTCTTCCTCGGCCTAGCAAAACGCTCGCCTCCCCCTCACTAACTCAGCCTGCACTCTTTTAAAAGTTTTACCATCAGATGGGCCCCAGCCCCGTCTGCTTTCTCTTTTCTTTTAATCTGCGGTTATGTTTTAGCTGTGTTGTGTTAGTTGCGTTCTATCTGGTCTCCAGTAGTCGGTCTCTTGCTTGCCAACCATAACCGAGGTGGATGGCTAGACTGGCTAGGCTAATAGCTACCTGGCTAAATAGCTAACGTTAGCTGGCTGGCTAGCTTGCTGGCTAAGACTGCATATAGCTAATATTCTTTGATAACTGGTTAGATGGCGTTATGTTTTTCCAAAACGTTGCTTTACTTTACTGTAGCTGTAAGCTAGGTGTTGATAGCAACCGGCTGACTCGTTCAGTGCTAACGTGACGTTAGCAGGCTGGTAGGGCTAACTTTAGCAGGCTAGTAGGGCTAACGTTAGCAGGCTAGTTGGCTAGCAACCATGCAAGTGGATTTGTAAACAATAAATTAGTATTTGCTTGTAAGTTGGCTGAAAATTGTATTGAAACCGATTTGGTTTTAATTTTAAGTTATACGTTTTATGTTATTTCTGTTGGAGTTTACATTACAGGGAATAGGCTAGCTTGCCGGGTCCTTCGTATTACATCACACCCTGGAAAGAAAAATATCTTCTGACTTCGGTGTACCTGAGGTGTAACTTTGCATTGGGACTTT
The DNA here is from genome assembly GCA_030435695.1 of Brachymystax lenok tsinlingensis. Classification (NCBI taxonomy): domain Eukaryota; kingdom Metazoa; phylum Chordata; class Actinopteri; order Salmoniformes; family Salmonidae; genus Brachymystax; species Brachymystax lenok. The sequence continues at coordinate 62,071,306 of CM059814.1, forward strand.
TGATGATGATTCTAATGCAAATCCACATGTTACATGTGGTTACGTTTATGATACCTACCCTTTTAAGAACCCCACCTTTTGAGAGCCCTACCCTTTAAGAGCCCTACCATTTCAGAACCCTACCCTTTAAAATAAATTAAAAACTTGCACACTGCTAGTTAATTAAACATACATACCAGCCTTTCTGCCTTCATCAGAGCTTCCTATTCAGAATATGAATAGAAAATTAACAAATACTGATTCACCAGGATTCTTGTTGCCCCTTTTAACTTCTTTAGTTAAAGTCTCACATACTATCTGAACAGAAACAGACTTGTTTACCTGGTCCCTTGTTAAAGTCTTACATACTATCTGAACAGAAACAGGCGTGTTTACCCGGTCCCTTGTTAAAGTCTCACATACTATCTGAACAGAAACAGGCTTGTTTACCCGGTCCCTTGTTAAAGTCTCACATACTATCTGAACAGAAACAGGCGTGTTTACCCGGTCCCTTGTTAAAGTCTCACATACTATCTGAACAGAAACAGGCGTGTTTACCCGGTCCCTTGTTAAAGTCTCACATACTATCTGAACAGAAACAGGCGTGTTTACCCGGTCCCTTGTTAAAGTCTCACATACTATCTGAACAGAAACAGGCGTGTTTACCCGGTCCCTTGTTAAAGTCTCACATACTATCTGAACAGAAACAGGCGTGTTTACCCGGTCCCTTGTTAAAGTCTCACATACTGTCTGAACAGAAACAGGCGTGTTTACCTGGTCCCTTGAGTGTCATTAGAACAGTACTATGACCTGGAGACTTGCATCACACTCTCCAAGGTCAGTGATGGGGAGGGGGTGTGTTCAGTGGCTCCCCATGGCTGACAATCGGAGTTGTCTGTGTGTGAGAGGGAAGGTGTGTGTGTGTGTGTGTGTGTGTGTGTGTGTCTGTGTGTCTGTGTGTCTGTCTGTCTGTCTGTCTGTGTTTGTGTATATGTGTGGCAGTAGGGCTTCAGCATGGTGTGTGTGTGTCAAGTCTTGCTACAGTGTGTGGGAAGAACACAGTGTAACGCAGTGTGAGCCACAGAGTCAGCCTGCCAGACACTCACTAGAACACTGATGGTGACAGTCCCAGCCAAGAGGTGGCCAAGAGCATCTACTAGACAGATAACCTTGCAAAATTACAATTATTTATTTCTTGGCATATTCACAAGTTCCTGGGTACTGAAAAGGTTAAGGAAGTCACTATTGTTCCCTTTATGCAGTAGAATGAGAAGGAAGGAGGAGGAAGAGGAACCAGAAAAGAAGGAGGAGGGTGAGGAGGAGGAGGGTGATAAAGAGGTGGAAGATGAGGAGGAGGAGGAGGAGGAGGAGCAGGGTGAGGAGGAGGAGGGTGATAAAGAGGAGGAAGATGAGGAGGAGGAGGGTGAGGAGGAGGAGGGTGATAAAGAGGAGGAAGATGAGGAGGAGGAGGAGGAGGAGGAGGAGGAGGAGGAGGAGGAAGAGAGTAAAGAGAGAGAGAGGATAGGGAAGGGACAAGGAGGAGGAGAAGAAACAGTGGGAGTAGAAGATTGATGGGGCTATTTATGCATCTACGCCATTACCTTCAACAAGTTAGGAAAGCCAAGGCTAGCTCTTTCAAGCAGAAATTTGCTTCCTGTAATACAAACTCAAAAAAGTTCTGGGACACTGTAAAGTCCATGAAGAATAAGAGCACCTCCTCCCAGCTGCTCACTGCACTGAGGCTAGGAAACTCTGTCACCACTGATAAATCCACAATAATTGAGAATTTCAATAAACATTTTTCTACAGCTGGCCATGCTTTACACCTGGCTACCCCTACCCCGGTCAACAGCCTTGCACCCCCCTCAGCAACTCGCCCAAGCCTCCCCCATTTCTCCTTCTCCCAAATACAGTTAGCTGATGTTCTGAAAGAGCTACAAAATCTGGACCCCTACAAATCAACCGGGCTAGACAATTTGGACCCTTTCTTTCTAAAATTATCTGCCGAAATTGTTGCAACCCCTATTACTAGCCTGTTCAACCTCTCTTTCTGAGATTCCCAAAGACTGAAAAGCAGCTGCAGTCATCCCCCTCTTCAAAGGGGGAGACACTCATGAACCAAACTGCTACAGACCAATATCTATCCTACCCTGCCTTTCTAAGGTCTTTGAAAGCCAAGTTAACAAACAGATTACCGACCATTTTGAATCCCACCGTACCTTCTCCGCTATGCAATCTGGTTTCAGAGCTGGGCATGGGTGCACCTCAGACACGCTCAAGGTCCTAAACGACATCATAACCGCCATCGATAAGAGACATTAATGTGCAGCCGTTTTCATTGATCTGGCCAAGGCTTTCGACTCTGTCAATCACCACATCCTTATCAGCAGACTCAACAGCCTTGGTTTTTCAAATGATTGCCTCGCATGGTTCACCAACTACTTCTCCGATACAGTTCAGTGTGTCAAATTGGAGGGCCTGTTGTCCAGGCCTCTGGCAGTCCAGGTCATCTACAAGTCCCTGCTAGGTAAAGCCCCACCTTATCTCAGCTCGCTGGTCACCATAGCAGCACGCACCCATAGCACGCGCTCCAGCAGGTATATCTCACTGGTCACCCCCAAAGCCAATTCCTCCTTTGGCCGACTTTCCTTCCAGTTCTCTGCTGCCAATGACTGGAATGAACTACAAAAATCTCTGAAACTGGAGACACTTATCTCCCTCACCAGCTTTAAGCACCAGCTGTCAGAGCAGCTCACAGACCCGTGCACCTGTATATAGCCCATCTGTAAATAGCCCAACCAACTACCTCATCCCCTACCGTATTTATTTATTTATCTTGTTTCCTTGTTATTCTACATTGCACATTCATCTACTGCACATCTACCATTCCAGTGTTTATATGCTATATTGTAATTACTTTGCCACCATGGCCTATTTATTGCCTTACGTTCCTTATCTTACCTCATTTGCGCACATTGTATATAGATTAGTTTTTTTCTACTGTATTATTGACTGTATGTTTGTTTTACTCCATGTGTAACTCTGTGTTGTTGTATGTGTCGAACTGCTTTGCTTTATCTTGGCCAGGTCGCAGTTGTAAAGGAGAACTTGTTCTAAACTTGCCTACCTGGTTAAATTAAGGTGAAATAAAAATAAATAAATAAAAACATGATTTATAATGGCACATCTTAGCATCACAAGTTATGACACCTAAACAACTACCATTACCTTCAACATTATTTATAATGACACATCTTAGCATCACAAGTTATGACACCTAAACAACTACCATTACCTTCAACATTATTTATAATGACACATCTTAACATCACAAGTTATGACACCCAAACAACTACCATTACCTTCAACATTATTTATAATGACACATCTTAGCATCACAAGTTATGACACCTAAACGACTACCATTACCTTCAACATTATTTATAATGACACATCTTAGCATCACAAGTTATGACACCTAAACAACTACCATTACCTTCAACATTATTTATAATGACACATCTTAACATCACAGGAGTTATGACACCCAAACAACTACCATTACCTTCAACATTATTTATAATGACACATCTTAACATCACAAGTTATGACACCTAAACAACTACCATTACCTTCAACATTATTTATAATGGCACATCTTAGCATCACAAGTTATGACACCTAAACAACTACCATTACCTTCAACATTATTTATAATGACACATCTTAGCATCACAAGTTATGACACCTAAACAACTACCATTACCTTCAACATTATTTATCATGACACATCTTAGCATCACAAGTTATGACACCTAAACAACTACCATTACCTTCAACATTATTTATAATGACACATCTTAACATCACAAGTTATGACACCTAAACAACTACCATTACCTTCAACATTATTTATAATGACACATCTTAGCATCACAAGTTATGACACCTAAACGACTACCATTACCTTCAACATTATTTATAATGACACATCTTAACATCACAAGTTATGACACCTAAACAACTACCATTACCTTCAACATTATTTATAATGACACATCTTAGCATCACAAGTTATGACACCTAAACAACTACCATTACCTTCAACATTATTTATAATGACACATCTTAGCATCACAAGTTATGACACCTAAACGACTACCATTACCTTCAACATTATTTATAATGACACATCTTAGCATCACAAGTTATGACACCTAAACAACTACCATTACCTTCAACATTATTTATCATGACACATCTTAGCATCACAAGTTATGACACCTAAACAACTACCATTACCTTCAACATTATTTATAATGACACATCTTAACATCACAAGTTATGACACCTAAACGACTACCATTACCTTCAACATTATTTATAATGACACATCTTAACATCACAAGTTATGACACCCTAAACGACTACCATTACCTTCAACATTATTTATAATGACACATCTTAGCATCACAAGTTATGACACCTAAAACGACTACCATTACTCTTCAACATTATTTATAATGACACATCTTAGCATCACAAGTTATGACACCTAAACAACTACCATTACCTTCAACATTATTTATAATGACACATCTTAACATCACAAGTTATGACACCTAAACAACTACCATTACCTTCAACATTATTTATAATGACACATCTTAGCATCACAAGTTATGACAGCTAAACGACTACCATTACCTTCAACATTATTTATCATGACACATCTTAACATCACAAGTTATGACACCTAAACAACTACCATTACCTTCAACATTATTTATAATGACACATCTTAGCATCACAAGTTATGACAGCTAAACGACTACCATTACCTTCAACATTATTTATAATGACACATCTTAGCATCACAAGTTATGACAGCTAAACAACTACCATTACCTTCAACATTATTTATAATGACACATCTTAGCATCACAAGTTATGACACCTAAACAACTACCATTACCTTCAACATTATTTATAATGACACATCTTAACATCACAAGTTATGACACCCAAACAACTACCATTACCTTCAACATTATTTATAATGACACATCTTAACATCACAAGTTATGACACCTAAACAACTACCATTACCTTCTAACATTATTTATAATGACACATCTTAGCATCTGACAAGTTATGACACCTAAACAACTACCATTACCTTCAACATTATTTATAATGACACATCTTAACATCACAAGTTATGACACCTAAACGACTACCATTACCTTCAACATTATTTATAATGACACATCTTAACATCACAAGTTATGACACCTAAACGACTACCATTACCTTCAACATTATTTATAATGACACATCTTAGCATCACAAGTTATGACACCTAAACGACTACCATTACCTTCAACATTATTTATAATGACACATCTTAGCATCACAAGTTATGACACCTAAACAACTACCATTACCTTCAACATTATTTATAATGACACATCTTAACATCACAAGTTATGACACCTAAACAACTACCATTACCTTCAACATTATTTATAATGACACATCTTAACATCACAAGTTATGACACCTAAACAACTACCATTACCTTCAACATTATTTATAATGACACATCTTAACATCACAAGTTATGACACCTAAACGACTACCATTACCTTCAACATTATTTATAATGACACATCTTACCATCACAAGTTATGACACCTAAACGACTACCATTACCTTCAACATTATTTATAATGACACATCTTAGCATCACAAGTTATGACACCCAAACAACTACCATTACCTTCAACATTATTTATAATGACACATCTTAACATCACAAGTTATGACACCTAAACAACTACCATTACCTTCAACATTATTTATAATGACACATCTTAACATCACAAGTTATGACACCTAAACAACTACCATTACCTTCAACATTATTTATAATGACACATCTTAACATCACAAGTTATGACACCCAAACAACTACCATTACCTTCAACATTATTTATAATGACACATCTTAGCATCACAAGTTATGACACCTAAACAACTACCATTACCTTCAACATTATTTATAATGACACATCTTAACATCACAAGTTATGACACCTAAACAACTACCATTACCTTCAACATTATTTATAATGACACATCTTAGCATCACAAGTTATGACACCTAAACAACTACCATTACCTTCAACATTATTTATAATGACACATCTTAACATCACAAGTTATGACACCTAAACAACTACCATTACCTTCAACATTATTTATAATAACACATCTTAACATCACAAGTTATGACACCCAAACAACTACCATTACCTTCAACATTATTTATAATGACACATCTTAACATCACAAGTTATGACACCTAAACAACTACCATTACCTTCAACATTATTTATAATGACACATCTTAACATCACAAGTTATGACACCTAAACAACTACCATTACCTTCAACATTATTTATAATGGCACATCTTAGCATCACAAGTTATGACACCCAAACAACTACCATTACCTTCAACATTATTTATAATGACACATCTTAACATCACAAGTTATGACACCTAAACGACTACCATTACCTTCAACATTATTTATAATGACACATCTTAGCATCACAAGTTATGACACCTAAACGACTACCATTACCTTCAACATGTGGTCATAGTGTTCATGGCCCCAACCAACTACAGAGTAAGAATAATTAGGTCCTCATTTCATTGTACACTGCTGCGCTCCACGATGTGCCCTTCATTGCGTCGTCACCATTCCCTATGTAGTGCACTACTTCTGACCAGGGTCGGTACGACCGTCTCATAGGTCTCTGTTCAAATGTAGTGCACTACTTAGTAAAAAGGGTACCATTTGGGTTGCGACCTAGGACTGTAGGACAGTATTAATGGGCTAAATTCACCATGGATTCCTAATGTGTCCTAAAGCAGACACAGAGAGGATATACAGTGGGGCAAAAAAGTATTTAGTCAGCCACCAATTGTGCAAGTTCTCTCACTTAAAAAGATGAGAGAGGCCTGTAATTTTCATCATAGGTACACTTCAACTATGACAGACAAAATGAGGGAAAAAAATCCAGAAAATCACATTGTAGGATTTTTTATGAATTTATTTGCAAATTATGGTGGAAAATAAGTATTTGGTCACATACAACCAAGCAAGATTTCTGGCTCTCACAGACCTGTAACTTCTTCTTTAAGAGGCTCCTCTGTCCTCCACTCGTTACCTGTATTAATGGCACCTGTTTGAACTTGTTATCAGTATAAAAGACACCTGTCCACAACCTCAAACAGTCACACTCCAAACTCCACTATGGCCAAGACCAAAGAGCTGTCAAAGGACACCAGAAACAAAATTGTAGACCTGCACCAGGTTGGGAAGACTGAATCTGCAATAGGTAAGCAGCTTGGTTTGAAGAAATCAACTGTGGGAGCAATTATTAGGAAATGGAAGACATACAAGACCACTGATAATCTTCCTCGATCTGGGGCTCCACGCAAGATCTCACCCGTGGGGTCAAAATGATCACAAGAACGGTGAGCAAAAATCCCAGAACCACACGGGGACCTAGTGAATGACCTGCAGAGAGCTGGGACCAAAGTAACAAAGCCTACCATCAGTAACACACTACGCCGCCAGGGACTCAAATCCTGCAGTGCCAGACGTGTCCCCTGCTTAAGCCAGTACATGTTCAGGCCCGTCCGAAGTTTGCTAGAGAGCATTTGGATGATCCAGATGAGGATTGGGAGAATGTCATATGGTCAGATGAAACCAAAATAGAACTTTTTGGTAAAAACTCAACTCGTCGTGTTTGGAGGACAAAGAATGCTGAGTTGCATCCAAAGAACACCATACCTACTGTGAAGCATGGGGGTGGAAACATCGTGCTTTGGGGCTGTTTTTCTGCAAAGGGACCAGGACGACTGATCCGTGTAAAGGAAAGAATGAATGGGGCCATGTATCGTGAGATTTTGAGTGAAAACCTCCTTCCATCAGCAAGGGCATTGAAGATGAAACATGGCTGGGTCTTTCAGCATGACAATGATCCCAAACACACCGCCCGGGCAACGCAGGAGTGGCTTCGTAAGAAGCATTTCAAGGTCCTGGAGTGGCCTAGCCAGTCTCCAGATCTCAACCCCATAGAAAATCTTTGGAGGGAGTTGAAAGTCCGTGTTGCCCAGCGACAGCCCCAAAACATCACTGCTCTAGAGGAGATCTGCATGGAGGAATGGGCCAAAATACCAGCAACAGTGTGTGAAAACCTTGTGAAGACTTACAGAAAACATTTGACCTCTGTCATTGCCAACAAAGGGTATATAACAAAGTATTGAGATAAACTTTTGTTATTGACCAAATACTTATTTTCCACCATAATTTGCAAATAAATAAATTAAAAATCCTACAATGTGATTTTCTGGATTTCTTTTTCTCATTTCGTCTGTCATAGTTGAAGTGTACCTATGATGAAAATTACAGGCCTCTCTCATCTTTTTAAGTTGGAGAACTTGCACAATTGGTGGCTGACTAAATACTTTTTTGCCCCACTGTATATTATGGAGGACGGCCCGTCCGTGGATTTCTAATGTGTCCTAAAGCAGACACAGAGAGGATAAATATTATGGAGGACGGCCCGGAGCCTGTCCGTTGCTCAAGGCTTTATTGTAATCAGCATCTATATTGATCGGCCCCCGGGTCTGGGCCCCAGAAGTAATCTATTTTAAATACACTTCCACCCCCCCCTCTCCCCCAACGGCGGAGCGCTGTCATGGCCCATTGTAATTCTATTGGCAGGACTCCATGGTAAGTAGGTAAGGAATGGAGGGTGGAGCGGTGTGATATTTATGGTATGTCTAGAGCTCTCTCCCTCTCTCTCTTCGCTCTCTCTCTCTCTCTCTCTCTGTCTCTCTTTCTTTGTCTCTCTTTCTCTGTCTCTCTTTCTCTGTCTCTCTCTCTCTCTCTCTCTCTCTGTCTCTCTCTCTCTCTTTCTCTCTCTCTTCTTTCTCTCTCTTTCTCTCTCTTTCTCTCTCCTTCTCTCTCCCTCTCTCTCTCGCTTTCTCTCTCTTTCTAGCTTTCTCTCTCTCTCTATCTCTCTCTCTCTCTCTCTTTCTCCCTCTCTCTTTCTCTCTCTCTCAATTCAATTCAATTTGCTTTATTGGCATGACGTAACAATGTACATATTGCCAAAGCTTATTTAGGATATTTACAATATAAAAATAATAAGAACAAAATTGTCAACAGGACAGCAGTAACAACAATAACCAAGGGTCAAAATAACCATACATTAAACAATAACAATAAGCATACAGTAGAGGACATTTGCAGGTTGATTGGTCTGTCTGTCACGTCCTGGCCACATAAAAAACACCAAACACCCCTGGTCACGTCCCGGCCCAAAACCCCATAGAGAACCCAGAGGGCTCTCTATGGCCAGGACGTGACCAGGGGTGTTTGGTGTTTTTTATGATGGTTTTGAGTTGGTTCCCAATTAGAGGCAGCTGTTAGTCGTTGCCTCTAATTGGGAATCCTATTTAGTTTGTTCTCTCCCCACCTGTGTTTGTGGGTTATTGAATGTTTGAATGTTGTAGGTGCTGTATGCGTTACGCATTTCTGTCACGATCGTTAGGAACGGACCAAGGCGCAGCGTGTGTTGCGTTCCACATCTTTTAATTCAAATGTGAAACAAATAAACAAACAAATAACAAAACGATTGGAAATAAATGCGTAGCGCATACAGCACCCACAACATTCAAACATTCAATAACCCACAAACACAGGTGGGGAGAGAACAAACTAAATAGGATTCCCAATTAGAGGCAATGACTATCAGCTGCCTCTAATTGGGAACCAACTCAAAACCAACATAGAAAACACCAAACACCCCTGGTCACGTCCTGGCCAGTAGATATGGGAGTTTATCAACATTGGGTTTGTTTTTTAATTATTTGTGGATCTGTGTAATCAAAGGTAAATAAACTAAGCAAAAAAAGAAACGTCCTCTCACAGTCAACTGCGTTTATTTTCAGCAAACCTAACATGTAAATATTTGTATGAACATAACAAGATTCAACAACTGAGACATAAACTGAACAAGCTCCACAGACATGTGACTAACAGAAATGGAATAATGTTCCCTGAACAAAGGGGGGTTTAAAATCAAAAGTAACAGTCAGTATCTGGTGTGGCCACCAGCTGCATTAAGTACTGCAGTGCAGCTCCTCATCATGGACTACACCAGATTTGCCAGTTCTTGCTGTGAGATGTTACCCTACTCTTCCACCAAGGCACCTGCAAGTTCCCAGATATTTCTGGTGAGAATGGCCCTAGCCCTCACCCTCTGATCCAACAGATCCCAGAAGTGCTCAATGGGATTGAGATCCGGGCTCTTCGCTGGCCATGGCAGAACACTGACATTCCTCTCTTGGAGGAAATCACACACAGAATGAGCAGTATGGCTGGTGACATTGTCATGCTGGAGGGGCATTTCAGGATGAGCCTGCGGGAAGGGTACCACATGAGGGAGGAGGATGTCTTTCCTGTAACGCACAGTGTTGAGATTACCTGCAATGACAACAAGCTCAGTCCGATGATGCTGTAACACACCGCCCCAGACCATGACGGACCCTCCACCTCCAAATCGATCCCGCTCCAGAGTACAGGCCTCTGTGTAACGCTCATTCCTTTGACGATAAACTCAAATCTGACCATCACCCCTGGTGAGTAAAAACCGCAACTCGTCAGTGAAGAGCACTTTTTGCCAGTCCTGTCTGGTCCAGCGACGGTGGGTGTGCCCTGGCCACATCTGCAGTCCTCATGCCTCCTTGCAGCATGCCTAAGGCACGTTCACGCAGATGAGGAGGGACCCTGGGCATCTTTCTTTTTGTGTTTTTCAGAGTCAGTAGAAAGGCCTCTTTAGTGTCCTAAGTTTTCATAACTGTGACCTTAATTGCCTACCGTCTGTAAGCGGTTAGTGTCTTAACAACCGTTCCACGGTGCATGCTAATTAATTGTTTATGATTCATTGAACAAGCATGGGAAACAGTGTTTAAGTCCTTTACAATGAAGATCTGTGAAGTTATTTGGATCTTTACGAATTATCTTTGAAAGACAGTGTCCTGAAAAAGGGACGTTTCTTTTTTTGCTGAGTTTATGTGTCTCTAATATGGTCATACATTTGTCAGGAGGTTAGGAAGTGCAGCTCAGTTTCCACCTCATTTTGTGTGCACATAGCCTGTCTTCTCTTGAGAACCAGGTCTGCCTACGGCAGCCTTTCTCAATAGCAAGGCTATGCTCACTGGGTCTGTACATATGCAAAGCTTTCCTTAAGTTTGGGTCAGTCACAGTGGTCAGGTATTCTGCGACTGTGTACTCTCTGTTTAGGGCCAAATAGTATTCTAGTTTGCTCTGTTTTTTTATTCTTTCCAATGTGTCAAGTAATTATCTTTTTGTTTTCTCATGATTTGGTTGGGTCTAATTGTGTTGCTGTCCTGGGGCTCTGTGGGGTCTGTTTGTGTTTGTGAACAGGGGCTCTGTGGGGTCTGTTTGTGTGTATGAACAGAGCCCTAGGACCAGCTTGCTTAGGGGACTCTTCTCCAGGTTCATCTCTCTGTAGGTGATGGTTTGGGAATCGCTTTCGTTGAGGTGGTTGTAGAATTGAATGGCTCTTTTTTATATTTTGATAATTAGCGGGTATCGGCCTAATTCTGCTCTGCATGCATTGTTTTTTTTTTTACATTGTACACTGAGGATATTTTAGCAGAATTCTGCATGCAGAGTCTCAATTTGGTGTTTGTCCCATTTTGTGAATTCTTGGTTGGTGAATTTTATGTTGCTTTTGATGGCATAGAAGGCCCTTCTTGTCTTGCCTCTCAGATCGTTCACAGCTTTGTGAAAATGACCTGTGGCGCTGATGTTTAGGCCAAGGTATGTATAGTTTTTTGTGTGCTCTAGGGCAACGGTGTCTAGATGGAATTTGGATTTGTGGTCCTGGCGACTGGACCTTTTTTGGAACACCATTATTTTGGTCTTACTGAGATTTACTGTCAGGGCCCAGGTCTGACAGAATCTGTGCAGAAGATCTAGGTGCTGCTGTAAACTCTCCTTGGTTGGTGACAGAAGTACCAGATCATCAGCAAACAGTAGACATTTGACTTCAGATTCTAGTAGGGTGAGGCCGGTTTCTGCAGACTGTTCTAGTGCCCTCGTCAATTCATTGATATACATGTTGAAGAGGGTGGGGCTTAAGCTGCATCCCTGTCTCACCCCATGGCCCCGTGGAAAGAAATGTGTTTGTTTTTTGCCCAACACCACTTTCCATCAATGTGTATAGCAGACCCTCATGCCAAATTGAGTCAACGGCTTGTTTGTTTGTCAATTAGGGTTTTAAGGTGAATATGTGACCTGTTGTACGATAATTTGGTAAAAAGCCAATTTGACATTTGCTCTGTACATTTTGGGATTTTCCCAAGGTTGCTGTTGATGCATATCCCACGGTAGTTATTGGGGTCAAATTTGTCTCCACTTTTGTGCATAGGGGTGATCAGTCATTGGTTCCAAATATTGGGGAAAATGCCAGAGCTAAGGATGATGTTAAAGAGTTTAACTATAGCAAATGTGTTGTCTGTATATCATTTCATTGAGGGTACCGTCAATACCACAGGCCTTTTTGGGTTAGAGGGTTTTTATTTTGAGCATCTGGTACATGCCATTGGCTTCTCTCTCTCTCTCTGTCTGTCTGTCTGTCTGTCTGTCTGTCTCTCTCTCTCTCTCTCTCTCTCTCTCTCTCTCTCTCTCTCTCTCTCTCTCTCTGTCTGTCTGTCTGTCTGTCTGTCTGTCTGTCTGTCTGTCTGTCTGTCTGTCTCTCTCTCTCTCTCTCTCTCTCTCTCTCTCTCTATCTCTCTCTCTGTCTGTCTTTCGAACACCACCAGCCGTCTATATCCATTTATCCTCACATTCGTCTAGCGAACACCTCCTCCGCCGCCACGACACCACGCTTTCCAACACAATTTACCTGACTCAGCTTTTGTGCTCTGTGGCTGAGCTGCGAGTCTGCTGATATATACACCTGTATATTTTCAGGTTTCTGCATAAGTGTTTCTAAGTGAGCAATGATTCTGTCTGTTTCTCTCTCTATCTCTCTCTCTCTCTCTCTCTTTCTCAATCTGTTTCTCCACTGTCTAGTGGTAGAGGAGAGGGAGGAAGGAAGACAGACACCCCCCTCCTCACCGGGGCTTTTTATTGATCACACCGCAAAGTGGCATTCACTTGTTTATCATCCAGAATAATGCACTTCAATTGTCCCTCCTCCCTGTCTGCCTCTGTGTGTGTTTTGGCTCGCTTTTGTGTGTGTGTGTTTGTGTGTGCATGTGTGTGTGTGTGTGCGCGTGCCTGCCTGCCTGCCTGCCTGCTTGTGTGCGTGCGTGCTTGCTTGCCTGAGTCTGTGTGTGTGCGTATTGTGTGTTTGCAACCGCACGCATCGATGTTCCCATCCTGTCCATTGAGCAACAAATAAAGGAGGAGAACCGAGTCCCCACAGTCTTACCACAAGGCTCTATTTTTTCCTCCACTTCACAGCTTCGCTCATTGGGCTTTGTCATCGACATTAATATGTTGGCAGGACATCAATTTTCTCGAATGCCTAACCATCTTGATAATAGGCCCAATTGCAGTGTGTGTATACACATTGAAGGGAGCTCGGAATTCCAACGCATTCCGTTGAACCGTGACTAGCTTAGCTGTAAACATTTCAGCCAGGTCACCTGTAATCACTGGCAGTTCTGGGGAGGGGGGACAGGGGGGGCAGTGCCCCTGTGACAACAATTTTGGACCCCCTTGTGGCCCCCCTAAATGTGGAGTATTAAATAATTTTTGCATAACAAATTTTTGCTATCGTTCTTTTTTTACATCCGTTATTAGACAGTGGCAACGCGGGACACTAATTAAACCCACACATTTACTAGAGGGACATGGTCTTTTGCCTGCTAATGCCTGCAATGCAGTGAAGAAAACGATATGACAACAATAACGTCTAATGTAACTGGCCCCTCTAACAGTACAACTGGCCCCAGCTTGGCCCCCCCAGTTGAAATGGTCTAGAACTGCCACTGCCTGTAATACAGGTCAGTAGTCGATGTCCGTCCATGTGTGAGGACGCCGGGAGATGACTTAGAAACCAGCCACTCGGGGGGGGGGCAACAGTGACCGCTGTTACCTTGCAGTAGGTTTGGGTTTTGCTAGGGTGTAATCATCTGCCTCTGGTGCCAAAGGTTGCAAGTTTGAATCCAGCGATAGAAAGTCGTTTTTGATAGTTTTGTTTTAAACCTATCCCAGACCTTAACCCTTACCTTAACCATTCAGAGTTAATGCCTAACCTTAACCATTCAGAGTTAACGCCTGAATTTAACCTTAAACACTTAGAAATGTGACGTTTGGAACAACTTAGAAGTGTTACGTTTGAGAAACATGGATGAAGGTCTAATTCTAAGGTGAGACGGTGAGAGCGGGTAGAAACGTATGATGCTGTAGCAGGAGTGTGTCAAAGATACTCAAGCACACATCGAATGAAGGGTATCCATCACGTTTCAGGAGAAGACCCAGATGCAGACAGTGTCGAAGTAACAAAAAATGTATTACTAGAACAGGGGCCAGGCAAAACGACAGGTCAAGGGCAGGCAGAGGTCAGTAATCCAGATCAGAGTCAACAAGGTACAGAACGGCAGGCAGTCTCAGGGTCAGGGCAGGCAGAAATGGTCAAACCCGGGAAAACTAGAAAACAGGAACTAGAAAAAGACAGGTGCAAGGGGACAAACACAGAACACAGGTATAAATACACTGGGGTTAATGGGGAAGATGGGCGACACCTGGAGGGGGGTGGAGACAAGCACAAAGACAGGTGAAACAAACACACAAACACAAACACACATACACAAACACACGCACACAATTCAGGGTGTGACACACACACATACACACATAAACACGCAAACACACAATCCCACTTTAGGCCTGTTCTCTACACACACACACAGGTCATGTCTGAATACCCGTACCTACATTCTAAATCAGATAGGGGACAGGCTGTACCAACATGAATAAATGGTGGGTAACAAAGCAGGTACGCATCGGTTGACGCATTGTCAGTATGGTGGAGTATGTTAGTAAGAGCATACATTTTTACTAAGCAGTACGTTCTAAAGAACAGGTAATATGATTATTACACAGTATGCAATACGTTCTAAAGAGCAGGTAATATGATTATCACACGGTATGCAGTACATTCTAAATAGTAGGTCATATGATTATTACACAGTATGCAGTACATTCTAAATAGTAGGTGATATGATTATTACAGTATGCAGTACATTCTAAATAGTAGATAAGACACACACGGCCACACACTCTCTCTCTGACACAAACACACACCTGCTTTATTTCTAGGAGTTCGTACCTCTCTGTCGGCCCTGTCTAGGTGATGTGTAATCAACGGGAGGTGTGTGGACTGAGCGGTGTGTGGACTGCTGGGCGGTGTGTGGACTGAGCGGTGTGTGGACTGCTGGGCGGTGTGTGGACTGAGCGGTGTGTGGACTGCTGGGCGGTGTGTGGACTGGGCGGTGTGTGGACTGCTGGGCGGTGTGGACAGGGCGGTGTGTGGACAGGGCGGTGTGTGGACTGCTGGGCGGTGTGTGGACTGCTGGGCGGTGTGTGGACTGGCGGTGTGTGGAACTGCTGGGCGGTGTGTGGACTGGCGGTGTGTGGACTGCTGGGCGGTGTGTGACTGGGCGGTGTGAACTGGGCGTGTGTGAACTGCTGGCGGTGTGTTGACTGGCGGTGTGTGAACGGGGCGGTGTGTGAACTGCTGGGCGGTGTGTGGACTGCTGGGCGGTGTGTGGACTGCTGGGCGGTGTGTGGACTGAGCGGTGTGTGGACTGCTGGGCGGTGTGTGGACTGCTGGGCGGTGTGTGGACTGGGCGGTGTGTGGACTGCTGGGCGGTGTGTTGACTGGGCGGTGTGTGGACTGCTGGGCAGTGTGTGGACTGGGCGGTGTGTGGACTGGGCAGTGTGTGGAACTGGGCGGTGTGGACTGGGCGGTGTGTGGACTGAGCGGTGTGTGGACTGCTGGGCGGTGTGTGGACTGGGCGGTGTGTGGACTGCTGGGCAGTGTGTGGACTGGGCGGTGTGTGGACTGGGCAGTGTGTGGACTGGGCGGTGTGTGGACTGGGCGGTGTGTGGACTGGGCGGTGTGTGAAGGCGAGATTCATACATCTCCTGTCCCAGTCTGCCAGGGTCACTCTCCCTAACACACCTCCTGTCCCAGTCTGTCACAGTCACTCTCCCTAACACACCTCCTGTCCCAGTCTGCCAAGGTCACTCTCCCTAACACACCTCCTGTCCCAGTCTGTCAGGGTCACTCTCTTTAACACACCTCCTGTCCCAGTCTGTCAGGGTCACTCGCCCTAACACACAGGTTTGTGTTCCTCTATATGATTTCTGGCTTTAATATAATCAGCCGTTCAATTCCCTATATTAGGGAGGAGGAGACCACAGAGCAGGCAGAACAGGGCAGGGAGAACAGTGCAAGGCAGGGCAGGGAGAACAACACAGGGCAGGGAGAACAGGGCAGGGAGAACAGGGCAGGGAGAACAGGGCAGGGAGAACAGGGCAGGGAGAACAACACAGGGCAGGGAGAACAGGGCAGGGAGAACAGGGCAGGGAGAACAGTGCATGGCAGGGCAGGGAGAACAACACAGGGCAGGGACAACAGGGCAGGGAGAACAGGGCAGGGAGAACAGGGCAGGGCAGGGACAACAGGGCAGGGAGAACAGGGCAGGGAGAACAGGGCAGGGAATGGAGAACAAAGCAGGGCAGGGAGAACAGGGCAGGGCAGGGAGAACAGGGCAGGGAGAACAGGGCAGGGAATGGAGAACAAAGCAGGGCAGGGAGAACAGGGCAGGGAGAACAGGGCAGGGAGAACAGGGCAGGGAATGGAGAACAAAGCAGGGCAGGGAGAACAGGGCAGGGCAGGGAGAACAGGGCAGGGAGAACAGGGCAGAGCAGGGTGAACAGGGCAGGGAGAACAGGGCAGAGCAGGGAGAACAGGGCAGGGCAGGGAGGGCAGGGAGGGCAGGGAGAACAGGGCAGAGCAGGGAGAACAGGGCAGGGCAGGGAGGGCAGGGCAGGGAGAACAGAGCAGGGAGAACAGGGCAGGGAGGGCAGGGCAGGGAGAACAGAGCAGGGAGAACAGGGCAGGGAAGGGAGAACAAGGCAAGGAGAAAAGGGCAGGAAGAACAGGGCCGGAGAACAAGGCAGGGAGAAAAGGGCCGGGAGAACAGAGCAGGGAGAACAGATTAGGGAGAACAGGGCAGGGAGAACAGATTAGAGAGAACATGGCTGGGAGAACAGGGCAGGGAAAACAGGGCAGGGAGAACAGATTAGGGAGAACATGGCTGGGAGAACAGGGCAGGGAGAACAGGGCAGGGAAAACAGGGCAGGGAGAACAGATTAGGGAGAACAGGGCTGGGAGAACAGGGCTGGGAGAACAGGGCAGGGAGAACAGGGCTGGGAGAACAGGGCAGGGAGATCAGGGCAGGGAGAACAGATTAGGGAGAACAGGGCTGGGAGAACAGGGCAGGGAGATCAGGGCAGGGAGATCAGGGCAGGGAGAACAGGGCAGGGAGATCAGGGAAGGGAATACCCCCATGAAATGGACAAAAATGAATGGCAACATATTGCCATTGGAACAAACATACACACGATGGAAAAGAGTGCCCAAATGTACGCCATTTCAATCATTTCTTATGGCAAACGGCATACGGCAAATGCCAAGTGTAATAACTCAAAATTACTATAGGTGGCGAGCGCTCCAACGGGCAAAACATATTGCAAATGTACATGAAGACAAGACCCAAGGGTCAAATTTGGACATTTCAAAAAAATATCAAAATACCTACGCCCCCTTAAAAAGTGCTTTCTGGGCCGTTTTTCGCGATTCTAACGATATTTTTGATAATAACACGTATATAAGATGTGTATAAACATACCCTTGTCTAATTTTATTAATATAGTTTTATAAATTTTTATACAAAATTTTTGTCCATAAGGCCTATGTTTTGTCCATTTGCAATATGTTACCATAGGAAGTCAAAGTCAATGTCCATTTGCAATATGTTTTGTCCATTTGCAATATGTTACCATAGGAAGTCAAAAGTCAATGTCAAAGCCATTTTCATATATCGTCATAGGAAGTCGGCTTCCGAACCCAAAAGTCAGTGAGCAATGTCCAAATGGCATTTAAACTGACAAAATGATATATATCACTATGTTAAGCCCTCAATCGTCCTATAGGGTCTATTTTTTGAAAAACGTCCAAAATGACAAGGGGTGCCCCCATTGGGATGGCCACAGGTGGGGTGCTCCCTAACCAGCCAGGGATACCTTGCACCCTCCTAAAGACATTAATATTTAAAATATGCTCATGGTTACCCGTTTCAATTACCAGGTACCACGGTTGTCAATTTGCAATGTCTTACAATTGGCATTTACCCTCACAAATTTGACAGGCTCAAATACTGCAGAAATGCCCAATTGACTGGCCCATTGAACTCGGGATGGCCGGAAGTGATCATGGTTCCTCTCCATCGCTCGTTGGTGTTGATTTCAACATGTCAAATTCGTGACGTTAAAGCCCATTGAAACATATTGCAAATGTACAGTGAAACATATTGCAAATGTACATTACATTTACCAGGTCCATATTTTCAAAAGGGTTTTAAATGACTTTAGGGGCTGCTCCTGGTCCAGGATCTTTATGGGAGTATCCCACTATGGCCCTAAGTCAGTGGGAGAAGCCCTGCTCATTTATGGAGGTTTTCAAAAAATGAGTGTCCACACTCTCTTCCATTGCTTTGTACAGTACATTTGCAATATGTTTCACTGTACATTTTCAATATGTTTCAATGGGCTTTTAACATCACGAATATGACAAGCTCTAAAATACTTCAGGAATGCCCAATTGACTGCCCATTGATCTCAGGATGGCCAGGATTGATAGCGGTACCTGTCCATAGCTCGTTGGTGTTGATTTCAACATGTCAAAAAAAAGCCCATTGAAACATATTGCAAATGTACAGTGAAACATATTGCAAATGTACAGTACATTTGCAATATGTTTCAATGGGCTGTTAACATCACGAATATGACAAGCTCTAAAATACTTCAGGAATGCCCAATTGACTGCCCATTGATCTCAGGATGGCCAGGATTGATAGCGGTACCTGTCCATAGCTCATTGGTGTTGATTTCAACATGTCAAAAAAGCCCATTGAAACATATTGCAAATGTACAGTGAAACATATTGCAAATGTACAGTACATTTGCAATATGTTTCAATGGGCTTTAACATCACGAATATGACAAGCTCTAAAATACTTCAGGAATGCCCAATTGACTGCCCATTGATCTCAGGATGGCCAGGATTGATAGCGGTACCTGTCCATAGCTCATTGGTGTTGATTTCAACATGTCAAAAAAAGCCCATTGAAACATATTGCAAATGTACAGTGAAACATATTGCAAATGTACAGTACATTTGCAATATGTTTCAATGGGCTTTTAACATCACGAATATGACAAGCTCTAAAATACTTCAGGAATGCCCAATTGACTGCCCATTGATCTCAGGATGGCCAGGATTGATAGCGGTACCTGTCCATAGCTCATTGGTGTTGATTTCAAAATGTAAAAAAAAAGCCCATTGAAACATATTGCAAATGTACAGTGAAACATATTGCAAAATGTACAGTACATTTGCAATATGTTTCAATGGGCTTTTAACATCACGAATATGACAAGCTCTAAAATACTTCAGGAATGCCCAATTGACTGCCCATTGATCTCAGGATGGCCAGGATTGATAGCGGTACCTGTCCATAGCTCATTGGTGTTGATTTCAACATGTCAAAAAAGCCCATTGAAACATATTGCAAATGTACAGTGAAACATATTGCAAATGTACAGTACATTTGCAATATGTTTCAATGGGCTTTAACCTCTTAGCGCCCGATCCCTTTAGCGGGATCGTTTTCAGAGCAAACATAACGCGCCAAATTCAAAATACATATTCGTAATACATATTCGTAATATTTAACTTCGATATACAAGTGTTGCATAGTGTTGCATAGCCATCAAAAGCTCTGCTTCTTGGCAATATCACTGCGTTGTCAGATTTTAAAAAGGCTTTACGGCGAAAGCACTACATTTGATTGTTTGAGGCTAGTACCTCACATATTTTCCACATTAGCATAAATTCATATCCAGCTCGGTTCTCAAAATATCCATATCACAGCTAATATAAATCGCTTACCTTTCAAATAACTTCTTCTGAGGTCTTCCCAAGTGTCCAAACAAGATAATCCATGGTTCTTTTGTTAGAAAAAGTAAATAATTATATCCATAAATATCCGTTGTTTTTGGCACGCTACGTTCAGCTACTCCACCAAGCATTGTCAGTCTACTCGCCCGCTTTACAGTGAAGGGATCGCGTTCAAATTATACCTCTCATCTTTTCACAAACAAATCAAATATCATTAATAATGCATCCTTATGTATTCTTTTATGAATAATAGCGATCATATTTTACAAGAACGGTAAGTGAAACGTTAAAAGACTAAAAGAAAGTTGGTCGCTGCGCGTTCACGTTCTCGTGAACGTGCACGCCTGTTTACCTTTTTCCCTACCCGTAGTAATTCTCTCTCTCTAAGGATCTGGTCAGAGCTTTTTCCTCCATACCCTTTCCAGAGACTGTTGACATCTAGTGGAAGCCATAAGTACTGCAACCTCGGTCCTATTCCCCATAGAAAAATATTACATGGGCTTCAAAATGAGAGGAGAGCAACAAAAATAAATTCGGACAGAAATCTCTCTGGTTTTTGCCTGCTAAATCTGTTCTGGAATAGCCACAGACTATATCTTAATGGTTTTATAAACTTCAGAGTGTTTCCTATCCAATAGTACTAAATATGTAAATATCCTAGTTTCTGGCCATGAGTGGTAGGCATTTAACTTTGGGCACGTCAGACAGGCGAAAATTTGGAAAATGGGACCCTAGCTGGAAGAGGTTAACATCACGAATATGACAAGCTCTAAAATACTTCAGGAATGCCCAATTGACTGCCCATTGATCTCAGGATGGCCAGGATTGATAGCGGTACCTGTCCATAGCTCATTGGTGTTGATTTCAACATGTCAAAAAGCCCATTGAAACATATTGCAAATGTACAGTGAAACATATTGCAAATGTACAGTACATTTGCAATATGTTTCAATGGGCTTTAACATCACGAATATGACAAGCTCTAAAATACTGCAGGAAAGCCCAATTGACTGCCCGTTGATCTCAGGATGGCCGGGCTTGACGGTTTTAACTTATTGCAAATGGACAAAAGTCTGCCATAAAGTCACTATAATGAAAACGTAAAACACCTAGTTACGTTCTAGTTGCGGGTCCAGTTCCGACGTTATGTGTCGGCCTATCTGAGGCGACCCCAAATCCCAAGTTTCGGCTCGATAGGTCATTCGGAGCCCGAGCAGCGACCTTAATTGGTGCTGAAAATCCACGTTTTCCGGGCGTTGCTACGGGTCCTTGAATGAGCTATCGGAGAGAAACGTTAGGGTCCGTCTCTATGGGCCAAGGCGGTTCTAATGCACCTAACCTTGTGTCTCTGGGACTTTTAGAAATTGTGTCATTTTCGTGATGTAAAAATGAATTGAAAATATTGCAAATGTACAAGGCTGTTTCTCGGCCTGTGAACCTTCTAGAGCCCCATAACTCACCGTGCACTATCGACATAAGCTCTAGAAAAGGGTTCTAAAGTTTCAGAGCTCTAGGTCTGACGGTTCTTTAATAGTTCAAACAAAAGTAACTATTGCAGGCAGTGTCTGTCTGTAAGCCCCTCACTGTGTCATTCCCCATTGACTGTGCATGTGTGTGATTTCAGAAAATCACAGAAAATCACAGAAATCACGTAGAGCTCCGAAACCCACTTTAACGGATCCGTCTGAACAAGCAGCATCTGGATCCATAACTTTTTTGGGGAAAAAAAATATTTTTCTCAACATTACGAATTGGACATTTGACAATTAATCGAAAATTAAAAGAGATAAATGTCTGGTTCTTTTTTTCCTTACACCGTAGGTTCATGTACTTTGACGTAAAGCTGTCAAATTAGTGCTCTATTTCCATTTTTCACCTTTAATCCCAGAAAATGGGCCTTATCTCAAAAACCGTGAGTCCCTGACGCCATTCTGTTTCGGGGCCAACTGCCCATTATGCCAAACCCATGCCCACCAAGTTTCGTCTTCGAACTCTTTTCGGTTTAGGAAAAAAAGCCAGGTCAATTAGGTGTATGTTTTGTACATTTGCAATATGAAGGCATTCGCCATCTGGTGGGATTAACATGAAGGGCGGAAAAATGAAAAAAAAATGAATTTATTTTATTACAGTTTTTCTCCATTGGTTTGGCTCATTTCTTGAATCAGAAATTACATTCTCAAAACTACATGGACAAACCTCCAAACCACTTGGCAATTGTTCACAACAGAATTGAATTTCTCATTCATTTCATCAAATTGCAAATGTCTAAGTACATGTCTCAATGTCTCAGTACATCTTTGCAAATGATTAAGTACAGGTAGCCTACATTTAGCACAATTTCCAAGTGAATAGATCTTGTTGATCTAAACTGATTGTTGATTCTCAGTCTAATGGTTGTTCGCTCCAAAACGTGTCAGCGTCATTTCATTGTATAAGTCATCACATGCACAACAGTCTGTTCAATTGTCAAAATTAGTCAAGAACATAATACCATGAATACCATATATGAATACCTTGGAACATTTGATAAATGTATTACAGCAATTGACAGTCAGGTGAAACTAGAACTTGACTAACAAAAGAGGAGTTTCACACATCTCAGATGACCAATCAAACAATATGTTTAGTTACCTGACAGGTGCTGTCCATGACTGTGAATGCTGCCAAACATGTATTTAAAGAGCTTGACCATGCAGGACCAGTACAATTTCTGAACATGGAGGCACCTGGCCAAGTAAATGAACAAGGGCAACTGCCTGCTCGAGGAAGAGGAAGAGGAAGAAGAAGAGGAGGAGGAGGAGTAAGGGTGCGTGGTGGTGGAATAGGGGGAAGAGGCCGAGGAGCACGAAGACACCATGCTGTCCCGGATGAAATTGGCCACAATTATAGACCATGTCATCAACCATGGCCTCACAATGGCGGAGGCAGGTCGCCGAGTGCAGCCTAATGTGCCTCCCTCAATAGTCTCCTCTATCATCCAAACCTTTCGCAGGGAAAACAGGTATGTAGTCAGTCAATGATGTAATTATATGTTGTATAGGACAGGACACTGCATAGAGCAATAAATATATTTATTTACACATTTACCTATTCATTTAGTGTGTGTGTGTGTGTGTGTGTGTGTGTGTGTGTGTGTGTGTGTGTGTGTGTGTGTGTGTGTGTGTGTGTGTGTGTGTGTGTGTGTGTGTGTGATAGGCCTACAGTAATATCTTACCTCAATGGGATGTTATGATACTAAAAATGACAAGAAAAACATTGGAGAAAATAAACTATGGAATAGTTTATTTTCTACAGTATTGATGATACAGTTTACAGTAGTATTCCAGTCACTGTGCAGTGATGCATTAGAATTGTGGTAAAGTTACTGTAAGTAAAACAACAATACAATTACATAGGTACAGTGAGGGAAAAAAGTATTTGATCCCCTGCTGATTTTGTACGTTTGCCCACTGACAAATAAATTATCAGTCTATAATTTTAATGGTAGGTTTATTTGAACAGTGAGAGACAGAATAACAACAAAACAATCCAGAAAAAAACGCATGTGAAAAATGTTATAAATTGATTTACAATATACAGTATACAGTATATATGTATATAAATGTACATATATATAATATATGTAATATTTACAGTATACAATACACAGAAGCTCCTCATCTTCTTGGACCGCCTTCATTTTGATTTGATCCCTGAAAATGAGAGAGGTCTCGTAGGGCCTCACCTACCACAATATGTCATTGTATGGGACAATGTGAATTTCCACCGTGGCCCGCTCATCAGGGCCTGGTTCACTACTCATCCAAGGATGGTCATGGTGTTCCTACCACCTTACTCTCCTTTCCTCAATCCTATTGAGGAGTATTTCTCCGCTTGGAGGTGGAGAGTGTATGAGCATCGGGCTCAAGATCAGAGGTCCCTGCTCCATGCAATGGACGCTGCAGAGGATATTACAGGAGATCAGTGTAGGGGATGGTTGCGACATGCACGCCGTTTCTTCCCTCGTTGCATCGCAAGGGAGAATATACGCTGTGATGTGGACGAGAATCTGTTGCCAGACAGACAGCAGCGTGTGGATGGCCAGGAGGGTGAGGACGGTGGCCAGGAGAGGGAGGGTGAGGACAGTGACCAGTGAAGAACTGTTAGTTGTGAAAGTCCAGCTTTATTTACAGCACTGTAGGCTGCATATAATTTTCATTGTTTTTTGTTTGTGTGTTTATATTACAGTATATTATGCTGTATACATTTTCTTTTGACTCTGATGTATGGAAGTTACTTTATGTGTGTGAATGATAATGGTTACAATTTCCTTGGCAGTATGAGTGCAATGTGTGATGTCAAACCTTGGAGGCTACTCTTACCCTAAAATCCTATTTCTTTTTTCAGTTTTATACACAATTGTATTCTGTTAGCTAGACAAAAAAACAGTACAGTAACCATTGTCAATGAAGGACTGGGCTAAGACTGAAAGGTGGACATGAGGGATATTTCAATGGTCCTCTGCCATAGTGACAAAACATCTAAACATTTTGACTTGCAGTGCTTACACAATGCCAAAGGGACGAAGCATTTTGGGGGCACTGACTGTTTAAATGAGAAGGAAATTTAGTTTTGACACGAGTGAACTGTTTTGGGAGAGGTATGAGCTTTTCCAGGTGAACCATGGTGTTGTGCCGAACCATCCACGTTATTTTGGCTAAAGCACCAAGAGTGTTGAGAACGCCCGGTCTGTTTCAAGAAATGAGCCAAAGCAATTGAGAAGGATCTTTGCCATTTTCGTGGCACTGACTCTTTGTATGGGAAAGGAATTTAGTTTTGAAGCATGAGTGAACAGTTTTAGGAGAGATATGAGCTTTTGCAAGTGAGCTATAGTGTTGTGCGGAACTGTAAGACTGTTTTGCCAAATGATCTTAGAGTTTTGAGAATGTAATTTCGGTTTCAAGAAATGAGCCAAACCAATGGAGAAAAACTGTAAACGGACATCGAAAGTCCGAGAAAGTTCGTTTGATGACTTCCTGGAAGATTTGGCCCTAGGGCACGGCCCGACGGTGTCGGCTTATTTTAGAAACAATTTCGGACGTCTAGTAAGGGAGCGTACATTTGCAATATGCAGTTTCTCATCAAACATACAGCAAATGCCATCCGCGTCCCTTATGTAGGGCAGGGAGAACAGGGCTGGGAGAACAGGGCAGGGAGATCAGGGCAGGGAGAACAGGGCAGGGAGAACAGGGCAGGGAGATCAGGGCAGGGAGAACAGGGCTGGGAGAACAGGGCTGGGAGAACAGGGCAGGGAGATCAGGGCAGGGAGAACAGGGCAGGGAGAACAGTGCATGGTGGCGCTTCAGGCGGGATATATGGTGGGATATACTGTGTGTGTGGGGAGGTCAGGGGAGGTCGGGGGGTGGCATAAAGTCTGATTATACCAATTTACAACTGATGCAATGTACAGTATATAGTTAATAGTGATGATGACGGTGATGGTGGTGATGGTGTTGATGATGATGATGATGATAAAGATTGTGATGACAATGATGAAGATGATGATGATGAAGATTATGCTGATAATGATAATGATTATGTTGATTGTGATGGAAATGGAAATATACAATCAGAAAAATACCCCCCCATCTCTCCCTCCCTCTCTTGCTGTCGATCTTTCTCTCTATCTCCTCTCTCATATCTCTATCTCTCCTCTCCCCCTCTCTCTCTCTCTCTCTCTCTCCTCCCTCTCTCCCTCCTCTCTCTCTCTCTTTCTCTCTCTCTCTCTCTCTCTCTCTCTCTCTCTCTCTCTCTCTCTCTCTCTCTCTATCTGTCTCTCTCTCTCCCTCTCTCTCTCTCTCTCTCTCTCTCTCTCCTCTCTCTCTCTCTCTCTCTCTCTCTCTCTCTCTCTCTCTCTCTCTCTCTCTCTCTCTCTCTCTCTCTCTCTCTCTCTCTCTCTCTCTCTTTCTCTCTTTTGCTCTCTCTGCCACCATCCCAGGGTATGATGTATCTGGAGGAGAGAAGGCTGGTCCACAGAGATCTGGCAGCCCGTAATGTTCTGGTCAAGTCCCCCAACCACATCAAGATCACTGACTTTGGCCTGGCCAGACTGCTGGACGTCGACGAGAAAGAGTACAACGCAGACGGGGGCAAGGTGTGTGTGCATGTGTGTGTGCATGTGTGTGTGTGCGCATGTGTTGCGATGGTATACAGAATCACATCTAAATGTTGAAAATATACCATTGATCAATATGTACACTACAGTTTAAAAGTTTGGGGTCATTTAGAAATGTCATTGTTTTTGAAAGAAAAGCTAATTGTTTGTCCATTAAAATAACATCAAATTGATCAGAAATACAGTGTAGACAGTGACTATTGTAGCTGGAAACGGCTGATTTTTAATGGAATATCTACGTAGGCGTACAGAGGCCCATTATCAGCAAAGCATTATTTTAATAAATTTGCAAAAATGTCTAAAAACCTGTTTTCAATTCGTCATTATGGGGTATTGTGATGTCATTATGGTGTATTGTGATGCCATTATGGGGTATTGTGATGTCATTATGGGGTATTGTGATGTCATTATGGTGTATTGTGATGTCATTATGGGGTATTGTGATGTCATTATGGGGTATTGTGATGTCATTATGGGGTATTGTGTGTAGATGGATGAGGAAAAACATGTATTTCATTAATTTTAGAATAAGGCTGTAACGTAACAAAATGTGGAAAAGGTCAAGGGGTCTGAATACTTTCCGAATGCACTGTACTACCATTGAAAACAAGTGTGTTTCATTTTCCTCTTGGAGTTGCAGTAGAAGAGAGAGATAAAACCCAGTTATTATAGACAGGATATGTAATACCCGTCATGTTCTAGTAGGTAATAGGTTTCCACAGTGTACCTACCTGCAGGGGTAAATTGGGTTCTCCAGTCCAGAAGAAAATCACATGATGTGGTACTGGTTGCTATGACAGCCAATGTTGACACGTTGTACATTCCACTGTAACAAGTGTTACACTGGCATATCACTGTCCATCCCAGAAAATGCCTTGCAACATGCAGTAGTCAGTCTTGGATCCAAGATCATGCACATAATGAAAGCTGACCTTCATATTTTGAAGACTGTTTCATTTCATTTCAATTCCCGCCATGGATATGAATGGAGCGTAATCAAATGAGGCTACTCAATTCTTGACTAGGATTAGAATGTAGATGGTATTAACTGTTCAAATTTTTAAGGTCAGTTCTACCAGGAATATGAAAACAGAATCTGTTGTTCTACATAGACCCATCACAACCTTTACATCTGATACACGATGATGTCTCAGAGCGTTTTAGGTTAGAGAGGAAACATTCACTAACACTTGTCAGTTCTCTCTTGACATTTGTATCATCAGTGCACTAGAGTGAATAATCCTTCTCTTTCTCTATCTGTCTCTCCACCTCTCCCTTTGTCTCTGTCTCGTCTCCCTCCCTCCCTCTCATCTCTATCTGTCTCTCCACCTCTCTCTTTGTCTCTGTCTCGTCTCTCTCCCTCTCATCTCTCTCTTTCTCTCATCCCCCTGTCTCTCTCTCTCTCTCTCTCTCTCTCTCTCTCTCTCTCTCTCTCGCTTTCTCTCATCCCCCTCTCGCTCTCTCTTTCTCTTGTTCTCTCTCTCTCCCTTTCTCTCTCTCTCTCTCTAGATGCCCATTAAGTGGATGGCGTTGGAGTGTATCCACTACAGGAAGTTCACACACCAGAGTGATGTGTGGAGCTACGGTACGTGTGACATTACAAACAAATGATACTAGACGCATCATTAGCCAAAATGACCTGACTTCCTGTTTCTCCTTTCTCTCTCTTTCTCTTTCGCTCTCATTTTATCTTTCTTTCTATCTTACTTGCTTTCTTCCTCTCTCTTTATCTATCTCTCTCTCCCTCATTTTCTGTATTTTGTTCTCACTCTCTTTCAATTCAATAACATTTCAATTTAAGGGCTTTATTGGCATGAGGAACATATGTTAACATGCCTAAAGCAAGTGAAATAGATAATAAACACATTGAAATAAATGAACAGTAAAAATTACACTCTCTCTCTTTCTCTCTCTCTCACTTTCTCTCTCTCTATCACTTTCTCTCGCTCGCTCTCTCTCTTTCTCAATCTCTCGCTCTCTCGCTCTTGCGCTCTCTCTCCAGGTGTGACTATCTGGGAGCTGATGACTTTTGGAGGGAAGCCTTACGACGGCATTCCCACGCGGGAGATCCCAGACATCCTGGAGAAGGGCGAGCGTCTGCCTCAGCCCCCCATCTGCACCATAGACGTCTACATGGTCATGGTTAAATGTACATATGATATATATATATATATATATATACACTGCTCAAAAAAATAAAGGGAACACTTAAACAACACAATGTAACTCCAAGTCAATCACACTTCAGTGAAATCAAACTGTCCACTTAGGAAGCAACACTGATTGACAATAAATTTCACATGCTGTTGTGCAAATGGAATAGACAACAGGTGTAAATTATAGGCAATTAGCAAGACAGTGACCACAGACCACTTCTCAGTTCCTATGCTTCCTGGCTGATGTTTTGGTCACTTTTGAATGCTGGCGGTGCTTTCACTCTAGTGGTAGCATGAGACGGAGTCTACAACCCACACAAGTGGCTCAGGTAGTGCAGCTCATCCAGGATGGCACATCAATGCGAGCTGTGGCAAGAAGGTTTGCTGTGTCTGTCAGTGTAGTGTCCAGAGCATGGAGGCGCTACCAGGAGACAGGCCAGTACATCAGGAGACGTGGAGGAGGCCGTAGGAGGGCAACAACCCAGCAGCAGGACCGCTACCTCCGCCTTTGTGCAAGGAGGAGCAGGAGGAGCACTGCCAGAGCCCTGCAAAATGACCTCCTGCAGGCCACAAATGTGCATGTGTCTGCTCAAACGGTCAGAAACAGACTCCATGAGGGTGGTATGAGGGCCCGACGTCCACAGGTGGGGTTGTGCTTACAGCCCAACACCGTGCAGGACGTTTGGCATTTGCCAGAGAACACCAAGATTGGCAAATTCGGCATTGGCGCCCTGTGCTCTTCACAGATGAAAGCAGGTTCACACTGAGCACATGTGACAGACGTGTCAGAGTCTGGAGACGCCGTGGAGAACGTTCTGCTGCCTGCAACATCCTCCAGCATGACCGGTTTGGCGGTGGGTCAGTCATGGTGTGGGGTGGCATTTCTTTGGGGGCCGCACAGCCCTCCATGTGCTCGCCAGAGGTAGCCTGACTGCCATTAGGTACCGAGATGAGATCCTCAGACCCCTTGTGAGACCATATGCTGGTGCGGTTGGCCCTGGGTTCCTCCTAATGCAAGACAATGCTAGACCTCATGTGGCTGGAGTGTGTCAGCAGTTCCTGCAAGAGGAAGGCATTGATGCTAAGGACTGGCCCGCCCGTTCCCCAGACCTGAATCCAATTGAGCACATCTGGGACATCATGTCTCGCTCCATCCACCAACGCCACGTTGCACCACAGACTGTCCAGGAGTTGGCGGATGCTTTAGTCCAGGTCTGGGAGGAGATCCCTCAGGAGACCATCCGCCACCTCATCAGGAGCATGCCCAGGCGTTGTAGGGAGGTCATACAGGCACGTGGAGGCCACACACACTACTGAGCCTCATTTTGACTTGTTTTAAGGACATTACATCAAAGTTGGATCAGCCTGTAGTGTGGTTTTCCACTTTAATTTTGAGTGTGACTCCAAATCCAGACCTCCATGGGTTGATACATTTGATTTCCATTGATAATTTTTGTGTAATTTTGTTGTCAGCACATTCAACTATGTAAAGAAAAAAGTATTGAATAAGATTATTTCATTCATTCAGATCTAGGATGTGTTTTGAGCAGTGTATATATATATATATAGGATACAGCTTGTCTGGTCGAGTGCCCGCCAGCTCGCCCCATTGCACTCATAAAGACTGTCAGAAAGAGAAGGAGAGAGGGAGGGAGTGAGAAAGAGAGACAGAATATCCGGTGAATGTGACCTGTAGCAGTCATGCACACAGCACTGTGCTAACACACTCTAGATGCCCTGTGATGTTGAGTGACTTGGACACCCCAGAGATTTGTAATCCCCCCCGCTCTCACTCATCATACCCACAATGCAATGCAGCAACCCCTCCTGTTCCAACTGACAGCTCCTGGCCCTCTGCCCCACTCCTGTCATGTCATCCACATGAACAGAGAGAGAGTCTGTATAAGTGTTTGTGTGTGTGTGTGTGTGTGTGTGTGTGTGTGTGTGTGTGTGTGTGTGTGTGTGTGTGTGTGTGTGTGTGTGTGTGTGTGTGTGTGTTCATACAAGCATTTCACTACAATAACATCTGCTACAACAAATACTCATGCACACAGACACACACACACTACTCTCTCTCTTTCACACACATGCACAAATACACAGACACACACTCTCTCTCTTTCACACACACTCACACAGACAGACACACACACACTCTCTCTCTTTCACACACACACACACACACACACACACACACACACACACACACACACACACACACACACACACACACACACACACACACACACACACACACACACACACACAGACACACTAATGTCAGATTTAAGAGGAGATAGAATTAGCCGGCAGGTCAATCCTAGGAGGGCTCCTCTCTCTTCTCTCAGCTGGCAGGGAAAAAGCATCCTCCATCTTAACGGGAGCATTCATTCTAATGAGCTGTTGTTTGTGATTTGATTCACCATAACACCCGGGGAAAAAATGCTAGAGATGAAATGGAGGTTGATTCCTTGCGTAATTGCCGCACATTTAGATAATGCGCCCACGTGTTGGTTGGAGGGGGAATGAACAGGAAGGAAATGAGAGAATGAGGGAGAGAAGGGGAGAAAGAGAAAGAGAGAGAAAGAGAGAGACGCATCCTCTCTCTCTCTCTCTCTCTCTCTCTAACACTATCTACTGTACATTGTCTCAGGCCAGCCAATGACTGAATGGTATTTCATGTTATTCTAAGATTCAGGGTGATTCTGTTATTTGGTATCAGCAGTCACCATGGTGACCAGTGACCACTATTCCTCTGGGACTCAAATGTACACAGCGTACTAAAAGCCTTTTAGTGGTCCTGAATGAGCAGTACACAGTATTAGAGATAGCAACAGGGGACCTTAGCATTCAGAGGTCGTTGTTACTACACATTACCTGAGGTGAGGGTTCCATCCCCAGACCAGTCCCCTGTTTTTACTCCTGACCTGTATCCCTTGATTTTTCCTTGCTATCTAAATCAAACGTGTTCTTTTATAACAAGCTGTGTCTCCTTTCTTCCAGGCTGGATGATAGACGCAGACAGCAGGCCCAAGTTCAAGGAGCTGGCTGCAGAGTTGTGTAGGATGGCCCGGGACCCCCAGAGATACCTGGTCATCCAGGTACGGGTCAGCCCTGCTCTCTCTCTCTGTCTGAACTGCCGGTGGATGAGACACAAGGCAGTACAGTCCACTCCTGAGAAATGCCTGAAAACCCTGTTTAGGAGTATTGCAGTGTGCTGATCTTTAATGATTCCTCTTTCCTCTGGTTTAATGCACACGTCCACAACAGTCCCCAGCTATTGTTCAAATCAGGATCATGCTGAGCAAGTAGACAGTTGAGGCATACTCTGCCTGAACTTGACCAATTCCAAATCAAATCAAATTGTTACATCCGCCGAATACCTTACCTTACAGTCAAATGCTCACTTACAAGCCCTTAACCAACAACGAGTTTTTATGAAAAATAATTGTTAAGTAAAAAATTAAATAAAAAAATTACAATTAATTAAAGAGCAGCAATAAAATAACAGTAGCGAGGCTATATACAGGGGGTACCGGTACAGAGTCAATGTGCAGGGGCGCAGGTTAGTCAAGGTAATTGAGGTAATATGTACATGTAGGTAGAGTTAAAGTCACTATGCACAGATAAGAAACAGAGAGTAGCAGCAGCGTAAAAGAGGGGGGGGGACGACGACAATGCAAACAGTCTGGGTAGACATTTGATTAGTTGTTCAGGGGTAGAAGCTGGGATCTGACCCTTTTTTTCAATGTTTGCCTAAAATGACCTACCCAAATCTAACTGCCTGTAGCTCAGGACCTGAAGCAAGGATATGCATATTCTTGATACCATTTGAAAGGAAACACTTTTTGTGGAAATGTGAAATTAATGTAGGAGAATAGAATTTGGGAAAATATTTTTATTTTTTTTTATTTATCATCTTTGAAATGCAAGAGAAAAGTCATAATATAATATGGAAGTTTAGGTGCAATTTAGATTTGGCCACTAGATGATAGCAGTGTATGTGCAAAGTTTCAGACTGTTCCAGTGATGCATTGCAATACATCAGATAATGTTGTATCAAGTCTGCTCAAATGTGCCGAATTGGTCAATTGATACATAACTATAGAGAACATACAAAAATGATATGGTAATAAAAACGTAAGTTTACACACTCCCAGGAAAGTCATATACGTATGATGGAAAATGAGCTTTCGGGCGGGGTGGGGGTGTGGCCACAAACTGCAGTGGTTCAAACTTTAGACCCCAGTTCCTACATTTTAATATAAATTTGATTTTAACAAACAAAACTACGCTACATTTTACCTCTGGGACCCTCAGGATGACAAATCGGAGCAAGATTACTGAATGTAAGTACATTATTTACCTTCAGAGTTGAATGTATCAAACCAGTTGCCGTTA
Source organism: Brachymystax lenok tsinlingensis (assembly GCA_030435695.1). Taxonomy (NCBI): domain Eukaryota; kingdom Metazoa; phylum Chordata; class Actinopteri; order Salmoniformes; family Salmonidae; genus Brachymystax; species Brachymystax lenok. Next base: position 62,104,375 of record CM059814.1, read on the forward strand.
TAAAAGTTTTTGGTTGTTGTGCACTCTCCTCAAACAACAGCATGGTCTTTTTTCACTGTAAAAGCTACTGTAAATTGGACAGTGCAGTTAGATTAACAAGAATGTAAGCTTTCTGCCCATATAAGACATGTCTATGTCCTGGGAAATGTTCTTGTTACTTAGTGTCATGCTAATCACATTAGCGCATGTTAGCGCAACCGTCCCAAATGTTGGTGTTGCGCAGCCAAACATTTAGCTACGGTGTGCTCTACTGAACACAACCCAGTAGACGGTAATGTGATGTTGTGTATCTGTGTTTCTTAACTCAGGGGGATGACCGTATGAAGCTGCCCAGCCCCAATGACAGTAAGTTCTTCCAGAGCCTGTTGGATGAGGAGGATGTGGAGGACTTTATGGATGCTGAAGAGTACCTGGTTCCCCATCACTTTAACATGCCTCCACTATCATACACAGCCAGGCTCCGCGTCGACTCCAACAGGGTAGGTAGAAGCACACACTTGTGCACGCACACACACACACACACACACACACATGCACACACATGCATAGAACCCCCCCCACACACACACACATGCACAGAAACATCCACACACACATGCACAGAAACATCCACACACACACACTCAAATGAACACACAACCACATACTCATACTATCCACAACAACTAAATTGTGATGTAATTCCTCTCTATTCCTCGATGTCCTATCAGCCTCAGAAAGTAACAAACCCTACCGCCACTTCCATCTGATTTCCATTCATCCAGACAGCCCTTCTCCCTCTCTCTGTCCCAGTGTATCTCCTCCAGTTCTTCTCCCTCTCTCTGTCCCAGTGTATCTCCTCCTGTTCTTCTCCCTCTCCCTGTCCCAGTGTATCTCCTCCAGTTCTTCTCCCTCTCTCTGTCCCAGTGTATCTCCTCCAGTTCTTCTCCCTCTCCCTGTCCCAGTGTATCTCCTCCAGTTCTTCTCTCTCTCCCTGTCCCAGTGTATCTCCTCCAGTTCCTCTCCCTCTCTCTGTCCCAGTGTATCTCCTCCAGTTCTTTTCCATCTCTGTGTCCCAGTATGTCACCCCCGACCCTGGCCTCTTCATCCACCCGCTCTCCAGGCCTCCTGTTTCATTACGCCGGCCTCCGTGTGTAAATAGCAGCCTCTCCACTAAAGCGCCGCCACCATTTGCTCAGAGACAATGAGTCCTGGGCTTGGCTATTTACTCTGCCGCTCGCCGCCGCTCTGCCTCGACCATGCTCCTGCATCTCATATTGACTGTGTGCCCTCATGCTGGCGGTCATGCCATGGCCCTGGGGACCTGGACACACGCACACACACATCTGAAATGTCAAAGGTCAATATTCTGACTGAAACACTTTTTCATTATGCAGTCAAACAGTCTAGGACTATAAATAGGACAGATAGGACAGGGAGTCATGGGAGAAAATTGCAAAGGGGAAAGATGTTCACTTAGAATTGGAACACTGGCTCCGCTGGTCCAGTGAATAAAATAGACTAGCTAGGATATGTCCCAAATGGCCCCCCTTGCCTATATAGTGCACTTATTTTGAGTTATTTTGAGTTCTGGTCAGAAGTAGTGCACTTTAAAGGGAATAGGGTGCCATTTGAGACACAGTGTAATTCTGACTAATTGGCTGTTCTGATTGAACCTCACCGGAGGAGAGGATAATGGGGGCCTTTTAAAAACTTGACGGGAGAGAGGGATGAATAGAGAGGTTGGGCTGGAGGAGGAGAGGAGAAGAGATGATTGCAGAGCGATGGAGTGATGGAGTGATGGAGAGAGGACAGAAGGAAAGGGTGGGTGGGAGAGAGAGCCCCCTCTCTCTCTCTGTGGCTTCCCAGCAGGTGACTAATATTAGCAGTAAAACATTGCGGGCAGGGGATCACTCTCTAGTAGAAACTCTGGCAAGCTGGCCCAGCTCTAATAGCTTGGAGCTCTCCTGGAAAATATCAGGAAATATACTTGCCCTGTAAGTCATGTAATATGTTAGTTGTTGTTTTTTCCTCCTATCTTAGAGACCTTTGAACCAAACTATACCCTGGAAAACAGCCGCAGAGAAATGTAATTCGCAACTTCATGTTGGTTCATGGAATCAAGCGTTTTTCTCTCATAACTCTGGTCCAAATTTGATTTCAGAGTAACTATACACGGCCTCTCTTGTAAGAGATGTTAATCTCAATGAGAATAATAAATTAGATGAAATAAATGAAAAACCTCCTTGATTTGTAAGAGTGGCTTTGTAAAATGAGCGTTAGTCCTCCTACATTGGAGTTAATATTTTCCACTAACGTTGTCCCTTCTCCCCTCTTTCCCCAGAACCAGTTTGGGTACCGGGACGGTTCAGGCTCGACCCCTGAGGAGGGCATGGCATCGGGAGGGTCCCTGGCTTGTGTCTCCTCTCCAGATCCTGCAGGCACGCAGGGGGCAGCCCTGGACGCCATGGAGGATCAGCGCTGCAACGACACGCTGCACAAGAAGACCCAGACAAGGCCCGGGGCAGAGGACAATAACGGGCAGCGCTACAGTGCCGACCCTACCGTGTTCCTGGGGGACCGGGGTGTGGGGCCCCGAGGGGACATGGACGAGGATGGCTACATGACCCCCATGAAGGATAAGACCTCGTCAGGTAGGTAGACCATCTTGGGCTGGTTTCCCAGACGCAGATTAAGCTTAGTCCTGAACTAAAAAACATGCACAATGAAGAATCTCCATTGGAATAGCTAGGCTTATCTGTGTCCAGGAAACCCAAGCCTAGAGCCTAGACAGATCTAGACCTAAGAGCCAACGTCTAGACACTGACTAGACGTAAGACAGCTTGTCATTTCAACCAGTTACTCTTATGAGGGCTCAGTGAAAAGAGGGTAGATTTGTTTGTTCTTTTGAAGCCGGGTGGAAAAACAGAACACTTCAACAGTTCAACAACAGTTCAACAACAGTTTAACATGGCCTAGTTTTCTGTAGCAGGGGTAGTGTCTTGCTCTGTAGTGGTAGGGCCTACATCACTTCATTCAAAACCTTCATTCACTACTATATTCACTGTACCTTTGTCTCTAACCTCTCTGGACAATAGCCTACTGTACTCCCAGTCATTTTTAGCATAACAGTACTCACTCACTTCTGTCATCATGAAGTGCTTTGAGAGACTAGTCAAGGATCATATCACCTCCATCCTGCCAGACACCCTGGACCCACTCCAATTTGCTTACCGTCCCAATAGGTCCACAGACGACGCAATCGCAATCACACTGCATACTGCCCTAACCCATCTGGACGAGAGGAATACCTATGTAAGAATGCTGTTCGACTACAGCTCAGCATTTAACACCATAGTTCCCTCCAAGCTCATCATTAAGCTCGAGACCCTAGGTCTCGACCCAGCCCTGTGCAACTGGGTCCTGGACTTCCTGACGGGCCGGCCCCAGGTGGTGAGGGTAGGAAACAACATCTCCACCCCGCTGATCCTCAACACTGGGGCCCCACAAGGGTGCGTTCTCAGCCCTCTCCTGTACTCCCTGTTTACCCATGACTGCGTGGCCAAGCACGCATCCAACTCAATCATCAAGTTTGCTGATGACACTACAGTGGTAGGCTTGATTACCAACAACGATGAGACGGCCTACAGGGAGGAGGTGAGGGCCCTCGGAGTGTGGTGTCAAGAAAATAACCTCTCACTCAACGTCAACAAAACAAAGGAGATGATCGTGGACTTCAGGAAACAGGAGAGGGAGCACCCCCCTATCCACATCGATGGGACAGTAGTGGAGAAGGTGGAAAGTTTTAAGGCATAAAAACTTAAAACCTCGGCATACTCATCACGGACAAACTGAAATGGTCCACCCACACAGACAGCGTGGTGAAGAAGGTGCAACAGCGCCTCTTCAACCTCAGGAAATTTGGCTTGTCACCAACATCACTCACAAACATCTACAGATGCACAATCGAGAGCATCCTGTTGGGCTGTGTCACCGCCTGGTACGGCAACTGCTCCGCCCACAACCGTAAGGCTCTCCAGAGGGTAGTGAGGACTGCAGAACGCATCATCGGGGGTAAACTACCTGCCCTTCAGGACACCTACACCACCCGATGTCACAAGAAGGCCAAAAAGATCATCAAGGACAACAACCACCCGAGCCACTGCCTGTTCACCCCGCTATCATCCAGAAGGCGAGGTCAGTACAGGTGCATCAAAGCTGGGACCGAGAGACTGAAAAACAGTTTCTACCTCAAGGCCATCAGACTGTTAAACAGCCATCACTAACATTGAGTGGCTGCTGCCAACATACTGACTTAAATCTCTAGCCACTTTAAATAATAGGAATTGGATGTAACAAATGTATCACTAGCCACTTTAAACAATTTTGTATATAATGTTTACATATCCGACATTACTCATATCAAATGTATACACTGTACTCTAAACCATCTACTGAATCTTGCCTATGCCGTTCGACCATCGACTCAAATCTCTAGCCACTTTAATAATTATAATTGGATGAAATAAATGTATCACTAGCCACTTTAAACGATGCCATTTATATAATGTTTACATATCCTACATTACTCATTACTCATCTCATATGTATATACTGTACTCCATACCATCTACTGCATCATGCCTACGCCGGTCAGCCATCGCTCATCCATATATTTATATGTACATACTCGTATTCATTCCTTTACTCTTGTGTGTATAAGGTAGTTGTTGTGAATTTGTTAGATTACTTGTTAGATACTACTGCATAGTCGGAACTAGAAGCACAAGCATTTCGCTACACACGCATTAACCATGTGTATGTGACAAATAAAATAAACATTTGATTTGATGATTCTACATTGTTCTACATCTTTAGATTTGCGTTATATTGTTCACTGACTCTGAGCATTGTAAACGCCAGCTTTAGCTCAGATGTTACTACTTCGGGCTTTGATCATAGGCTGTTTTCACTCTGAGCACCAGAGTGGAGTAGGGGAATGGAGGAGTGGTAGGGGAGTGGAGGAGTGGAGTGGAGTGGCGGAGGGGTGGTTGAGCACCAGAGCGGAGTAGAGGAATGGTGGAGTGGTAGGGAGTGGGGGGGTAGGGGAGTGGAGGAGTGGAGTGGCGGAGGGGTGGTTGAGCACCAGAGTGGAATAGAAGAATGGAGGGGTGGTAGGGGAGTGGGGGTAGAGGAGTGGGGGGGCGGAGGGGCGGAGGGGTGGTTGAGCACCAGAGTGGAGTAGGGGAATGGAGGTGTGGAGTGGAGGAGTGGGGGGGTAGAGGAGTGGGGGAGTGGATGGGCAGAGGGGTGGTTGAGCACCAAATAACAATACAATCTCTATCTCTCCCACTCTATCTCTCTAGACTATCTGAAACCGATCGAGGAGAACCCGTTCGTGGCACGACGCAAGAACGGCGAGGTCCACGCGCTGGACAACCCGGCCTACCACAGCACACCCAACAGCCAGCCCAAGGGGGGCGAAGACGAGTACATCAACGAGCCACTTTACCTCAACACCTTCCACAACCCCGGAGACCTGGTCCTGAGAAAGAACGGTGGTCTCCCATCGCAGAGTACAGCCTCGACTATCAGTACTGGCTCCTATCCCCAACTCACCATCCAGACTGGCCTTTCTTACTACCCCGTCATAACGACAGAGAGCTCCCCTTCTGGGCTGCAGGGAGGCTGCCATCACCCACCGCCGGGTCACCACATTCACAAGCTCCACAGTGTTGGTGTCAAACCTGGCCACTCGGCCCTATCTGACAACTCACCACAACGTGCCCACCTGGGCCTTCTGGGACACCAGTCCCACCAGTCCCCCCTAATCCAGTGTGGTGGTGGGCCCTCTGCCACCCAGGTTTTCCACCCTGAAAGGTCAAGTGTCAAGAAAGGTCCCATCTCGAAGTCGGAGTCCGAGGACCAGAGAAGTGTTATACCAGCCTACCAGGGACACACCACCCACCCTGGCAGTGTGCTGAAGCAGGGACAGGGGCACCAGGCGGGAGGCAAACCGGCAGGCAAGAGGCTCAAGGTGACCTTTGACAATCCAGAGTACTGGCAGCACAGCCTGCCACCCAAGCCGTTGAACAGCGCTAAAAACCAGGCGGGCAGCACCCCCTGAGGCGGGAACAACCAATGGCAAGATGTTCTACAAACGGAACGGCTGCATCAGGCCGGCGGTGGCCCAAAACCCTGAGTACCTATCAGAGTTCTCGTCCAATCTCAAGCCGGGCACGGTTCTGCCCCCTCCCCCGTACCGACAGAGGAACACAGTGGTGTAGAACTGAGATCCCAACCCACCTTCCTCCAGCTGCTGGACCAGCCAGTACCCAGCCTTCTCTGATTCCTCTGTCCCTTCCTCAGTCCCTCAAACAGTCACGAGAGCCTCCCCAAAACCCACGACATCCAACCATCCATCACCTGCGCTAACTAGCTAACTAGCTAGCGTTCTCCAACTAGCTAGCGTTCTACTCAGAGTGCCACCAACCAACACACTACCAGGCTCCACCTCCTTACCTCCACTCTAGCCCCTAACTGGTACAGTAACAACAGTAATAACTGCTCTGGGTAAAGACCAGTGCTGGCCACGTTAACCTCTGACGCTGTATATAAGCTGGACTGGCAGCGGTGGTGGTGTTTGTGAAAGGAACATCGAGGAACCACGCAATATGGAGGTAGTATGACCATATGTACTGTTCTCTACACAGACATGGATGGTGTCAGGACTCTCAGGACGAGGGAACCACGATGAGGAACGCAGACGGACAAGATGAAGCATGTCGACAAAGAGGTGTTATACCGAGCACAGTGTTTTACATGACTGTTGTTGCGACAGAATGAACTGGAGAGAGAGAGATGGAAAGGCAACCAACCACTACTGTATGTTGAAATGTTCCTAACAAAGGAGCTACATATTGTAGATATTGCATCACCATCACTTCAGTGTTACTCACCTCTTACAGTATTTTACGGTAACTAACTTTGTGGTGACCAAGCCTTGTACCATTTTCAACATGTTTTATTTAATGTTTACTCTATTGAATTTTCAAAATTATTTATATAATGTGTTTAAAACAAAAACATAATTTTTGGGGGTGTGGCGTTCACTGTTACGTTGTTCACTTGAAAGCTCTTATCACGTCTAAAACTACTGTAAACCATGTGGCTAGCTTAACTTGAAAGCTCTTATCACGTCTACACTACTGTAAACCATGTGGGTAGCTTAACTTGAAAGCTCTTATCACGTCTAAACTACTGTAAACCGTGTGGGTAGCTTAACTTGAAAGCTCTTATCACGTCTACACTACTGTAAACCATGTGGGTAGCTTAACTTGGCAGCTCTTATCACGTCTAAACTACTGTAAACCTCGTGGGAAGCTTAACTTGAAAGCTCTTATCACATCTAAACTACTGTAAACCGTGTGGGTAGCTTAACTTGAAAGCTCTTATCACGTCTAAACTACTGTAAACCATGTGGCTAGCTTAACTTGAAAGCTCTTATCAAGTATAAACTACTGTAAACCATGTGGGTAGCTTAACTTGACAGCTCTTATCACGTCTAAATTACTGTAAACCACGTGGGTAGCTTAACTTGAAAGCTCTTATCACGTCTAAACTACTGTAAACCATGTGGGTAGCTTAACTTGAAAGCTCTTATCAAGTCTAAACTACTGTAAACCATGTGGGCAGCTTAATTTGAAAGAGCTTATAATGTCTAAACTACTGTAAACCATGTGGGTAGCTTAACTTGAAAGAGCTTATCATGTCTAAAACTACTGTAAACCATTTGGGCAGCTTAACTTGAAAGAGCTTATCATGTCTAAAACTACTGTAAACCATGTGGGCAGCTTAACTTGAAAGAGCTTATCATGTCTAAAACTACTGTAAACCATGTGGGCAGCTTAACTTGAAAGAGCTTATCATGTCTAAACTACTGTAAACCACATGGTTAGCTTAACAAATAACACTGTAAAAGTTCCTTTATCACTGGCTTCAATGAAATTACATAGTATTTTTTCTCAATAATGTCTCGGTAGAGATTCATAACTGCAAGGAAATTAGGTTATGCAGATTGTGGCCTGACACAGGGACACAGAGTTTGTAGTAACAGTTTGCAATGCAAATGAGAGGATAATGAGGAGGACTGCTGTAGCATCAAAAATAGTCTCTGTTATAACTCGCTACGGTCTGCATAATGACCAGTGGCTGAGACACAGAGAGAGGAGGTGGAGGGTGTCCTTCCTAGTGGAGGCCTGGATGAATGGATGAGCGACAGATTCCATAGAGGCAGATTCACATGGAGGGAGGGAGGGAGGGAGAGACCGCTCCACTGGGAGGGGGTAGTCATGATGTGTGGTTTAAGTTTAACCACAGAACTAGTCCTCAATAGAGGTAGTAGTTTAACCACAGAACCAGTGCTGCTTCACTAAACTAAGCCCACTGACAGTCAGATAGCCTCCTCTCGCTCTCCCCCTGACAACTCTAAGTTCACCTCTCTACAGCGATAGGATTACCAACTCCTCATTCTAAATCCAAAATGTCAAGTTCCAGAGATCTGACACGGAATCTTCTTGTGTGACTTCGCCGCAAGTCTCTCCGTTACTCCGAGATGAGGTCTACATGAAGAAGGGTCAGTTCAGTTGTCAATTCAGCAAATAAAAATGTAATTCATGACTTAAACATTGCCTTTTATTAATTAACTTGATAAAATGTGATACTGAACTGACCCCAACCTTAATGTGAAGGGTATGACTAGTGCCAAATGGAAATGTTTTTTTATGTTATTTAACCAGGCAAGTCAGTTAAGAACAAATTCTTATTTACAATGACAACCTACCCCGGCCAAACCCGGACAACGCTGGGACACTCAATCATGGCCGGTTGTGATACAGCCTGGAATCAAACCAGGGTCTGTAGTGACGCCTTTAGCACTGAGATGCAGTGCCTTAGACCGCTGCGCCACTCGGGCAGGACCAGTAATTAAAAGTAATGTGTATCTGACCATTTAGAATAAATAGTGACTTAGGAACAGTTACCTGTACTACTGATGCCTCATAAACACCTATGATAATATCATCAAATCTAATGTATTTATAAAGCACTTCTTACATCAGCTGATGTCACAGAGTGCTGTACAGAAACCCAGCCTAAAACCCCAAACAGTAAGCAATGCAGGTGTAAAAGCACGGTGGCTAGGAAAAACTCCCTAGAAAGACCAAAACCTAGGAAGAAACCTAGAGAGGAACCAGGCTGTGAGGGGTGGCCAGTCCTCTTCTGGCTGTGCCTGGTGCAGATTATAACAGAACATGGACAAGATTTTAAAATGTTCATAGAACAGGCAGAACAGTTGAAACTGGAGAAGCAGCATGGCCAGGTGGACTCAGGACATCAAGGAGTCATCAGGCCAGGTAGGCCTTGAGGAATGGTCCTAATGCTCAGGTCCTCTGAGAGAGAGAGAGAGAGAGATAATTAGAGAGAGCATACTTAAATGCACACAGGACACCAGATAAGAGAGGAGAAATACTCCAGATATAACAGACGGACCCTAGCCCCCCCGACACAAACTACTGCAGCATAAATACTGGGGGCTGAGACAGGAGGGGTCGGGAGACACTGTGGCCCCGTCCGACGATACTGCCAGACAGCTTATGCTGCTAAGTGGAACGTCCATGACCGCCAGTAAAACATCAGTTTCAGAGTCATTTGGTTACACTGCTTTTATGGAGCCATGCATGTTTGTTTTTTCATTTCCTACTCGATTTGCCTTTCCTTTGTCTATATTTCATCATACAGCGTAAGGAGACGTGTCCCAGCTGTCCTTGTGGCGGAGCGGTGGGAGGGTTATTTCTATACATTTCTGCTGCACTGTGGGGGTTTTAGCCCATATGGAGCACTTTGATCCAACTAGCAGGAAGTGAAAAATATTAAAAATAACATGTTTTTTCTTAGTTGTAATAATCCTCACAACATGATTATTTCAAATGCATTTCCCATTTACACCTACAAGGTTGAGATATGTGAAGGAAACAGAATAGAGAGAAACTTGGGGACATGCTGAAGTACTGAATGAGAAGTCTTCATATTTATGTGCTATTTGTCTGCTTCCTGTCTTTTTATTGCCTCTGGTTATGATGACAATTATTTTGTACTGCCTTTGGACCCAAATAGTTCCGCAAACTGGAATCAACATTTCATTTCAATGTGAAGTATTCATGTTGTGTTTTCAACTTGTTTTGCCCCAAGGACTGAAATGACAGATTGCAGATTCTATGATTTTCAAAACCAGTGAAAAAACAGTCTCTCTTTTTACAGTGTCCATATTATGAGAGCCTGTTATGACCCTGAGCCAGTCCTAATACGGACACCATAGCTGCCGACAGTTTGGCTCAATATTTACCGTCCACCATTTTGTTCAAATTGAAACGTTCGTTTTTGACGTCTCTTTATCGACTAGAAAACGACATCTGTACTTGGTTGTAATCTAGTTATATGACGTTCAACCAGATAACAGCCAACTTATGCCGTCTTTCTCAGTTGTCTTGAAGTTGAGGTCTTTACCTGGTTGGAATGGTTGGAAAGGTTTTGGCCCCTTAGTATTCTCCTATAGAGTATGTAGCTGGAATGGGTTTGGCCCCTTAGTATTCTCCTATACAGTATGTAGCTGGAAAGGTTTTGGCCCCTTAGTATTCTCCTATAGAGTATGTAGCTGGAAAGGTTTTGGCCCCTTAGTATTCTCCTATAGAGTATGTAGCTGGAAAGGTTTTGGCCCCTTAGTATTCTCCTATAGAGTATGTAGCTGGAAAGGCTTTGGCCCCTTAGTATTCTCCTCTACAGTATGTAGCTGGAAAGTATTCTATGACACAATCAGCAGCACAAGTATTGTATCCTCCACCACTGCAGTAGAACTATTAGCTATGCCTGTTGTATCTAATACTATATCATCATGCATGATACCTCAATGTAAGTGCTATTGCTCTTTACCCTGAGTAATTGTTAGTTCAATTAATAGTATTTTCAATTTTTGACGGTTTGAGGGAGCTTCTATTGCTGTTTGGAAAAATCAGTAGCACAAATTCTGTAGGAACTTCCTGTTGTTAAAGTAAGAGTTTAATACCTTACACCACTGTATACAGTTCATTCACAAACATACACAATTACTGTAAAATATAGGATTCCTCTTTACTGTTCAATATAGGATTCATCTTTATTGTTCAATAGAGGATTCATCTTTACTGTTCAAAATAGGATTCATCTTTACTGTTCAATATAGGATTCATCTTTACTGTTCAATATAGGATTCATCTTTACTGTTCAATATAGGATTCATCTTTACTTTTCAGTATAGGATTCATCTTTACTGTTCAATAGAGGATTCATCTTTACTGTTTAATATAGGATTCACCTTTACTGTTCAGTATAGGATTCATCTTTACTGTTCAATATAGGATTAATCTTTACTTTTCAGTATAGGATTAATCTTTACTGTTCAATATAGGATTCATCTTTACTTTTCAGTATAGGATTCATCTTTACTGTTCAATATAGGATTCATCTTTACTGTTCAATATAGGATTCATCTTTACTGTTCAGTATAGGATTCATCTTTACTGTTCAGTATAGGATTCATCTTTACTTTTCAGTATAGGATTCATCTTTACTGTTCAATATAGGATTCATCTTTACTTTTCAGTATAGGATTCATCTTTACTGTTCAATATAGGATTCATCTTTACTGTTCAATATAGGATTCATCTTTACTGTTCAGTATAGGATTCATCTTTACTGTTCAGTATAGGATTCATCTTTACTGTTCAATAGAGGATTCATCTTTACTGTTCAATATAGGATTCATCTTTACTGTTCAATAGAGGATTCATCTTTACTGTTCAATATAGGATTCATATTTACTGTTCAATAGAGGATTCATCTTTACTGTTCAATAGAGGATTCATCTTTACTTTTCAGTATAGGATTCATCTTTACTGTTCAATAGAGGATTCATCTTTACTTTTCAGTATAGGATTCATAGTCATCCTGACTTCTACTGTTAATTTAGTGATATTTATCATGTCCGATGTGTTGATCTGTCAATGTTTTTTTTAACTATTTCAACATATTCAAAAAGACTTATAGATGTATAGTTTATTGTGTTGATGAAGTGTATTTAATAACATGAATGAGGGTTTTTACAGTCGCAGCACACGTCACCTCATTCAGTATTATCTTCGGATAATATTTCAATACATCCTGAACATTTTACACAATCTTCATTGCATCTTAATTGCACTAATTGTCGTATTAGAGAGGATTCATTCTATCGGTTACATTTTTTGTGTTGAAATTGATATACCCATCGAACCAATGTAATTGTACAGTCATTTGGACTTTCCTCCAGATTGAACACACTATTGTCCCATGACAAAATGTGAATACTATTTTTATAAAACACAGACGAGGCGACCCGCTGAAATGTGTACATAGGAGGAGATGCTTTAACTTTTTACCACTTTTCTCTCTGTGTCAAGTTCTTTTCTTTTCTGGTTCTTTTTCCCTTATCTGTTTATCATGTGTCAGCGTTAGATATGACATATCTTCTGTGTGTACAGTAGGTGTACTTTGGGTAGTACATTTTGATTTGAAATGTCAAACACCCCTGTTGGCCACTCGCCTGTGAGACTGGCTAGTTGACCTGTATGAAGCACCCCTCTGTGAGTTCTCTATTTAATATCTGTGTTGGGGTTAACAATGGTTTATATATGTTTTTACCTCAACCGTCTCTCCCGCTCTCTCTCTCTCTCTCTCTCTCTCTCTCACAATTCTTCAGAGCAGTGTTGCCAACTCGACCTGACAAGATATGTTTCTGCCCATTTTCTATTTCAGTCGTGTGCTATCCAGTCCATCTATCTGCTTGTTTATCAGTCCAGTGTGCAAATGTACATTCACCCCTGAGCCAACATTTCCATGTTCAAAGACATCAAGGTTGAATTGGAAGATGTAGAAACTGAGATCAATATCGTGAGGCATCTCCCACTTAACTGGCCTGTAAAGTATGTGAACAAAAACTACTAAAGTTATTTTGATGTAATGTTTGATTTAACTGCATGCGTATTTATAAATGTCGTCAAACACTGACAGAGACACAGTGTGTCCCTCCCTTTTTCCAGTTCAGCCTCTCTAGCTCCTATTCTCTGCCTCCCCACATAATGTTGGCAGCACTGGCTACAACTCTCCACTGAACTTTAGACCCTACGTAAAGCTTTATATCATGGAAGTACTGTTCCTCATATTTGTTACATGAATCTGTCAAAAAATATATTTTTAATTTAATATAAATAAAGATTGATTCAATATTTGAGTGGGGTATGTCTTTTTGATGGTCTTTGAGTGTTTCTGTGTTAAACATTGTGTGATATATTGGGTGTTTGGAGCAGCGTTGATAAGTGAGTGAAGCTTACAAATACACACATTCAGTGAGGTTACAACCTAAATGCACTCATTCAGTGAGGTTACAACCTAAATGCACTCATTCAGTGAGGTTACAACCTAAATGCACTCATTCAGTGAGGTTACAACCTAAATGCACTCATTCAGTGAGGTTACAACCTAAATGCACTCATTCAGTGAGGTTACAACCTAAATGCACTCATTCAGTGAGGTTACAACCTAAATGCACACATTCAGTGAGGTTACAACCTAAATGCACACATTCAGTGAGGTTACATACTAAATGCACTTATTCAGTGAGGTTGCATACTAAATGCACACATTCAGTGAGGTTACATACAAAATGCACACATTCAGTGAGGTTACACACTAAATACACACATCCAGTGAGGTTACATACAAAATGCACACATTCAGTGAGGTTACATACCAATGCACACATTCAGTGAAGTTACATACTAAATGCACACATTCAGTGAGGTTACATACCAAATGCACACATTCAGTGAGGTTACATAACGAAATGCACACATTCAGTGAGGTTACATACTAAATGCGCACATTCAGTGAGGCTACATACTAAATGCGCACATTCAGTGAGGTTACATACTAAATACACACATTCAGTGAGGTTACATACCAATGCACACATTCACTGAGGTTAAATACCAAATGCACACATTCAGTGAGGTTACATACCAAATGCACACATTCAGTGAGGTTACATACCAAATGCACACATTCAGTGAGGTTACATACTTTCTTAGCCTCTTTAGATTGTAGGAGTAGGAGTTTGGATGGGTTTGCTAACCAGTTTGGTAAAACTAGCAAAAGCGGTGCACACAAGACCCTGGGTTTAAACCCCGGTAAGCCTTGAAGTAAGATATTGTGACTAGCATTGACAGTGTTAAGAAGTGACATTTGACTATGAAAGGTCATCTCAAATTTAAAGATAAGAACTAAGTCTCACACAGATAACAAGAAGCTTCTGATGATGGACCCAAGTCACTGTAATGTCTGTTTCACACAATTTTACTGGATACAAAAAGTTGTTAGATGCTAGGTACAGCCCCATGCATGAGTCCCATGCTTTAAAGTAATTCAATATTAAAGCTTTGGAAATCATCAAAGGTTTCACAATGTTCTTGCCTTTAACCCCCCACATCTAATCCAAACAAAGTAATGTGTGGAGATAACATTTTGCTCTAATTACCCCTTAGTCTCACGGTGTATTTAATCCTCTGTTTACCAGCCTGCGTTATGTAAACTTGCTGCGGCACATCATTTCCTATGCAGAGATGTTCTATCCGCGCGCCCCGCAAGGCTTTCATTTCAGTCATAAATAATAGAAAAGTGTCTAAGGGCAGAATAAGAGCTTTCAGAAGTAACTCCTTTTAATACTAATAGGGCAATGGAGTGCTTGATGTAAACACTGTTTATTAAATAGGAAGGACTTTGCTGCCACTGCCACATCCTGAAATGCAGCAGAATTCATTTAACATGCAGGACTAGAACCTAGAATCAACCCACACAAAGGGACAGGATGGCATAAGGAAGTGATATCTAGATGTAATGTAATTTTGCTGTTGCAATTTAACCAGGTACACTCAGAAAAAAAGGGTTCCAAAAGGGTTCTTTAGCTGTCCCAATAGAAGGACCCTTTTTGGTTCCAGGAGGAACCCTTTTGGGTTCCACCCTTTCCACAGAGGGTTCTACATGGAACCCAATAAGGTTCCACTCAAAATGGATCTTCAAAGGGTTCTCCTATGAGGACAGCCGAACCTTTTAGGTTCTAGATAGCACCTTTTCTTCTAAGTGTAGATTAAATAAAGGTCATTTGTTTTCTGTCCCTTTCTCAATCTTTTGAGAATGCATTCAAATGTAATTTAAAAATAAAGAAAATGTCACCTAACATGTCCAATACTAAAATCAACATCAACTCATTCACGCTGCATTGTCATTTGTCCAAATTACCCAAATGTTTGATTTTGTTTAAGGGAGTGGTGGGGCGCTACCCGGTGAAATGCAAGGTGCCAAATTCAAAATCCAAAAGTTGAATTATTAAACATATTAAACATCAGATTTCAAAAAGGCTTTACGGCGAAAGCACAACATTTGATTGTTTGAGGGTAGCACCTCCAAACTGTTCATAAACCATCGCGGTTCACACATAACACATTTCACAGCGAAAACAAATCCCTTACCTTTTGAAGAACTTCTGCTGAGGGCTTCCCAAGTGTCCAACAAAGACAATCCATGGTTATTTTGTTAGAAAAAGTAATTTATTATATCCATAAATCTCCGTTTGGTTGGTGCGTTATGATCAGAAAATCCAACTTCGAATCGCCCATTGAAACGTGAAGAGAAAGCATTCAAATATACCTATAAACATTTCCTAAACAAATCAAATACCAGTTAAAATGCATCCTTAGCTATCCTTTTATGAATATGAGCGATAATATTTCACTCGGACGGTCACCTAAACGTTATATAAGTAAAATAAAGTGGGGCGCACAGCCAGACTAGCGCACGAGAAAACCTGTTGACATCTGAGCTACCTTGGCCATTTCCTGTACCTATTCTTCCTGCTTCCTCCAATCTCTCTGAGGCTTTATATATAGACTGTTGACATCTAGTGGAAGCCATAGGTATTGAAATCTCGGAGCTGCTGGCCATAGAACTCAATAGGGAGACTGTCAAACAGAGCCAATGGGACAAAAAACAGTAATTCCGGATAGATTTTCTCAGGTTTTCAACTGCTATTTCTGTTCTGTTACACTCACAGACATTATGTTAACACTTTTAGAAACTTCTGAGTGTTTCCTATCCAATAGTACTAAATATGTGCATATCCTATTTTCTGGGCCTGAGTGGGAGGCATTTTACTTTGGGCACGCCAGACTCTCCAAAACCGTCACCTCGGGAGCCGCTCCCTAAGAAGTGAACCTTTATTTAACTAAGCAAGTCAGTTAAGAACAAATTTTACAATAACGGCCGGGATCGACATTTACATTTATATCATTTAACAGAGGCTCTTTTCTAGAGTGACTTACACAAGCAAAAAGTGCCTTGCTCAAGGGCACATCAGCAGGTTGTTTACCCAACCAGCTTGGGGATTCAAACCAGAGACCTTTTGGTTACTGGCCCAATGCTCGTAACCACTAGGCTACCTCCCAGCCCATACAATTGTACAGTAGATTGTACACATATAATTGAGATTTTAGTTCATTAAAAAAGTAAATTGGACAGAAGAGGTGCTTATTAAATTCAGTACGGCTGTAAAATAACTTCTCAGTGTAATAAGATTTGCTTGTTAAACCAGATATTTCTGTGAAATCAGATATCACTGTCATGTAGTCAGTAGGTCCTGGGTAATTATCCTTCCACCAGCCCTGACCACCTGTAGTGTAGCACTAGGATGACTGCCCATTGTTGGCGTGACTGTTTCTGGTTAATGGCGGTGTGTCACCTTGATCAGTCTCGTCCACCCGGCGCTAACAGGCTAGCAGTGAGCTCGGAATTAGGATTTAAAACAGGCCAGGACTCTCAACTAGAATGTTGTGTCTTAATGTATCTTAATTAGTGCACAATATTGTCATATAGGCTGGTTGCTATTACCCCACTCAGTTACAGTGTGGACTTAGCCTGTGGGAGAACATGTTTGTTAGGTGTTCCACAGAGATTTTAGTTGTTGTTGTCATTGTCGGCTAATTACGTCCCTGTTCTCTCACAGTCTGGTGTCATTTAGCCTCTGAAAGCCAACATTATGAATTTACAACACAGAGAAGAATGTGGAGACAATTAGGCCTGTGTCATTTCTAGGATCTATTTGTACAGCTCTAAACATGTCGACATTATACATTTTGAGAAACATTCCCACTGTCTTCCGTCTGAAACATTAGCCTGCCTGCGTTGTGTGTGTGTGCTTGGTTCTTTGCGTGTGTGTGTTTGTGTTCTTGCAATAAAATTTAAATGTAAAGCTGTTGCTATAGCTGATTATATTGCATTGCTATGTGAATCTCAAGGGATTTTTCCAATTACATTATAAACATATTGAATGGTCTCGTTATTGCCGTAATATGAAATAAAGCTTTGAATGTGATTTAGGTATAATACTGTAATAATATTCATATGATATAATATATTATAATTATATTATATGATACTATTGTTTGGGTAATGCAATGACAGTAACAGCTTCTATGTAGAACAGTCAATTCAGTCAATATCCTTCAACTATATCCTTTCTATTTTTTATATACATTTCAATCCATCTCCTGAAAAGACTAAATTGACATGGAAATGGAGAGACACGAACCCTGATAGAGAAAGAATATCTTCAATATCAACCCCTCAGTCATTTCAAATCAAATCAAATCACATTTTATTGGTCACATACACATGGTTAGCAGATGTTAATGTGAGTGTCGTGAAATGCTTGTGCTTCTAGTTACAACAGTGCAGTAATATATAACAAGTAATCTAACAATTCCCCAACAACTACCTAATACACACGAATGTAAAGGGATGGAATAAGAATACGTACAAATAAATATATGGATGAGCGATGGCCGAGCGGTATAGGCAAGATGCAATAGATGGTATAAGATACAGAATATACATATGAGGTGAGTAATGTAAAATATGTAAACATTATTAAAGTGGCATTATTTAAAGTGACTAGTGATTCAGATCCACATACAGATTTGAGTCCCTATGTAGGCAGCAGCCTCTCTGTGTTAGTGATGGCTGTTTAACAGTCTGATGACCTTCAGATAGAAGCTGTTATTCAGTCTCTCGGACCCAGCTTTGATGCACCTGTACTGACCTCGCCTTCTGGATGGTAGCGGGGTGAACAGGCAGTGGCTCGGGTGGTTGATGTCCTTGATTATCTTTTTGGCCTTCCTGTGAGATTGGGTGCTGTAGGTGTCCTGGAGGGCAGGTAGTTTGCCCCCGGTGATGTGTTGGGCAGACCGCACCTCCCTCTGGAGAGCCTTACGGTTGTGGGCGGAGCAGTTGCCATACCAGGCGGTGATACAGCCCGACAAGATGCTTTCAATTGTGCATCTGTGAAAGTTTGTGAGGGTTTTAGGTGACAAGCCACATTTCTTCAGCCTCCTGAGGTTGAAGAGGCTGTTAGGCCTTCGACACCACACTGTCTGTGTGGGTGTACTATTTCAGTTTGTCCGGGATGTGTACGCCGAGGAACTTAAAACTTATTGGATTTCTTACTAGCGAGCATCCCCTGTACCAGTTCATTTTGGAGCCAGCTACGGAATCCAGAACCTCAGAAGTGATGGATCGAATAACAATTCGAATAACAAACAGTTCACAATTTTGATATCCATGTTTTTCATGTTTTCTGTTTAAAAAGTAAAAATCCCAGTGTTGATGTCAGCCAATATAAAGCATGACCAGTGGTGGGCCGGGGGGAACCGCAGGATGCTCCCACTGGATTACCCGTCACACCAATCAGAACGCAGGGAGTCAGGAGAACCCTGGACTGCAAATAACAGGGGATTATGGGGAGGAGGAGAAAGAATGGAGAGATACACTGTAGGTGACTAGAGAGGAGAGGAAAGAGGGAGATGAGAGAGAGGATAAAGATTGGACAAGGAAAGAGAAGTATAGGGGTATAAGAGAACACTGTGACAAAATCGAGAGAAGAGAGAGACTGCAGAGAGAGCGAGGAGAGAGAGAGAAGAGAAGAGAAGAGAAGAGAAGAGAAGAGTCCTGTACTCTCAGCAGCACCCACTGGCCACTCACAGTTTGACTCATGTAAAGCTGCAATCAACAGAGAGAGGCACAAACACTTACACACTTACAGACACACACACACACTAGAACTGTAGCGTAAAAGGCCAAGGACCTGTGCTGGAGTTGTCTAACAGAGAGACAGAGAAGGAGAGGGGCTTCTACAGTTTTGTTGTTTTTCCCAGGAGGTAGGAGGACAGCTCATGACTGGTGAATCATGATACATTACTATGCAGAAGTAGTCATTAACAGTCAATGGGATGATAAATGTGTCTGGTCCAAGCCGTAGTGAGTCAACACTGAGGCATACAATACATGGTTATCATCAGTAACCTGGTGTTTAGTCTTACCCTGGCTGAGTTACGAGACAATACATGGTTATCATCAGTAACCTGGTGTTTAGTCTTACCCTGGCTGAGTTACGAGACAATACATGGTTATCATCAGTAACCTGGTGTTTAGTCTTACCCTGGCTGAGTTACGAGACAATACATGGTTATCATCAGTAACCTGGTGTTTAGTCTTACCCTGGCTGAGTTAGAGACAATACATGGTTATCGTCAGTAACCTGGTGTTTAGTCTTACCCTGGCTGAGATAGAGACAATACATGGTTATCATCAGTAACCTGGTGTTTAGTCTTACCCTGGCTGAGACAAACCAGACACACACAAACAGGGCACCCGACAGAGATTGAGAGCAGTAATTTCAGCACAGCCCACACACACTTAGAGCCCCTTTCCATCTCACTGCGCTCCATCTACTCTCTGTCACACACACACACACACACACACACGCAAGCACACACACACACACATCACACACACACACACACACCTTCTCTCTCTGGACCTGACATGATAAATGATATCAGGATGAGCAGAAAGCAGTTTACTGACCTTAACTACCCATACTGAGATCTCTAACTCAGACCCTACACAACACCTCCCTCTCCTCTCCTCTAGTGCTTCCTCTCCTTATCTCTTTCTAGCCATTTCTATCTTTTCTCACACCAGAGCTCACACAGTACCTACTATCACTGTGACGCTGCTGTAGAATGTGGAGTGTTTGTACTTGGCACAGATGACTGGGCCATAGCTTATGCTCCTAAGCAGGGAGGAGAAAGGATTATGTGTATAAAGCATGTCATTCTATTTTACAATCCTCCGTGTGAGTCCCTCTATTGCTGTCAGGAGGAGTTTAGAAATGGTATAAAAGCTCAGTGTTCAAGGGAATATAGTTGGCTTAGTTACACCTTTCATATGTTTCAAAGTTACATCTTTCATATGTTTCAAAGTTACACCTTCCATATGTTTCAAAGTTATACCTTTCATATGTTTCAAAGTTATACCTTTCATATGTTTCAAAGTTATACCTTTCATATGTTTCAAAGTTACACCTTTCATATGTTTCAAAGTTACACCTTTCATATGTTTCAAAGTTACACCTTCCATATGTTTCAAAGTTATACCTTTCATATGTTTCAAAGTTACACCTTCCATATGTTTCAAAGTTACACCTTCCATATGTTTCAAAGTTATACCTTTCATATGTTTCAAAGTTACACCTTCCATATGTTTCAAAGTTACACCTTTCATATGTTTCAAAGTTACACCTTTTATATGTTTCAAAGTTACACCTTTTATATGTTTCAAAGTTACACCTTTCATATGTTTCAAAGTTACACCTTTCATTTGTTTCAAAGTTAAACCTTTCATATGTTTCAAAGTTACACCTTTCATATGTTTCAAAGTTACACCTTTCATATGTTTCAAAGTTACACCTTTCATATGTTTCAAAGTTACACCTTTCATATGTTTCAAAGTTACACCTTTCATATGTTTCAAAGTTATACCTTTCATATGTTTCAAAGTTACACCTTTCATATGTTTCAAAGTTACACCTTTCATATGTTTCAAAGTTACACCTTTCATATGTTTCAAAGTTACACCTTTCATATGTTTCAAAGTTACACCTTTCATATGTTTCAAAGTTACACCTTTCATATGTTTCAAAGTTAAACCTTCCATATGTTTGGAAGTTACACCTTTGATATGTTTGTGTGTAGTGGAGTCTTTCACTGCGTCTGTGTGGCCAGACCCTCTGGTGGTGTGCGTGTGTTTGGGCTCCAGCAGTGGCTGAGCAGCCTCTAATTGTGTGTGCTCTCTCCAGCCTGGATGTGTGTGCTGACATTCAAAGAAAGGGAGGGCCCTGCAGGATGACAGTTGATCAGTCTTCCAGCCTGGCTTTCTAATTACCCACTAGCACTAGCACTAGAGAGAGAGAGAGAGAGAGAGAGAGAGAGAGAGAGAGAGAGAGAGAGAGAGAGAGAGAGAGAGAGAGAGAGAGAGAGAGAGAATATCAGGTCGTTGATGTGTCATAGTTCAGTGTCATACTGTTATGTTGCAGTGTAGCAGTCATGCACACAGCACTGTGCTAACACACTCTAGATGCCCTGGGATGTTGAGTGACTTGATTGTTTTTTCACTTTATTTGGCCGATATACTTACATCATTAAAACAAATCATGATGTATTCCCCTGCAGCGTCGGCAATGGTGAAAGGAGGTAGTTCAGTGTCATTTGTAGTTAGATGGTCCTGGAAGCCTGGTTGACTTTATGGAGGAAACCCCTGCCACGTCGCTGCCAGATTTCCTCCCCGACTCTTCTTGTAGGTCAGGTTAGTGAACACCGCTCTCACAAGCCTGGCCCACAAGCTGTCAGAGGTCAGCACTCTGGTCTGGATGAGTAAAACACTGGCTCCTCCATTAACAATGCTCCTGGCCGTGAAACGTCTCTGTGAACAGATAGTATTTTTCCACGCCCAAAGCACAGCACGGTAGAACAGAGTAATGGTTGACATATCGACCTGCTCCATATCCAACAGGAGCAAGTGCCTATCATACCCAAGGTCCCCTGCTCTCCTTAGAAAAGCCCAAGCGGTGTCTCTCCAGCACACCCCCTGCTGGTACAGAAGTCTCTATGCAGCTTGTAAACGGAAAGCTGTCACTATGGACCCAATGCAAAGGGAGGTGTAACACTGTTGCGCGTGACCAGACCAAAGATATATCCACCAGTAACATCTGTAGTTGCTTAACGAGGCTCTGTGGGGGGTTCAACTGATGCTGCGCCCTCAAACAACAATAAAGCCCTGAAAACCTCTTATACATCTCCATCCCCTCCTATAAACACTGTTTTATAATCAGCATTAGCTGACAATGGAACCGTCACCCAGCCCACTGTCCCTAGAACTGACAACCCCTGCTGCCTCTCCCTTAGACTACCACCCCTGCTGCCTCTCCCTCAGCCTACAACCCCTGCTGCCTCTCCCTCAGCCTACAACCCCTGCTGCCTCTCCCTTAGCCTACAACCCCTGCTGCCTCTCCCTTAGCCTACAACCCCTGCTGCCTCTCCCTTAGCCTACCACCCCTGCTGCCTCTCCCTCAGCCTACAACCCCTGCTAACTCTCCCTCAACCTACAACCCCTGCTGCCTCTCCCTCAGCCTACAACCCCTGCTGCCTCTCCCTGAGCCTACAACCCCTGCAGCCTCTCCCTGAGTCTACAACCCCTGCTGCCTCTCCCTCAGCCTACAACCCCTGCAGCCTCTCCCTGAGCCTACAACCCCTGCTGCCTCTCCCTCAGCCTACAACCCCTGCTGCCTCTCCCTCAGCCTACAACCCCTGCTGCCTCTCCCTGAGCCTACAACCCCTGCTGCCTCTCCCTCAGCCTACAACCCCTGCTGCCTCTCCCTCAGCCTACAACCCCTGCTGCCTCTCCCTCAGCCTACAACCCCTGCAGCCTCTCCCTCAGCCTACAACCCTTGCAGCCTCTCCCTGCGCCTACACAGCAGTGGTTCTATGGCTAAACAGTAGAGCTGACACGGGAGTGGACACCCCTGCCTAATCCCTCTCCTAACTGGGACTGGCCGGCTCAGCCCACCCCCCCACTTTTACCATAACAGAAGCCCCACAGTACAATAACTTGACCCATGATCTAAACCCCCTACCCAGGCCAAACGCTTCCATGGTCCTCAACAGATAGGCATGAAACACTCCATCAAAACCTTTTTCTTGATCTATAGCAATGAGCTCCAGATCCTGATCATACATCCTGATGTCTGTCACATCTCTCAAAATAAACTAGTTGTCCATTATTGTCCGCCCAGGCACACAGCAAACCTGGTCCCTGTGAACTATTCTGTCCAAACAACCTTTCAGCTGATTTGCCAAACACTTGGACAGTAGTTTATAATCCAAGCAGAGCAACATTACCGGCCTCCAATTCTTCAATAGAGCTAGGTCACCCTTCTTCAGCAGTAATGACAGCACTGCCCGCTGGCAGCTGACTGGTAGTACAGAGTTCTCAATGGACTCCCGAAAGACGTCTAAGAGATCCCTCCCCGATACACCCGAAAAACATTTATAAAACTCAGCTGTCAGTCTATCAACCCCCAGTGCACGGCTTGGGGAGAGCCGCTGTTAGTTCCTGAAACAAATGATCACCCTCCAGCCCAGCACTCTGCTAAGGCCCAAGCTTAGGCAGCCTTGTGTAGAACCTCCTGAGCACACTGTGGATCAGTGTTGCTGTCACCACAATGGTCTGCGTATAAGTCCATAGTCATCCTCCTCATCTCTGCTGGATCCTGCGTCAGAGACCCTGAAGGATGTTGCAGATGGAACACCTGTTTCTGCTGAGCTGACTTCCTCTCCAAGATGAAGAAGTACGCACTCGGAGCATCCATTTCCGTCAGGGTAGCCAGCCTTGCTCTAATAAACACACCCTTTAGCTGATCCTGTAAAAAAGACTCCAGCTGTGTCCGCTTAGCCTTCAACCCCCTCTCTGACCCTAAATCCTGCTGCCCAATAAGGTTATCCTCAATGCCTCAAATATCCTGCTCCATCCTCTAAATAGTAAACGGAAAAGCCCTTATTTCTTCCTGAACCACTAACACCCGCCCCTTGTCCACTTCTGAGGTAGATACAGTATTACTTAGGATCAAACCCTTTTTTTCAATTTTCGCCTAAAATTACATACCCAAATCTAACTGCCTGTAGCTCAGTACCTGAAGCAAGGATATGCATATCTTTGGTACCATTTGAAAGGAAACACTTTGAAGTTTGTGGAAATGTGAAATGAATGCAGTAGAATATAACACATTAAATCTGGTAAAAGATAATACAAAGAAAAAAAGCATGCGTTTTTTGTATTTTTCATATTTTAAATGCAAGAGAAAGGCCATAATGTATTATTCCAGCCCAGGCACAATATAGATTTTGGCCACTAGATGGCAGCAGTGTATGTGCAAAGTTTTAGACTGATTCAATGAACCATTGCATTTCAGTCCAATTTTTTTTTATCAAGACTGCCCAAATGTGCCTAATTGGTTTATTAAAAACTTTTCAAGTTCATAACTGTGCACTCTCCTCACAATAGCATGGTATTATTTCACTGTAATAGCTATTGTTAATTGGACAGTGCAGTTAGATTAACAAGAATTGAAGCTTTCTGCCAATATCAGATATGTCTATGTCCTGGGAAATGTTCTTGTTACTTACAACCTCATGCTAATCGCATTAGCCTACGTTAGCTCAACCATCCCGAGGGGGACCCACCAATCCTGTAGAGGTTATGATCTAGACCTGGTGAGAACAGAACATATACACCTGTACTTATACTAGACCCATGATTGAGGAAGTACTGCCCCTTCCCCTCCATGCCCCTCCCACTATATAACCCTCCCCCTCCATGCCCGTCCCACTCCATGCCCCTCCCACTATATAACCCTCCCACTCCATGCCCGTCCCACTCCATGCCCCAAACTACCTCATTACTACCATCACCGTGGTTCTCCTGTAACAACACCACATTTAAAAGTTTAGGCCTACTAAACTCATACACTACAGCCCTATTCCTATCTCCTACTAAACTCATACACTACAGTCCCCCTATTCCTGTCTCCTACTAAACTCATACACTACAGCCCTATTCCTATCTCCTACTAAACTCATACACTACAGTCCCCCTATTCCTGTCTCCTACTAAACTCATACACTACAGCCCTATTCCTATCTCCTACTAAACTCATACACTACAGTCCCCTATTCCTGTCTCCTACTAAACTCATACACTACAGCCCTATTCCTATCTCCTACTAAACTCATACACTACAGTCCTCCTATTCCTGTCTCTTACTAAACTCATACACTACAGCCCTATTCCTATCTCCTACTAAACTCATACACTACAGTCCTCCTATTCCTGTCTCCTACTAAACTCATACACTACAGTCCTCCTATTCCTGTCTCCTACTAAACTCATACACTACAGCTCTATTCCTATCTCCTACTAAACTCATACACTACAGTCCTCCTATTCCTGTCTCCTACTAAACTCATACACTACAGCCCTCCTATTCCTGTCTCTTACTAAACTCATACACTACAGCCCTATTCCTATCTCCTACTAAACTAATACACTACAGTCCTCCTATTCCTGTCTCCTACTAAACTCATACACTACAGTCCTCCTATTCCTGTCTCCTACTAAACTCATACACTACAGCCCTCCTATTCCTGTCTCCTACTAAACTCATACACTAAAGCCCTCCTATTCCTGTCTCTTACTAAACTCATACACTACAGCCCTCCTATTCTTGTCTCCTACTAAACTCATACACTAAAGCCCTCCTATTCCTGTCTCTTACTAAACTCATACACTACAGCCCTCCTATTCCTGTCTCCTACTAAACTCATACACTACAGTCCTCCTATTCCTGTTTCTTACTAAACTCATACACTACAGTCCTCCTATTCCTGTCTCCTACTAAACTCATACACTACAGCCCTCCTATTCCTGTCTCTTACTAAACTCATACACTACAGTCCTCCTATTCCTGTCTCTTACTAAACTCACACTACAGTCATCCTATTCCTGTCTCTTACTAAACTCATACACTACAGTCCTCCTATTCCTGTCTCTTACTAAACTCATACACTACAGCCCTCCTATTCCTGTCTCCTACTAAACTCATACACTACAGTCCTCCTATTCCTGTCTCCTACTAAACTCATACACTACAGCCCTCCTATTCCTGTCTCTTACTAAACTCATACACTACAGTCCTCCTATTCCTGTCTCTTACTAAACTCACACTACAGTCATCCTATTCCTGTCTCTTACTAAACTCATACACTACAGTCCTCCTATTCCTGTCTCTTACTAAACTCATACACTACAGCCCTCCTATTCCTGTCTCCTACTAAACTCATACACTACAGTCCTCCTATTCCTGTCTCCTACTAAACTCATACACTAAAGCCCTCCTATTCCTGTCTCCTACTAAACTCATACACTAAAGCCCTCCTATTCCTGTCTCCTACTAAACTCATACACTACAGCCCTCTTATTCCTGTCTCCTACTAAACTCATACACTACAGTCCTCCTATTCCTGTTTCTTACTAAACTCATACACTACAGCCCTCCTATTCCTGTCTCTTACTAAACTCATACACTACAGCCCTCCTATTCCTGTCTCCTACTAAACTCATACACTACAGCCCTCCTATTCCTGTCTCTTACTAAACTCATACACTACAGCCCTCCTATTCCTGTCTCTTACTAAACTCATACACTACAGCCCTCCTATTCCTGTCTCTTACTAAACTCATACACTACAGCCCTCCTATTCCTGACTCTTCCCCCATCCAGCCCACTTTAAAGCCTCCATTGAAAGGAAGAAAACCAACAGAGGTACCAGACAATGATAATCAATCCTCTGTGATGCTGATCAGACCCATCAACAGAGGTACCAGACAAGGGAAATCAATCCCCTGTGATGCTGATCAGACCCGTCATGTTATATTGACTTTCATGTTACTACTTCCTTTCATTTGCTGACCCTTCACCTTGCCTTCCTCCTGCAACATGGCCATTCAGAAGCCAACGTCTCCTCTGACTAACGTTATCCAAACCCACTGATGTCTTAATAACATTGCCTGTCCTGATAAACTTCTCTACATCAGGAAAATAAATCCTGCATGTCAATCTTCTTACCAAATTAATATATTTTTTTAAAAGGTCAACCTGCTCTAATGTGAACAGTGAACCTGACTGGGACTCACCTTCAGATGGTACGTCTTCATTGATGGGTATATGTGACAGTTTGTCAATCACCTCCTCCATCCTCATTGAGCAGCTGAACGGGAATCCAGAGCCCCCTCCCCATATCACCCTGTGTGTCTGTAATTTCACAAGGCACATCATTCTCCATTGTCTGTGAGACAGGCGAATCAGCCTCGGAAGTCAGTGTTGCCACTGCCGGGAGCTCAGTCACTATCACGCCTGCCCCTGAGCTCAAGACCACAGCAACTTCGGCTACATTACCATTCACAGTACGGGCAACGGAATCTCGCAATTTCGATGGCGGAGGCCGAGGCTGCCCAGAAACCCCTGGCCTGCTCTCAGATCTGGTACCAAACGCGACAGAGGATCCATCAGTGCCCTGCTCGCCCCGCTCCCTGTGCGTGGATGCCTGCCGCTTATGTCCAATCTCCCCACATTCAAAACACTTCAGACTACCTGTAATCGCATAAACCATGGAGGCTTTCCCCTCATTCCTCAACTGATAGGAAATATCTAAAGTTGTTGTCAGTGAGTCTAAAATCATGAAAACCTACCTTCTACAAGCGGTAACATGTTTCAACAGTGGGTAATAACTGTCTCGATGGGCTTTCAAATTTCCCTTTATAGTTGTGAGGTCTGGGGTCTGCTTACCAACCAAGAATTCACAAAATGGGACAAACACCAAATTGAGACTGCATGCTAAATTCTGCTCAAATATCCTCCGTGTACAATGCAAAACAGCAAATAATGCATGCAGAGCAGAATTAGGCCGATACCCGCTAATTATCAAAATCCAGAAAGGAGCCTTTAAATTCTACAACCACCTAAGAGGAAGTGATTCCCAAACCTTCCACAACAAAGCCATCACCTACAGAACCTGGAGAAGAGTCTCCTAAGAAAGCTGGTTCTGGGGTTCTGTTCACAAAAACAGACCCCACAGAGCCCCAGGACAGTAACACAATTAGACCCAACCAAATAATGAGAAAACAAAAAGATATTTACTTGACACATTGGAAAGAATTAACAAAAAAACTGAGCAAACCAGAATGCTATTTGGCCCTAAACAGAGAGTACACAGTGGCAGAATACCTGACCGCTGTGACTGACCCAAACTTAAGGAAAGCTTTGACTATGTACAGACTCAGTGAGCATAGCATTGCTATTGAGAAAGGCTGCTGTAGGCAGACCTGGATCTCAAGAGAAGACAGGCTATGTGCATTACTGCCCACAAAATGAGGTGGAAATTGAGCTGCACTTCCTAACCTCCTGCCAAATGTATGACCATATTAGAGACTCATATTTCCCTCAGATTACACAGACCCACAAAGAATTCGAAAAACAAATCAAATTTTGATAAACTCCCATTTCTATTGGGTGAAATATCACAGTGTGCCATCACAGCAGCAAAATGTGTGACCTGTTGCCACGAGAAAAGGGCAATCAGTGAAGAACAAACACCTTTGTAAATACAACCCATATTTATGTTTATTTATTTTCCCTTTTGTATTTTAACTATTTACACATAATATGACATTTGAAATGTCTTTCTTATTTTGGAGTGTAATGTTTACTGTAACATTTTTGATTGTTTATTATCTATTTATCTTGCTTTGGTAATGTAAACATTTGTTTCCCATGCCAATAAATTGAATTGAAATTGAATTGATAGTGAGAGACAAAGAGAGTGAGAGAGAGTGGGAGTGAGGGACAGAGGGAGTGAGAGCGTGAGAGAGAGTGGGAGTGAGGGACAGATGGAGTGAGAGAGTGAGTGAGTGAGTGAGTGAGTGAGAAGGAAAGAGAGAGGGAGAGTGATAGAGAGAGAGCTCCCATTGCCTGTAGTGGAGCTCCCCACCCTGTTGTTTGTAGGCTGGGCTGTGTGTGTGTGTGTGTGTGTGTGTGTGTGTGTGTGTGTGTGTGTGTGTGTGTGTGTGTGTGTGTGTGTGTGTGTGTGTGTGTGTGTGTGTGTGTGTGTGTGTGTGTGTGTGTGTGTGTGTGTGTGTGTGTGTGTGTGTGTGTGGGCATGTGCATGGTTTGCCTGTGTGCATTCCACCTCATGTGTCTGTTTGACTCTCTGTCTAATGGAGTCCCCCTGCTCTGTGTTCCCGTAGGGTGGCTACTTTAGACCTTAGATGTAAGAGATCAATCTGGCTCCCTGGTCAGTGATGCAGTAGCCCTAGGATATTGTCAATCTGTCTCCCTGGTCAGTGATGCGGTAGCCCTAGGATATGATCAATCTGGCTGGTCAGTGATGCAGTAGCCCTAGGATATGATCAATCTGGCTGGTCAGTGATGCAGTAGCCCTAGGATATGATCAATCTGGCTGGTCAGTGATGCGGTAGCCCTAGGATATGATCATTCTGGCTGGTCAGTGATGCAGTAGCCCTAGGATATGATCAATCTGGCTGGTCAGTGATGCAGTAGCCCTAGGATATGATCAATCTGGCTGGTCAGTGATGCAGTAGCCCTAGGATATGATCAATCTGGCTGGTCAGTGATGCGGTAGCCCTAGGATATGATCAATCTGGCTGGTCAGTGATGCGGTAGCCCTAAGATATGATCAATCTGGCTCCCTGGTCAGAGATGCAGTAATCAATCAATCAAATGTATTTATAAAGCCCTTTTTACATCAGCAGATGTCACAAAGTGCTATACAGAATCCAAACCCCAAACAGCAAGCAATGCAGATGTAGAAGCACGGTGGCTAGGAAAAACTTCCTAGAAAGGCAGGAACCTAGGAAGAAACCTAGAGAGGAACCAGGCTCTGAGGGGTGGCCAGTCCTCTTCTGGCTGTGCCGGGTGCAGATTATAACAGAACATGGCCAAGATTTTAAAATGTTCATAGATGACCAGCATGGTGAAATAATAATAATAATAATCACAGTGGTTGTAGAGGGTGCAACAGGTCAGCACCTCAGGAGTAAATGTAAGTTGACGGCAGGTGCGGTCGAGAGAGAGAGTCGAAAACAGCAGGTCCGGGACAAGGTAGCATGTCCTGTGAACAGGTCAGGGTTCCATAGCAGCAGGCAGAACAGATGAAACTGGAGCAGCAGTTTCAACTGTTCTGAGGGAGAGAGAGAGAATTAGAGAGAATTAGAGGAAGCATACTTAAATTCAAACAGGACACCGGATAAGACAGGAGAAATACCCCAGACATAACAGACTGACACTATCCCCCCGACACATAAATACTGGAGGCTGAGACAGGAGGGGTCGGGAGACACTGTGGCCCCGTCCTACGAAACCTTGAAAAGGGCCAACCAGGCAGGATCTAACCACACCCACTTTACCCTAGGAAATGATACATCTGGCTCCCTGGTCAGAGATGCAGTAGCACTAAGATATGATCTCCTTCCAAGCCGTCTTTATGTTTCCACATGCTTCTGTCTGGTCAATAACAAACTCACTGGTATTACACTCTCTCTCTCTCTCTCTCACTCCCATCACCATCAACATCCATTCACTGACTCCTCATCATATCCCCACCCCTCTGTTCTACATCATAACATCACATAATGACTGTCTAGTGTAGTGATTCTGTCTGACTCCTCATCATATCCCCACCCCTCTGTTCTACATCATAACATCACATAATGACTGTCTAGTGTAGTGATTCTGTCTGACTCCTCATCATATCCCCACCCCTCTGTTCTACATCATAACATCACATAATGACTGTCTAGTGTAGTGATTCTGTCTGACTCCTCATCATATCCCCACCCCTCTGTTCTACATCATAACATCACATAATGACTGTCTAGTGTAGTGATTCTGTCTGACTCCTCATCATATCCCCACCCCTCTGTTCTTCATCATAACATCACATAATGACTGTCTAGTGTAGTGATTCTGTCTGACTCATCATATCCCCACCCCTCTGTTCTACATCATAACATCACATAATGACTGTCTAGTGTAGTGATTCTGTCTGACTCATCATATCCCCACCCCTCTGTTCTACATCATAACATCACATAATGACTGTCTAGTGTAGTGATTCTGTCTGACTCCTCATCATATCCCCACCCCTCTGTTCTACATCATAACATCACATAATGACTGTCTAGTGTAGTGATTCTGTCTGACTCCTCATCATATCCCCACCCCTCTGTTCTACATCATAACATCACATAATGACTGTCTAGTGTAGTGATTCTGTCTGACTCCTCATCATATCCCCACCCCTCTGTTCTACATCATAACATCACATAATGACTGTCTAGTGTAGTGATTCTGTCTGACTCATCATATCCCCACCCCTCTGTTCTACATCATAACATCACATAATGACTGTCTAGTGTAGTGATTCTGTCTGACTCCTCATCATATCCCCACCCTCTGTTCTACATCATAACATCACATAATGACTGTCTAGTGTAGTGATTCTGTCTGACTCCTCATCATATCCCCACCCCTCTGTTCTACATCATAACATCACATAATGACTGTCTAGTGTAGTGAGTGTGTGTGCATGTGTGGCTGTGTGTGTGTGTGTGTGTGTGTGCGTGCGTGAGTGTGTGCGTATGTGTGTATATGTCTGTGTGTGTCTGATTGTGTATTTGTGTGTTTGGCTATGTGGCTGTCTCTGTGACTGGCTGTGTCTGTGACTGGCTATCTCTGTGACTGGCTGTCTCTGTGACTGACTGTCTCTGTGACTGACTGTCTCTGTGACTGACTGTCTCTGTGACTGGCTGTCTCTGTGACTGACTGTCTCTGTGCCTGTGTGGGACTATCTCTCAGAGGCCAGACAGACAGGCTGCATCACTATGCAGGAAGATGGTGCTGTTAGTCAGGGCTGTCTGGGGGCCTCTGCCCCTACTGATTCTAATGAGATCCCCTGGGACAGAGCCTTCGCCATTTAGTGTCCCAATGAGGGAGACAACATTGATACACACACACTCCTGCACTGGCCCACACACTACAATCTTAGAAAAGGTAGAACCAGGTAGAATCTTCTGCAGGTAGAACACCAAAAGTGTTCTACCTGCAACCAAAAAGGGTTCTTCAAAGGGTTCTCCTATGGGGACAGCCAAAGAACCCTTTAAGGTTCTAGATACCACCTTTTTTTCTAAGAGTGTACACATATACACACACAGACAGAGACAGGAACATGTACATATGGATATGCACATACACACACAGACAAACACACACTTAACAACACAAGCTGACGAACACACACAAACTAAGCCAAACTAAGCCAAACATACTTTGTATTACAACAAATG
This sequence comes from Brachymystax lenok tsinlingensis, assembly GCA_030435695.1. Classification (NCBI taxonomy): domain Eukaryota; kingdom Metazoa; phylum Chordata; class Actinopteri; order Salmoniformes; family Salmonidae; genus Brachymystax; species Brachymystax lenok. The sequence goes on from CM059814.1 coordinate 62,136,901, forward strand.
ACTGAATGACCCCCAAGGGCTGATCAGATATTGTTTGTCTCAGACAAGCTCATTAAAGTGTCACAATTCATTATACCAGTCACATCCTCACCTTGTCACACCTTGTCTCACAGCTAATGGGAATATCCATCATCGCTTTTCCCAACGCCAGAACCTCTCTCCGTAGATGCCTCATATCTTGACTCGTCTTGACTCGCTGACACTTCTGCAGGAGTATGGCGTCGTCTGCTCTGTCTTAAACACATGTCAAACGCAATTCAGTGGGGGGTTTCACAGGTGTCAACACCTGCCTGTTTATATGATCACACCCTCTAGCCTTGGCATAGGAGCTCTATAGAAGTGGTTCCCAACGCCAGTCCACCAGATGACTGGAGTTAGGAACCACTGTTGGAGTACTGAAGGACTGGAGTTGGGAACCACTGTTAGGGGTACTGAAGGACTGGAGTTGGGAACCACTGTTAGGGGTACTGAAGGACTGGAGTTGGGAACCATTGTTAGGGGTACTGAAGGACTGGAGTTGGGAACCACTGTTGGAGTACTGAAGGACTGGAGTTGGGAACCACTGTTAGGGGTACTGAAGGACTGGAGTTGGGAACCACTGTTAGGGGTACTGAAGGACTGGAGTTGGGAACCACTGTTAGGGGTACTGAAGGACTGGAGTTGGGAACCACTGTTAGGGGTACTGAAGGACTGGAGTTGGGAACCACTGTTAGGGGTACTGAAGGACTGGAGTTGGGAACCACTGTTGGGGTACTGAAGGACTGGAGTTGGGAACCACTGTTAGGGGTACTGAAGGACTGGAGTTGGGAACCACTGTTAGGGGTACTGAAGGACTGGAGTTGGGAACCACTGTTAGGGGTACTGAAGGACTGGAGTTGGGAACCACTGTTAGGGGTACTGAAGGACTGGAGTTGGGAACCACTGTTAGGGGTACTGAAGGAGTTGGGAACCACTGTTGGAGTACTGAAGGACTGGAGTTGGAAACCACTGTTAGGGGTACTGAAGGACTGGAGTTGGGAACCACTGTTACGGGTACTGAAGGACTGGAGTTGGGAAACACTGTTAGGGGTACTGAAGGACTGGAGTTGGGAACCACTGTTAGGGGTACTGAAGGACTGGAGTTGGGAACCACTGTTAGGGGTACTGAAGGACTGGAGTTGGGAACCACTGTTGGAGTACTGAACGACTGGAGTTGGAAATATTCTATATATATGCAATATGATCAGTAGCAGTGCATGAACCAGTATACCAGCCCATGTCACCTCTAGCTTCATTATATTATTTGCATACATGGTCAAAGAGTTCGAGGTAGATATTAGGGTTAGCCAGAAAGCTTATTTAAGCTACACTGGAACTGAAGCACGATTCTGCCATATGACACCAGTGTTGTGACACATTTAGCAGGTTGTTGACAGTAATGATTATCTGAGAATATTATATTATGCAGGTGACCCTCATGCCTTCTGGGACATGAGCACCAATGTAACGAGATGGTCCTCATCTGGATCTTTCAATGTTGCACATATCTATCAGCTCATATTATGTTCTCTGAAAACTATCCATTTTATAGATTTTCATTAAACACAGGATCTTTCAATGTTGCACATATCTATCAGCTCATATTATGTTCTCTGAAAACTATCCATTTTATAGATTTTCATTAAACATTTATTTTAGCAGGCAGGTCAATTAAGAACACATACTTATGTACAATGACAGCCTTGGAGTCAAAGATATAGAATGGTTTATTTATTAATTGGTTAATTTCATTGTATAGGCCAGATATTTGCAGCTAAAAGCTGAATTGCAATATATACCTATAGACAAACAAAATAAGCCAGCTTGTTGACGGGAACGGTTGCTAAAATGTTAGCCAGCTTGTTGATGGGAACAGTTTCTAAAATGCCAGCCAGCTTGTTGATGGGAACGGTTGCTAAAATGCTAGCCAGCTTGTTGATGAGAATGGTTTCTAAAATGCCAGCCAGCTTGTTGATGGGAACGGTGGTTAAAATGCCAGCCAGCTTGTTGATGGTAACGGTGGTTAAAATGCCAGCCAGCTTGTTGATGGGAACGGTGGTTAAAATGCCAGCCAGCTTGTTGATGGGAACGGTGGTTAAAATGCTAGCCAGCTTGTTGATGGGAACGGTGGTTAAAATGTCAGCCAGCTTGTTGACGGAAACGGTTGCTAAAATGCCAGCCAGCTTGTTGATGGGAACGGTGGTTAAAATGCTAGCCAGCTTGTTGATGGGAACGGTGGTTAAAATGCCAGCCAGCTTGTTGATGGGAACGGTGGCTAAAATGCTAGCCAGCTTGTTGATGGTAACAGTGGTTAAAATGTCAGCCAGCTTGTTGACGGAAACGGTTGCTAAAATGCCAGCCAGCTTGTTGATGGGAACGGTGGTTAAAATGCTAGCCAGCTGTTGATGGGAACGGTGGTTAAAATGCCAGCCAGCTTGTTGATGGGAACGGTGGTTAAAATGCCAGCCAGCTTGTTGACGGGAACGGTTGCTAAAATGCTAGCCAGCTTGTTGATGGGAACGGTGGTTAAAATGCTAGCCAGCTTGTTGATGGGAACGGTGGTTAAAATGCCAGCCAGCTTGTTGATGGGAACGGTGGTTAAAATGCCAGCCAGCTTGTTGACGGAAACGGTTGTTAAAATGCTAGCCAGCTTGTTGACGGAAACGGTTGTTAAAATGCTAGCCAGCTTGTTGACGGAAATGGTTGTTATAATGCTAGCCAGCTTGATGATGGGAACAGTGGTTAAAATGCTGAGAGATAGATACATTAGTAAATATAAGAGCAAAGGACTCAGGGTCTGTTTGTCCTAACACTCCTCTTCACTCTCTTTTTCATCTTGATTCACCCAGCTTTCCTCTTCAAAGCATCTGTCCTTGTAGTGGTCTTTTTCACCAGCTGTGTGTTCAGTTTAGGTTTCCATAGTAACCTCTCTAACGTAAAAGGACCAAGGCTTCAATCTGGAGATGGAGAATTCACAGGACAGAAAATAATGCTATTACCGTAGTGAACATTGACAAGAGTTTTTAGAGATCACCAGAGAGTCAAGCGATCAAGAGGCATGGAGAGATTTTACTAGCACTATATAATAGTAGTTGGAGCGTCTTCTGCTTGTTCAAGCAAGCCAAACTTCTCTCGCCCAACAAACACATGAACTGCTGAAACCCCAGAGCTGGGTGATTGTTTCATTGCAGGGGTGGGCAGCTCCAGTCCTCCAGGGCCTGAGTGGTGTCACACTTCTTCTCCATCCCTAGCAAACACTGCTGATTAATCAAATTGCATTCTAAACTGAAGATCATGATTAGGTGATTATTGGAGTCAGGTGTGTTAGCTGGGGCTGGGTTAAAACTGTGACACCAATTTGGCCCTGGAGGACTGGAATTGCCCACCCATGTTTAATTGCATTGATTTGTGAATGTATATCTCTCAAGACTGTGCTAGGGTAAACATCGGCAGTGAAGCGCAGGGTCTTACGGCTGAAGAAGCCCCTGTGGATCTCTCTATCCAACTCTCTAACCCCAGTCTTTTCTCTCCATTTGATAAACAGGCCCAGGAGAATGGAGTCAGTGACCGGTACAGCACAATCACACAGCATCACTCAGCAACTGCGTTCTGAAATAGGCCCCTAATTTCATTTCATGTGTAAATATTTGTTTGGTGTCAGAAGCGTGGCCGGCAGGAGTAAAAGCCGGGCCGGGAGTTCTGACAAGCAATTATGCTAGCTTGTCTTGTGTGCAGGTTGGGAGCAATATGATCTGGGTGGGTTGGTGGATACCGTAGCATGCAGGGGACAGGAAAGCCCTTCAGATAAGAAAGACAAATTACCAACAGGCTTGAGCAAACACAAACTTTGCCGTTGATCAACTGTAATATACCGTTTGGATAATATATCTTTATTAAGATATCCATCAACGTTGAGGTCAATTTCATTTCAATTTAGTTCATTTAGAGTCAGAAGTTTGCAATTAAAGTTTGTTTACTTCCTGAATGGGATGAATTGGAATAGAATTGACATCAACCCTTATTTAGTATAATAATGAAACACTCAAAATCCCAACCAAAGGACATAGCTTCCACCGTCCTCTCAACCTTCTCCTGCGGTAGAGAAATATACCAGAGCTGTAGGGACACTGGTGTTGGGCAATTAGGCCTGGCTCGCAGTCGGTGTTCCAATTCATCCCAAAGGTGTTCGATGGGTTTGAGGTCAGGGCTCTGTGAAGGCCAGTCAAGTTCTTCCACACTGATCTCGACAAACCATTTCTGTATGGACCTCACTTTGTGCATGGGGCATTGTCATGTTGAAACAGGAAAGGGCCCTCCCTAAACTTTTGCCACAAAGTTTGAAACACATAATTATCTAGAATGTCTTTGTATGCTGTAGTATTAAGATTTCCCTTCACTGGAACTAAGGGGCCTAGCCCGAACCATGAAAAACAGCCCCAGACAATTATTCCTCCTCCACCAAATTTTACACTTACTATTCATTGGGGCAGGTAGCGTTTTCTCGGCATCCACTGCTCCAGAGTCCAATGGCGGCAAGCTTTACACCCCTGAAATATCCGAATCCACTAATTTCAAGGGGTGTCCACATACTTTGTATATATAGTGTACCAACCTGCCCATGGCGCGGCCATATGCCAACATCATGAACATCAGCGGGGGAGGTGACAGATGGGCCGTTCCGCCTCCCCTGTCATTGGCGGTCTGCCAGGAAGTCCCACCCACCAGGGGAAGTCCTGAGGGGAAAGGATGGTGGTTGTAGTTGATAAATGGCCTAATTACTACCAGTAAACACTACTAGGAGAGGAGACAAAGAAAGCCCAAATAGAGAGAGAGAGAGAGAGAGAGAGAGAGAGAGAGAGAGAGAGAGAGAGAGAGAGAGAGAGAGGGGTGGGGTGGGGAAATGGGGAGGGGAAGAAAGAGGAGAGAGAGAGGGAAACGGGAGGGAAGGAGAGAGATAGATAGATTGCCTCATGAACTAACTTCACAGCACACTGAATCAACAGACTGACTGTCCATGAGTTTGTGAGCATATCTGGATGGAGCTATGAAGTTGCTCTAGAACTATGTGTTCCTAGAACTATACCTGTGTGTGGGCACTGGGCATCTGAAAGAAAACTAAAATGTTGGCAACATAAAATTTTCCCCTGTGACGTGGCTGGGGAAAACCACTGTTTGGAGGGTCAGTCACGCCTCACAACCAGCATTGTTGGCTGCAGCAAGCTAGGCTGCAGGGCTACGGCCACACCTGAGGCCACTAAGCCTCGTTAGGCTGCAACGCACCTTGAAAATGTAAGGCGCTGCTGTGGATCAGCAGGGGAAAGCTCCTGGCTGGACGCCGGAGGCTGAGCACTACAGACATTTGTTTGAAGCCTCTGGACATTGAGTTCACCACAGGAAGCTGTAACCGGAGGTTAGGAGCAGTCTAACTGTAGACTCAGTTAAGGAGAGTGGGAGTGTTTTGTTTTCAGTTACAGTTTGAGAGCTTGGTGAACCTTTTATTTTGAATAAATATGCCAGCCTAGCCTGGTTAAAGCTGTGCACATACAGTGGGCAAAAAGTATTTAGTCAGCCACCAATTGTGCAAGTTCTCCAACTTAAAAATGATGAGAGAGGCCTGTAATTTTCATCATAGGTACACTTCAACTATGACAGACGAAATGAGAAAAAGAAATCCAGAAAATCACATTGTAGGATTTTTAATTTATTTATTTGCAAATTATGGTGGAAAATAAGTATTTGGCCAATAACAAAAGTTTATCTCAATACTTTGTTATATACCCTTTGTTGGCAATGACAGAGGTCAAACGTTTTCTGTAAGTCTTCACAAGGTTTTCACACACTGTTGCTGGTATTTTGGCCCATTCCTCCATGCAGATCTCCTCTAGAGCAGTGATGTTTTGGGGCTGTCGCTGGGCAACACGGACTTTCAACTCCCTCCAAAGATTTTCTATGGGGTTGAGATCTGGATACTGGCTAGGCCACTCCAGGACCTTGAAATGCTTCTTCTGAAGCCACTCCTTCGTTGCCCGGGCGGTGTGTTTGGGATCATTGTCATGCTGAAAGACCCAGCCACGTTTCATCTTCAATGCCCTTGCTGATGGAAGGAGGTTTTCACTCAAAATCTCACGATACATGGCCCCATTCATTCTTTCCTTTACACGGATCAGTCGTCCTGGTCCCTTTGCAGAAAAACAGCCCCAAAGCATGATGTTTCCACCCCCATGCTTCACAGTAGGTATGGTGTTCTTTGGATGCAACTCAGCATTCTTTGTCCTCCAAACACGACGAGTTGAGTTTTTACCAAAAAGTTCTATTTTGGTTTCATCTGACCATATGACATTCTCCCAATCCTCATCTGGATCATCCAAATGCTCTCTAGCAAACTTCAGACGGGCCTGAACATGTACTGGCTTAAGCAGGGGACACGTCTGGCACTGCAGGATTTGAGTCCCTGGCGGCGTAGTGTGTTACTGATGGTAGGCTTTGTTACTTTGGTCCCAGCTCTCTGCAGGTCATTCACTAGGTCCCCCGTGTGATTCTGGGATTTTTGCTCACCGTTCTTGTGATCATTTTGACCCCACGGGTGAGATCTTGCGTGGAGCCCCAGATCGAGGAAGATTATCAGTGGTCTTGTATGTCTTCCATTTCCCAATAATTGCTCCCACAGTTGATTTCTTCAAACCAAGCTGCTTACCTATTGCAGATTCAGTCTTCCCAACCTGGTGCAGGTCTACAATTTTGTTTCTGGTGTCCTTTGACAGCTCTTTGGTCTTGGCCATAGTGGAGTTTGGAGTGTGACTGTTTGAGGTCGTGGACAGGTGTCTTTTATACTGATAACAAGTTCAAACAGGTGCCATTAATACAGGTAACGAGTGGAGGACAGAGGAGCCTCTTAAAGAAGATGTTACAGGTCTGTGAGAGCCAGAAATCTTGCTTGTTTGTATGTGACCAAATACTTATTTTCCACCATAATTTGCAAATAAATTCATTAAAAATCCTACCATGTGATTTTCTGGTATTTTTTCCTCATTTTGTCTGTCATAGTTGAAGTGTACCTATGATGAAAATTACAGGCCTCTCTCATCTTTTTAAGTGAGAGAACTTGCACAATTGGTGGCTGACTAAATACTTTTTTGCCCCACTGTATGTTTTGGACTTCTTTCATTGTTCCTCGTCGTTGCCATCCTACCAGCCAAGCCTAGTGAAGTATCTATTGTACTGTGTGCCCATTCACCAAGACTCTCGCTGTCACGTAGCACAGATCTCAGAACAGAGAGAATGACTGAAGTGTATGGAGCGAAGCCATATCCCCATTGCATTACTTACAGTAATTAATCCTTCATGACAATATGGTAATCATACTCCAAAACGCTTTCTATTGTATCCCTCACACCTCTCAACTGCTCATTGTAGTTCATTGTACCCTTGTGATCACAATTGTTGGATTCGAAATGTTGAACATTGAGATATTAAAGACATGATAGATCAGACGCATAGTATATTAAGGAGTGAGATCTGTAGAAAGACAAAGTGGCTGTGGAATGTGCTGGGTGGACGGGAGGAGATCAAAGGATTGCTATAGGGGAGGCAGATGGACATCTGTGGACTAGGCGAAGGAGGGGTTGAGGTCAGGAGGTGAGGTCAGATCCCCTGAAGGGAGTAATAAGGGTTTGGTATCCTGTTACCCTCTTCCTGTGGAACCAGAAGATGGAAGGACTGGAGAGAAGGAGGAGTGTCTTTAGTGGGATAGATATACAGTTGAAGTCGGAAGTTTACATACACTCAGGTTGGAGTCATTAAACTCGTTTTTCAACCACTCCACACATTTCTTGTTAACCAACTATAGTTTTGGCAAGTCGGTTAGGACATCTACTTTGTGCATGACACAAGTAATTTTTCCAACAATTGTTTACAGACAGATTATTTCACTTATAATTCATTGTATCACAATTCCAGTGGGTCAGAAGTTTACATACACTAAGTTGACTGTGCCTTTAAACAGCTTGGAAAATTCCCCAAAATTATGTAATGTCTTTAGAAGATTCTAATAGGCTAATTGACATTATTTGAGTCATTGAAGGTGTACCTGTGGATGTATTTCAAGGCCTACCTTCGAACTTAGTGCCTCTTTGCTTGACATCATGGGAAAAACAAAATAAATCAGCCAAGACCTCCGAAAAAAAATTGTAGACCTCCACAAGTCTAGTTCATCCTTGGGAGCAATTTCCAAATGCCTGAAGATACCATGTTCATCTGTACAAACAATAGTACGCAAGTATAAACACCATGGGACCACGCAGCCATCATACTGCTCAGGAAGGAGACGCGTTCTGACCATCGTTATGTTTGGAGTACAAAGGGGGAGGCCTACAAGCCGAAGAACACCATCCCAACCGTGAAGCACGGGGGTGGCAGCATCATGTTGTGGGGGTGCTTTGCTGCAGGAGGAACTGGTGCACTTCACAAAATAGATGGCATCATGAGGAAGGGAAATTATGTGGATATATTGAAGCAACATCTCAAGACATCAGTCAGGAAGTTAAAGCTTGGTCGCAAATGGGTCTTCCAAATGGACAATGACCCCAAGCATACTTCCAAAGTTGTGGCAAAATGGCTTAAGGACAACAAAGTCAAGGAATTGGAGTGGCCATCACAAAGCCCTGACCTCAATCCTATAGAAAATGTGTGGGCAGAACTCAAAAAGCATGCGCAAGCAAGGAGGCCTACAAACCTGACTCAGTTACACCAGTCAGGAGGAATGGGCCAAAATTCACCCAACAGCTTGTGGAAGGCTACCTGAAACGTTTGACCCAAGTTAAACAATTTAAAGGCAATGCTACCAAATACTAATTGAGTGTATGTAAACTTCTGACCCACTGGGAAAGCTGAAATAAATAATTCTCTATACTATTATTCTGACATTTCACATTCTCAAAATAAAGTGGTGATCCTATCTGACCTAAGACAGGGACATTTTTACTAGGATTACATTTCAGGAATTGTGAAAAACTGAGTTTAAATGTATTTGGCAAAGGTGTATGTAAACTTCCGACTTCAACTGTACCTGTGATGGTGAGAAATGTTTGGTTATCTGAATTACAGATGTAAAGACCCTTTGGGTAGAATTAAACTTGGTTAAGCTTCTCTAGTGTCCGTGAGTTATTTACTCTGAAAAATAACCCAACACAATGATACTTAAATAATTGTATTGAACATGAGAAAAAAGAATGTTAGGCCTGAAATGTGCTGGCATACAAAAAAACATTGGAATGTTTACAGAAAAGTTTACCTCAGATGTTGGCAGAGTAAAGTACAACAGAGTAAATCACTGTCCAAAATAGAAATGTTTCTGCAGATCAAAGTGTCCAGAATCACCTTTATCAAAATCAGAATCACCTTTAGTAGAATCAGAACTACCTTTATCAGAATCAGTATCACCTTTATCAGAATCAGAACTACCTTTATCAGAATCAGAATCACCTTTATCAGAATCAGAACTACCTTTATCTGAATCAGTATCACCTTTATCAGAATCAGAACTACCTTTATCAGAATCAGAACTACCTTTATCAGAATCAGAATCCCCTATATCAGAATCAAAACTCCATTTATCAGAATCAGAATCACCTTTATCAGAATCAGAATCACCTTTATCAGAATCAGAACTACCTTTATTCACCAAGTACATTCAGATACCCGGAATTCAGTGGAGGCTGCTGGGGGGAGGACGGCTCATAATAATGTCTGGAACGGAGCAAATGGAATGGCACTAAACACATGGAATGGATTTGATACAATTCCACTCAGTGAAATGGTGCTGAGAGCAGACCAATGTACAGACAGAGGAATCTTTCAGACCCTTTTGAGTGGTACTTCTCTTCAAGTTTTAACCCCACTCCATGGCATCTTAGAGAGCATGGCATTGGCTAAGGTGGGTGTTTCAACTTCTTACCTTCGCCCACGTATTGTCCCCTAGAAGTGGTCTCAGCGGGCTGTAGGACCCTCCACTATCACACACAAACAGGAAAGCAGCCATCCACTTCCTCTAACTTAATGTGAAGAGGAGCCAAGACCACACAGTGAGCCAAGATCACGCAGTGAGCCAAGATCACGCAGTGAGCCAAGACCACACAGTGAGCCAAGACCACGCAGTGAGCCAAGATCACGCAGTGAGCCAAGACCACACAGTGAGCCAAGACCACGCAGTGAGCCAAGACCACACAGTGAGCCAAGATCACGCAGTGAGCCAAGACCACGCAGTGAGCCAAGCTCACACAGTGAGCCAAGATCACGCAGTGAGCCAAGACCACGCAGTGAGCCAAGATCACACAGTGAGCCAAGACCACACAGTGAGCCAAGACATCCCAATGCATACATACATACTGATAACTGGCTTAAAGCCTACAGTCTCCAACAGCAAATGCAGTCTGTTGATGATAATGGAATATGTCATGCCGATATGTTTCTCTGCTGCATTTAACTGTTGAAATAAACATTCACATGCAACCATTTCGTACAAACATTGAAATGCAGGCTCATGAGACTGGGTGGGAATTTTCATGTTGTCGGTGTTAGTGTCTTCTGTCTTTAGTGTTGCAGCAAAGATCCTATCAACATGTATCTTGTGGGGTGAGGGCTATTTCAACCATCCTGGAAAGTATTGCTGTTAACCCGAGCAGTAAAAACTCTGACATTCTCTTTCAAAAGTAAGTCCCTCCACCGCCATCACTGTAGCAAGTCTATAAGATGGGACTCTGTTTTCATTGGTTCTGTCATGGTAACCTTGTAACAGAGGCCTGCTTCATAATTGGATTCTGGTGTTGGGGACAATAAGCTCAATTCCCACGGCAAAGCAAAGGAAACAAGAGAAAGAGAAACGCTTGGCCTTTTTGTGCTTCACTGGAACAGTGAGATGGCTTCCTCTGTCGGTAGAAATAACTCATTATTGTTGCTCAAGTGTGCGTGTGTGATATATATCAGATGTCATCCACCATAAATGAAGGACATATTTGGAACAAAAAGACCAAGTCCATATTATGACAAGAACAGCTCAAATAAGGAAAGAGAAATGGCAGTCCATCATTACTTTAAGACATGGTCAGTCAATTCGGAAAATGTTAAGAACTTTGAATATATGGGTCATGACAGTGTTATGACCATATTATGACAGGTTATGACAAGTTATGTCAGCTGTCATAACATATTATGACATGGTTATGACCGCGTCATAACGTGTTATGACACTGGGTGTCAAGTAAAGTCTTACTGATATTTTTGTGTCAGATTCGATTCTTTTCTTTGTTGAAGTTGTTTTCCTCAGTCAGATAAGAGGCAGAGGAGCAGCCTTCTATAACATGAAAGGTGTGTACATATCTGGCAGGTTGGAAAATGGATAGCTTTCCCCTAGACAGATATCAAAAAGAATGTCATATTGGTACAGATGCTAATGAATAACTTCCTCTCTTTCAGACATAATATGTAGGATCTTCATTTGAGCCAGTTTGCTACAGCAGGAAAATAATCCTGCAGGAACAGGAAATGTGAATTATTATGTGGATTATAATTAATGATTATAATTAATGCTTTTACACCTGCATTGCTTGCTGTTTGGGGTTTTAGGCTGGGTTTCTGTACAGCACTCTGTGACATCAGCTGATGTAAGGGGGGCTTTATAAATACATTTGATTTGATTTGATTTGATGGACCTTTTTGTAGGGGTTGATACATTTTTCATAAGGAAAATCTAGTTTTAAATTTCAAAGTGGAAATTACAAACTTCGAAAGCCTTTTTAAACCTCAAATACACTACATATTGTACAGTTCTCCTGAAACAGGGTGATCAAATTAAAATCCTACATCTGTATCTTATAGGCTGACCACATTCTGTTCTTGTTGCTAACTAACCATCTGTAATCATTGACACTGACATGAACAAGTTATTGTGTTCATGGAGCCTGCATTTTGTTTGGACTTGCCAATTACAGAGCTCTGTCTAACGGCACGTTGCTCTGTCGTACACCTCATTCTTTAACACTGAAATGTGTACAGTGCTTCTGTTGCTTTGTGGACCAATGGGAGCCTTGAAAGATGTTATCCACTGCAGATCACAATGAATGCTTCCTAAGTGTTCAATGCCAAGAGAAAGGACTGGGATGTAATGGATTAGTAAGGCTTTGTGAGGACTTGTCGTTAGGCACGTGTCGTAACAAATCAATGTATGCTACAACCCACTAGGTAAAAACTGGTTGAATCAACGTTGTTTCCATGTCATTTCAACAACAACAAAATGTATGCGAGGATGTAGAATCAACATGGAAAACTGATTGGTTTTGCAAAACGTCCTCAACTTAAAGGAATTAAGGGATTTCCTTATTTGTTTAACCCAACGTTTAACCTAAATCCAACGTCATGGTGAAATGTTTTGTTGATTTCACATTGTATTCACGTTAGTTGACAACTAAACCAAAATCAAATAAAAAATAGGCGTTGAACTGACGTCTGTGCCCAGTGGGAATACAGTAGCTGAATATACAGTTGTTGTTGTAAAGGTCTGTCAAGCTAAGCAACATGTCTACTAGGTTTCTATCAACAAGCTGCTCTGAATACGCTGAACAAAACGCTTTACAGAAATAAAAGAAGACCAACACCTGAGACCCTCTTCCTTTACTTCTCTTCTTCTCTTCCTCCGGGTGATAATGATGGCGTGATGAATAAACAACCGGCTCCAATACCCACAGCTCACCTCTCCTCGCTCTAACCTTATTGTCTGCCACTTCTAGGCCGAGCTCTTCAGAGCGACGCTCGCACAAATCAGATTTGAGTCACAGTATATAGCCTTTCCACACCTCCTGCACAACAGGGTAGGAAAGAAAGGATCTCTTCAGACACACACCAACGTGTTGTTAATACTGAAAGGATAAACAGTTAGAATGACTTGTATTGATATTTAGCTAATCGACTAGGTGCCCACTGGGCACACACTGTTGAATCAACGTTCTTTACATGTCATTTTCATGAAATGACGTTGAAGCAAGGTGGAATAGATGTTGAATTGATGCCTGTGCCCAGTGGGTGTTGTGTTGCCTAGTTATTGTGGAAGAGTAAATGCAGTGAAATCGGCCAAGGCCGTTTCAACTAGAAGAGCAGAGTGTAGTATAGTATGGATTTAAGATTAGAATACAATGACGGCTCGGTTGATCTTCATGGAAAATTGTTTTTATTTCGTTATTGGAGGTCACACATTCGGTGCATTGACCTTGTACATCTGTTTTGAATTACTACATAATACCACATATTACTGCACCCTGAAGAGCTGAATTAATTTGAGAAAGATTCATCTGGATAGCCTGTTGCAGATTTATGACCTAACTACAGTAGATTTAGTGAAGGGACATCAGTCTCAACTCAATGTTGCCCTATCAGTCACAGTGTACTCACTGTCCGCAGATGAGCTGACATGTAGATTGCTGCTTTCAGTGAAAAGTAGCTGTCTGTTGTGGTGCTCCACTTCTTGTTTAATGAATATATACAAGTTGTCTGTCTGTCTGTCTGGCTGGCTGGCTGCCCATCCAATTGTACTCTGGGCTTGTCTGGTAACTAGTCTGAGACTAGAGTACTCTGAGGTTGTCTGGTTACTAGTCTGAGTCTATAGTACTCTGAGGTTGTCTGGTTACTAGTCTGAGTCTATAGTACTCTGAGGTTGTCTGGTTACTAGTCTGAGTCTATAGTACTCTGAGGTTGTCTGGTTACTAGTCTGAGTCTATAGTACTCTGGGCTTGTCTGGTTACTAGTCTGAGTCTATAGTACTCTGAGGTTGTCTGGTTACTAGTCTGAGTCTATAGTACTCTGAGGTTGTCTGGTTACTAGTCTGAGTCTATAGTACTCTGAGGTTGTCTGGTTACTAGTCTGAGTCTATAGTACTCTGAGGTTGTCTGGTTACTAGTCTGAGTCTATAGTACTCTGAGGTTGTCTGGTTACTAGTCTGAGTCTATAGTACTCTGAGGTTGTCTGGTTACTAGTCTGAGTCTATAGTACTCTGAGGTTGTCTGGTTACTAGTCTGAGTCTATAGTACTCTGAGGTTGTCTGGTTACTAGTCTGAGTCTATAGTACTCTGGGCTTGTCTCTATATCTGGCCATTCAGCCATGCAAACAAAACATGACCTGAATGGGAATTTAGTTACTGCAACTAATACCTTGCAAGGTTCATACTGTTGAATGGATGATTTGACAAGACTTTGACTTTGATCAAGTGGATGTTCTCGTCCTGATTGCCACTGACAGCCCAGCATGGACTCAGTCGATTGACAGCCTGAAAAGGATGATTGCAGAATGCTGGTAGAGTAATATGACGATGAACTTGAGATGCAATCGAACTTGTGATTTCCAACTAAGAGTGGATTCCTTATTATTAGGGACATTGGATTGGTTTGATAGGAAGCTTTGAAACAGTAGAAGATGATGAACAGTTGAATAACATTCCTCTGTATTTTTCATCTGTAAAAAATAACATTTACGTAGCTTCTGAAATGCAGCTGGAGAATTCATTGATAAATCATCTAACAATAAGCTATTTGTTTTTAAACTTTCATTTAATTAGACATCAATCTCTTCATAATAATTTCAGGTTCATGTAACACAGCCCCTGTTTCCCAGAATAACTAAGAAACTGTTGTGTCAATACATAAATCATTGTTATTTATTTCCTGTCCAACCCTCACTACTTTAAGCATTTCAAGTCATTACACAGTCTGCCTTCAGATTCTCTACCCTTCATCTGAAGTGTACACTAGTACACTCCACCTCATAGATTTGTTTTGTATTTGTACTTTTACCCCTTTTTTCTCCCCAACTTCATGATATCCAATTGGTAGTTACAGTCTTGTCCCATCGCTGCAACTCCCAGGAGTTCGAGAGCCATGCATCCTCTGAAACACCACCCTGCCATGCCGCACAGCTTCTTGACACACTGCTCGCTTAACCCGGAAGCCAGCCGCACCAATGTGTCGGAGGAAACACCGTCCAGCTGGCGACCGAAGTCAACTTGCTTGTTGTAAAGGATATGGTGGGAACTCCCTCCAGCCATGCTTGCCCTAATCCAATGCATTTACATGCATGATGCTGAGTGAACGAGTGCACACTTCTGGGTGAAGGGTACAGTATCAGAAAAGAGCCACAGGCAAGGTTATTATCTAAAAGGGACTAGTTGGAAATATCATGGTTCGCTCTCCCCCGCTCTCTCTCTCTCTCTCTCTCTCTCTCTCTCTCTCTCTCTCTCTCTCTCTCTCTCTCTCTCTTCCAATCCCTCATCAAATATCAAATCCACAGCAAACATTCATTAGATCAGTAGGGATTGATTCTGTACCTTTCAAGACCTTGAGACCTTTAATACCAGGAGCCGTGTTAAAGGAATCGGCACATCTTTTAATACACTAAGAAAAACATTCATCTGATTTTCAAACTAACTGTCTGATTGTGATTCAGGTTGTCCAGTAGTTTCAGGTTGTATTCACAGTATAGGACATGCCTGTTTCTACTCCTGGTGAGCCCATGAGAAGATCACATTTGATCAAATATCTGACTATAGTATTCTCACCTGGGTTAATTCCACAAATTCAATTTTAATTAAATTCCCTCTCCCAGTAAATTCCATTTAATGAAATTCAAAATCCAGGTCAGTCTTTCAATCAAGAGATAATTCAATTATTCTCAATTCCAATGTTAATGCTAATGCTAATTCCAATAATAAAATTCCCAATTCAGTATTATCCCCAACAATTCCATCAGGCTTCAGGCTGATCGTGACACTGTTCAGACAACCTAGCTATACTGGAAATATAGAAACACATGCTGAAATTATTTAAAACAAAATCTGCAGTCTGTTTTTGATACTAAGGGCATTCATTCCATTAACTGGGAAATGTACAAATATTGAACTAAATTCAATTCAATTCCAAAAAAATCTTTTTTTAACATTTCCAAATCAATTCCAATTAAAAATGTCCAAACAGTCTAATTCCAATTCATTTCCACTTCATAAGTGAATTCAAGAATTGAATTGGAATTGATTTGTGTTATACTACCTTGTAATGTAACATTATGAGAGAGAGAGAGAAAGAGAGAGAGAGAGAGAGAGAGAGAGAGAGAGAGAGAGAGAGAGAGAGAGAGAGAGAGAGAGAGAGAGAGAGAGAGAGAGAGAGAGAGAGAGAGAGAGAGAGAGAGAGAGAGAGAGAGAGAGAGAGAGAGAGAGAGAGAGAGAGAGAGAGGGTCCAACAGCACCACCTGTTGTTCAAATCCAACCCTTGTTTAAAGCCTCAGCTGAAGACACTATGCACATTACATTGATTTACATTGCACTACAGTAGGCTGTAAATCAGGAATCCATCAAATGATACATTGATGTGAGGAAAATCTAGCCTGGAGACATAACAATAATTCAAATGGATAATCCTTGGAAAAGAAGTGTTAAGAAGGAAGGGCGAGTTATTTTGTGATTGATCCAATGATTCAGCACAGTGCTTCAGGCTTCTATAGGAGACAGACAGCATCATATTGTAACCAGACAATCTTGGCTGTTTCAGTAGCGGTGTGTGGGTAAAATCACCGGGGAAGCAGCTAGGGGAAAAAAGCCATATTACAACCTGTGTGTTGTGATAATTGTGTTGTTTGCACTGTAACCTGTTGGTTCATATGCCTTGACACCGTGATATAAAGGCCTAAAGTCCGAGACTATAAGTAGACACAGTGGAAGAACACATTCAACCACACCTTTGTTTCATCACAAACTGGACAGCAAACTCCGTCCGGTGGAGTCCACAAAGCATATTGTATGTAACAAACAGTTACATGACCTACAGCATGGTCATGAAAGTTCATGTTTCCCAAATTTCTGAACTACTAAACAACTATTTATCTAGAACCACGGAGAGTTACCGCAAGTCACAAAGAAAACAGTTACTGCCTCAACTATTCCACTACCATTTCAACTTCAACATTTCAATATCATCTAATCACCTAGTCTTAGTCTAATGCAGTGATAACTAAAAGATACTAAAAACTATTTATTCCAATCAGCGTAAGCTAAATGTCATGTGGCTGTCCATGGTGCTGGTTTGTGTGTGTGTGTGTGTGCGTGTGTGTGTGTGTGTGTACTTGTAGAGAAACGCCAATGCCATCCGAAACAGTCTATCACTCTGTCATAGATTGTATGTTTTAATATTCATTTCTTTAAAATAACCCAAGTCCAAATCCCTATCTCCATCCATGGCTAATTTAGGAAAGGGCTGAAGTTAGCCAGCTAGCCACCGGAGGACAATGACACAACGAGATGCAACCATTCAAGTTTTTTTCATTTATTGACATTTTGTTTCTGATGTGATTGGTGTGGAGCCAAATCCAAACTGGCATCCCTTGACACTTTTTTTGGTGTTCCAGGACCATTCTGTGTATTGCAGTCCTTGAGACAGCTGCACTTTCTAACCTCCTGCTAAATGTATGACCATATTAGAGACACATAATTCCCCCAGATTACACAGACCCACAAAGAATTCGGAAGAAAATCCAATTCTGATAAACTCCCATATCTACTGGGTGAAATACCACAGTGTGCCATCACAGCAGCAAGATTTGGGACTTGTTGCCACAAGAAAAGGGCAACCAGTGAAGAACAAACACCTTTGTAAATACAACCCATATTTATGTTTATTTATTTTCCCTTTCATACTTTAACTATTTGCACATCGTTACAACACTGTATATATACAGTGGGGCAAAAAAATATTTAGTCAGCCACCAATTGTGCAAGTTCTCCAACTTAAAAAGATGAGAGAGGCCTGTAATTTTCATCATAGGTACACTTCAACTATGAGAGACGAAATGAGAAAAAGAAATCCAGAAAATCATATTGTAGGATTTTTTATTTATTTATTTGCAAATTATGGTGGAAAATAAGTATTTGGTCAATAACAAAAGTTTATCTCAATACTTTGTTATATACCCTTTGTTGGCAATGACAGAGGTCAAACGTTTTCTGTAAGTCTTCACAAGGTTTTCACACACTGTTGCTGGTATTTTGGCCCATTCCTCCATGCAGATCTCCTCTAGAGCAGTGATGTTTTGGGGCTGTCGCTGGGCAACACGGACTTTCAACTCCCTCCAAAGATTTTCTATGGGGTTGAGATCTGGAGACTGGCTAGGCCACTCCAGGACCTTGAAATGCTTCTTACGAAGCCACTCCTTCGTTGCCCGGGCGGTGTGTTTGGGATCATTGTCATGCTGAAAGACCCAGCCACGTTTCATCTTCAATGCCCTTGCTGATGGTAGGCTTTGTTACTTTGGTCCCAGCTCTCTGCAGGTCATTCACTAGGTCCCCCCGTGTGGTTCTGGGATTTTTGCTCACCGTTCTTGTGATCATTTTGACCCCACAGGGTGAGATCTTGCGTGGAGCCCCAGATCGAGGAAGATTATCAGTGGTCTTGTATGTCTTTCATTTCCTAATAATTGCTCCCACAGTTGATTTCTTCAAACCAAGCTGCTTACCTATTGCAGATTCAGTCTTCCCAACCTGGTGCAGGTCTACAATTTTGTTTCTGGTGTCCTTTGACAGCTCTTTGGTCTTGGCCATAGTGGAGTTTGGAGTGTGACTGTTTGAGGTTGTGGACAGGTGTCTTTTATACTGATAACAAGTTCAAACAGGTGCCATTAATACAGGTAACGAGTGGAGGACAGAGGAGCCTCTTAAAGAAGAAGTTAGAAGAGAGAGAGAGAGAGAGAGAGAGAGAGAGAGAGAGAGAGAGAGAGAGAGAGAGAGAGAGAGAGAGAGAGAGAGAGAGAGAGAGAGAGAGAGAGAGAGAGAGAGAGAGAGAGAATGTCAAAAGGAGAGATAGCTGTGTAGGACAGGGGTACTCATTTACAATTTAAGAAAATGAGTACTATATAAGAAAATAATTTACTATTTAAGAAGGTCTGGTAGCACACATGTCCTAAGTGGCAAAGGTCCGGATGGATGTTGTCATTAATCGGCATAGTAACAAACTCCCACCTCGCAACCATGTGACTCCAAACTGTTCACTCCCCTCTTGAGACAACATTTTGCAGTTTAAAAGCACATTTCCTTCAGTTCTACACATTTTGCATGAGGTAGATGCTTTTTTGGGATGTTTTAAAACGAATTTCCTGCAATAAATAAATAAAACATGTCTTATGTGTGTTTATATCATACCAGGGGTTAAAGCACATCGGGACCACGGTTCATAACCCCGTTCTCGGGCCAGGTCAGGACCAGTTGAGTATGGGGGGTGTAAGAGGTCTAGGAGGCCTGGTGCACAAAGCAGAGCAGCAGCCAGTCATAATGATTTGATCTCATCATTGATCTCATCAAATGAGCACGTCCGCCTCTATTAGTCTCTGGCATTGTGGGTAGACTTGCTCTGACTTGTCGGGTGATTAACTCAAGTGAACAATTAGGCAGCTGGCTGTCACAATAACGCTCTCTCTCTCTCTCTCTCTCTCTCTCTCTCTCTCTCTCTCTCTCTCTCTCTCTCTCTCTCTCTCTCTCGATGACGCTCTCTCTCGATGACGCTCTCTCTCAATGACGCTCTCGCTCTCCCCCCTGCTCCCCTCTCTCTTGCTCTCTCCCTCATCTCTCTCTCTCACTCTTTCCCTGCATTTCATTCTTTCGCTCTTTACCTCTCCCCCCTCTCTCTCTCTTTCACTATCTCTCTTCTCTCCCTTCTCTCTCTTTCACTCTCTCTCCCTCTCTCTCTCTCTCTCTCTCTCTCTCTCTCTCTCTCTCTCTCTCTCTCTCTCTCTCTCTCTCTCTCTCTCTCTCTCTCTCTCTCTCTCTCTCTCTCTCTCTCTCTCTCTCTCTCTCTCCCTCTCTCTCTCTCTGGAACAGAATAGGTTTGGTGGTTAATTGCTGCTCTGAAGGCACTCCAAATAAATGATCCATTTGTGGTGAAATGTCGGCGGAGGTATTGCCAGCTGGTCTGGGGTGCTGTAGACACCTAATGAATCGTTAAACAATAACTATCAACTCTTTGTAATGGGTTTGGTTAATGTGTAGAGCTGCTGTTTTACACTGACTAAATAGCTTGATGACAGTTTTGTTGGAGCTGGTTTTTAGACAATGTTGTGGATTTGCAGACATTTTGAAAACAAACAGAGCAAAAAGTCCTCTATTTAACACATTTTCAACTGACTCCAAATAGCTGTTGAGATGTTGATATGTAAGATGTTATGAAGGGGCTATGAATGTTTATGAAGACGTACGAAGCATTATAACCAAATTATAATATGTTATCTTATCCCTCTGATCCACAGTGCAATTTAATCCAAATGTATTTATCCCTTTTCCGACTCCAACCTATCCAGAAACCCTGTGTCTGGTTCAATACGTTTCCACTTCCTGATTTTCCCCCAATCCTAACTGACCCCCTCCGTGAAGCTTACACCCCATTGGTCACGGTAGTGAGTGACTCCGCCCAACACTTGTCGGCCTCATCAGAATGAACCACTGGTTCCAGCCAGCCACACCTCAGTGAAGCGTGTGTACTCTCTCCGTCTCTGGGATATCCAGTACACTGTCTTCTCACTCTGTTCCCTCTTCACACTGCTGAGAGGAGAAGCCCTGAGAGGATATCCTGTATTGGTTCCAGGCAGATTAGCCAGCCCTCTCCATGCTTCAGAGAGCATGCTTCAGGAGCGTGACCAATGTTCAAATAGCAGCCAGAGTAATGCTGTCTAATGGTGACACAAGCCTGGGACTGTTAGCCCTAATGAATACACAATGCGTGCTGCCTGCCAACAAGGGTGGAGAGTCGTGACCAGCCATGCGAAAAGGTGTGTGTGTGTGGCAGTGTGTGTGTGTGTGGCAGGGTGTGTGTGTGGCAGGGTGTGTGCATGTGTGCCTGCATGCCTGGCTGCCTGTGTGTGCACACGTATGCGTATGCTTGATGGAGAAATTGAGGACTTTCAGAGAAGAGCCTAAGCGCCAGCTTCTTTCATCAGAGAGTTGTACTTTTCCCATCGCCGTCTCTCTCTCTCTCTCTCTCTCTCTCTCTCTCTCTCTCTCTCTCTCTCTCTCTCTCTCTGTACGGTACTGTGTGGCGGTGTGTGACAACACGGACTTCCCTCAGGGCTGAGAACCACAACAGGGGAATAAACCATGCAGAGGGACTTTTCTCCGCTCCCATAGATCCTACTGTACTCTATCTAAGGTGAAATCTATGGCTCTGTGGCGCCACGCCAGCTGTTCACATGTCACACCCCCACTTTTCATTTTTGGGTTATTTCCATTTGAATGCCCTGTTAATGGGGAGACATTAACCAGTGGTCTGGGAAACGGGGTGATGACGACAGAGAGAGGGCAGGAAACTGAGATCAGTGAAAGAATGGCCTTGTGTCTCTTTTTCTTAGGTTTCTGTCTGTTGTTGTTGTTGTTGATGATGTTGTTGTTGTTTTTCAGTCTGTCAATGCCACATTGGAGCTCACTCAAGCTAGTATCCTTAGTTGCTACATACATTTTTGGACTTTTTACATTATTTAAATGTACATATTGATTCTTGAAAAATGTAACTTAGAAATGCCTCATTAGCTTAGTTCAACTGTTGTACCCCATCAGAACCCAAAATATAAGCTTTTTCTACTCCAATGTTTGTAACACAATGTAAATGTAAACAAAATAACATGATTACAACTTTAATGTAGATATCTTGGATGCTTATTCCTTGCATGCATATCTCTGTCTATGAATTTGAGAGTGGTTACATTTCTCCAGGCCCATCCCTCAGATTCTTTTACCAAAACGACTCTATCTTTAATTGAAACAATAACAATGCGGTCACCCCACTTCTGTTTTGGTAAAAAAGTACCCAGATTATAGTTCCCGGATACTGGACAGATAGAGAGTTGAGAAGTTTAAGGCAACACAGATGGGCATTGAAGGCAGTTCGATGTCCTACAGTGTCGTTTTTCGGCACAAAATGTTTGACTCCCTGTAGTACGTTTTGGCGTAGCTTCTGTTGACATTCTAAAATTGTAAGGTAGAGTTTTCAAGAGAAGTCTAACGCTTACAATACCCACCTGCAATAACAAACAAAAAACCTAGGTTTGGAATAAACCGGCAGGCAAACTCCAGGTTGTATTTCCCACTGTGATGTCCTCTGTGCAACTAAAATAGGCTGCCTCCATCCTAAAGGCTTCTTCAAATTACGGTAACGGTGAAAAAGACTCGCTGCTCAGGGCTTTCCCTGCATGAATTGCGCGGTCATGCCATGGCAGCGACCACTCTGCTACACCGTGGTTGACTAAGATGGGCAATCAGGTTCCACCCCAGGAAAGATCAATTGAACCTCATGAAAATGTTAGTCTGCTTTTATAAGGCATTGACTTGCACTGATTTTCACAGAATAGAATTGATCATGCAGAGATAATAGAACGATTACGCTGTTGTTTTTTCTCTTCCGATGAACAAATTGTCCCGAGCTGTTATTGAACGTTGGAGGCTTTGGGTGGGCTAAGTGGGCACCATAACCTACCGGAGCGCCAAGTCTAGGTCCAAGAGGCTACTAAACAGCTTCTACCCCCAAGCCATAAGACTCCTAAACATCTAGTCAAATGTCTACCCAGACTATTGCAGTGCCCCCATCGCTCACCCCCTCTCCTCCCCCTTTACACCACTGCTACTCTCTGTTGTCATCTATGCATAGTCACTTTAATAACTCTACCTACATGTACATACTACCTCAACTAACCGGTGTCCCCGCACATTGACTCTGTATCGGTAACCCCCTCTATATAGTCTCGCTATTGTTATTTTACTGCTGCTCTTTAATTACTTGATACTTTTATCTCTTATTCTTATCCATATTTTTTTTAACTGCATTGTTGGTTAAGGGCTTGTAAGTAAGCATTTCACTGTAAGGTCTACACCTGTTGTATTCGACGCATGTGACTAATAAAATGTGATTTGATTTGCATTTGCATTGTATTGTATAGCATTGGTTTCAACATGCTAACCATAGAATTACAGATGACTAATAATAGTATAGGATCTCTGTTCTACTAACTTGGTGCTTTGTAACTTTACTATGCAGCTCCTAGATTTTAGTAAGTAACCCTCCGCAAATGTGTTGACATGTCTCGAATACAAGTGTTTGGAGGGGCTTAACAGCAACATCTTTGTTCCACTGGAAATCAATGATCTGAAATCAATGAGAGATAACAGGGGGAATCCTCCAGGGGACTGTTCTTTTAGCCTGAGGTGATACCAGTCTTCTATCACTCCTCCGGGGGAAAAAAGCCTGGATCCCCCTGGGTTATACCTTCATCTCCCCAGCCTATAAACAAGACCTGAGCTCAGCTCAACACAGCACCACAGTCAGAACCAAATCTAGAAATGTATGTGTGACATGATAGGATACTTCATATGGCGATGCTGATCTACTGTACATTATAAACTGGGTGAGTCGAGCCCTGAATTATGATTGGCTGACAGCCGTGGTATATCAGACCATTTATTCTTACTGTTCTAATTACGTTGGTAACCAGTTTATAATAGCAATGAAAAAGGTTTGTGATACAGTGCCTTCGAAAAGTATTCAGCCCCTTGACTTTTTCCACATTTTATTAGGTTACAGCCTTATTCTAAAATGTATTAAATAGTTTTCTTCCTCATCAGTTGACACACAATACCCCATAATGACATCACAATACCCCATAACGACATCACAATACCCCATAACGACAAAGCAAAAACGGGTTTTTATGCATTTTTGCTCATTTATAAAAATGATAGATATATCACATTTACATAAATATTCAGACCCTTTACTCAGTACTATACTGAAACACCTTAGGCAGTGATTACAGCCTCAAGTCTTCTTGGGTATGATGCTACAAGCTTGGCACACCTGTATTTGGGGAGTTTCTCCCATTCTTCTCTGCAGATTCTCTCAAAGATTCAAAGATGAACCTTCGCCCCAGTCTGAGGTCCTGAGCTTCTCTGGAGCAAGTTTTCATCAAGGATCTCTCTGTACTTTGCTCTGTTCATATTTGCCTCAACCATGACTAGTTTCTCAGACCCTGCCTCTGAAAAACATCCCCACAGCATGATGCTGCCACCACCATGCTTCACCGTAGGGATTGTGCCAGGTTTCCTCCAGATGTGATGCTTGGTATTCAGACCAAAGAGTTCAATCTTGGTTTCATCTGACCAGATAATCTTGTCATGTGCCTTTTACTGAGGAGTGGTTTCCGTCTGGTCACTCAACCATAAAGGCCTGATTGGTTGAGTGCTGAAGAGATATATGTCCTTCTGGAAGGTTCTCCCATCTCCACAGAGGAACTCTAGAACTCTGTCTTAGTGGCCATCGGGTTCTTGGTCACATCTCTGACCAAGGCCCTTCTCCCCCGATTGCTCAGTTTGGCCCGAGCGGCCATCTCTTGGAAGAGTCTTGGTGGTTCCAAACTTCTTCCATTTAAGAATGATGGAAGCCGCTATGTTCTTGGGGACCTTCAATGCTGCAGAAATGTTTTGGTACCCTTCCTCAGATCTGTGCCTCGACACAATCCTGTCTCGGAGCTCTATAGACAATTCCTTTGACCTCATGGCTTGGTTTTTGTCTGACATGCACTGTCAACTTATATAGACAGGACTGTACCTTTCAAATAAAATCCAATCAATTGAATTTCCCACAGGTGGACTCCAATCAAGTTGTAGAAACATCTTAAGGATGATCAATGGAAACAGGATGCACCTGAGCTCAATTTCGAGTCTCATAGCAAAGAGGTTGAAGACTTATGGGAATAAGGTTTTTAGTTGTTTTATTTGAATAAATGTGCAACATTTTCATAAAACCTGTTTTTGCTTTGTCATTATGGGGTATTGTGTGTTGTTTTTTTCATCCGTTTTAGAAAAAGGCTGTAAAGTAACAAAATGTGGAAGAAAAATCCTTTCCGAAGGCACTATATGTGGCCAATATACCACGGCTAAGGTCTGTATCCAGGCACTCCACGTTGCGTTGTGCTTAAGAACAGCCCTTGGCCATGGTATATTGGCCATATACCACACCTCCTCTGGCCTTATTTCTTAACTATATGTGGATCTGAACACAGTAGCCTACTGTGCCTATGACAGTCAGTGATAGATAGATTTGTCAATGTAAATGATCTTCCATCAAGTTCAATAGCAGATATTCCAGTAGTCGACTAGATGACTGGAATGAAATGAAGTGAGAGATTATAGATTTGGTTTTCTTCTCACACCCACAACATTACGAGCGCTTTTGATTCAACAGGAGTGTATGCGCTTGTTTGTTGGATTTCACCCCATAGGGAAATCTAGCTAAATATTAATATTAAAGGGACGTAAGACCAGAACATAAGTGGGACCTTTATCACTGACATTTTTATTCAATTAATGCAGCCAGTGTAACATGAGAGGGGCTTTTGAATGTTTTTGAATGAAATGTTTAGGAATTATGGAAACGCCGCCTCAGCAGCCCACGGGTAGGAAATTACACTGCGACAAAATAATTAAAAGGCATGTCTAATTTAAATACTTGCCTCAGTCCCCAGAAGTATTTATACGAGCGTACAGCACACGTGTGGGAGAAAACGCCGCTTCCACAGGTTTTGGAGTGAGATTACCTCAGGGCGGACGGTACAAAGAAACATGATTGGACTTCGGTTCGGGTTTAGTAAGGATAGAAAGATTAGTAGATAAGACTATAGTCATCAGTCGTGCGTGTGTGTGTGCAAATGCTTTGATATATTAATGTGTTCTATTTTCCCTAGTAGGACTTTTATTAGACCCGTTCCCTGAAAGAAAAACATCAGACTAAAGTCAATTCAGACCAACATAACACATCTCCTCTGATGAGAGATATTATCTCTGTCAGAGGGAGGTACAGCATTATTACTACAGACCAGACCTGAGATCTAGATACATTATCCACTGCACACATCAGCATTTCTGAATAGCCAGGCAGCCACGTCATTCATATACATGACGTTACGCAAAAACGTGGAGGAGCACTCCCATTTATTTGAACTCCACACAATGGGAATCTGTGAAGTATACTCCCACTCTGCTCTCAGCCACAGCCGCTGGCCGTACATCCTCTCCTCTCTGTCTGTGACACTGTGAGTCACAATGTGCTGGCTGAGCCGTTTCTGGGAATTGGCCCACAGGACCTATCATCTGAGACAGGGTTATTAAGGGGGAAGATGGGGAGGTATGGAATAGGGAAGGGTGACAGAAGAGAACTATAGCATGAGAGCAGGAGGGGGTAACTAATAAATAGGGACAGGCCTATGAGAGAGAGAGAGAGAGAGAGAGAGAGAGAGAGAGAGAGAGAGAGAGAGAGAGAGAGAGAGAGAGAGAGAGAGAGAGAGAGAGAGAGAGAGAGAGGAAGAGAAAGATGGAGGTTACAGTCCCATTATAAGCCAGTGAAGCAGTTCAGCTGCCAGGCCACTATCCCAGGCACTGCTGACAAACTGGAACGTATATGAGCCTACAGCTGCACTCCCAGGCTGAGATCTGGGATTCAATTACTGTCCCAGGCGTGGGGGGACGCTAGATGCTTGTCATGTGGAGCCAAAATCCACC
Organism: Brachymystax lenok tsinlingensis; assembly: GCA_030435695.1. Taxonomy (NCBI): domain Eukaryota; kingdom Metazoa; phylum Chordata; class Actinopteri; order Salmoniformes; family Salmonidae; genus Brachymystax; species Brachymystax lenok. The sequence continues at coordinate 62,163,525 of CM059814.1, forward strand.
GCTTTGTCAGTTTGATATCTGCCTCAGTGACAGGAATGAGGGCCAGGACTGAGAGGAGGACCATGTATGTCCGACAATGTACAGCATACAGAGAGAGGCAGACAGTGGAATGGGACAGAGGTGTTCCAGGCTTGTCATGTTGAGCTACCACAGGGAACACAAGCTAACGCCGTGTCAATTTGATATAGGTTTGGTACCAGCCTCAGAGTGACAGGTAGCCTAGGGTCAGGACTGAGGGGAGGGCTGTGGATGTCCTAAAATGTCCACCGTGCAGAAGGAAGCAGACTGCACAGGATCCCAAGAGGACCAGAAAAAATCATGTGGATCCACAAGAACTAATAAGGAGTGGGCCTAGTGTTGTGGAAACCTGTATGAAAAGAGTAGGCAGAGACTACTGGAGTATAATAACCAACCTTTAAATATGGTTTAAGACTTGGAAATGTCACCCTGCAGGTGGTTTCTGAAACTAATTAAATGTTTGAGCTCCTTGGTTAGCGAGGGTTTCCTCCCAAGGTCAAGAGAGAAGGCTCTGTTATACTCCAGCCAATAACAGCTACTCTGTATCAGTGGCTACCGGTTGATTACTGTAACTCATTATTATAATTTAATTATCTGTTGGCTGCATATGGGGAGGGTTTTACGATTAGCCACCGGCACTGTTAGGTTACCTTGGACGCATCTATCACAGCGTGAGTCATGTGTCCAAAGGGGGGAATGGTCAGTGCATGCAGAATATTAATGGTAAGCCCTGAAATTCACTGCGAATGCAGCACAAGTTTGTGTATAATGTTTAATTTTCCAAGAACACAACGCAAGAAAACAAGTACTTCTTTGTCTCGACTGCCAGTACCCGGGGGCCCATTTGTAATTATTCAAAAGTATTTTGTACATATGCCCACTTGTAAGAGAAATAAATACATTTCGGTAATGGTGGATAGCTACTCAGAACGGACTGAAGCTTTCCCGTCAAAAATGAGGAAGCAAAGATAGTGGCTGAGTAGCTGTTTCAGGATAACTGGACATAGCCCACACAAGGTTGTCATGGCAAGGCCTATGAAACCCCAGCATCCCCTCCTTGTGCTCTCCCAGATCTGTTGGATGACACTATGATGAAGTACTGTATAGCTCTGACTAACTGTATCCGAGCTGTTCACCCACAGGTCTCCCCAAACCACCACAGACGACTGTCCCCCGGCTGTGGGCATCCTCTGGGTGGTAGCAGACTTCGAGACAGAGGCGGGTGAACGTGCTAGTAACCCCTCCCTGACCTCTTCGCTCCAACAAGGCCAGGCTTCTACAGGGGGAAGCTCAGAAGTAGACGAAACCGGCCTGGACTCCGGCCTGTTGACCTGAAACTGGACTCTGATGACCCCGCTGACCTGAAGAGAAGAGCAAGAGGACATTATGGGGTTATCCCCAGGTCAAACACATTCTTAAATTTAGCTAGCAATGTCTCTGTACTACAGAATGTATCAAGGTGTTGGGTTTGTGGATTGTTACCAGACAGTGTTGAGACTGTGACATCAGTTTGTTGGGTTTGTGGATTGTTACCAGACAGTGTTGAGACTATGACATCACAGTGTTGGTTTTGTGGATTGTTACCAGACAGTGCTGAGACTATGACATCAGTGTTGGTTTTGTGGATTGTTACCAGACAGTGTTGAGACTATGACATCACAGTGTTGGTTTTGTGGATTGTTACCAGACAGTGTTGAGACTATGACATCACAGTGTTGGTTTTGTGGATTGTTACCAGACAGTGCTGAGACTATGACATCAGTGTTGGTTTTGTGGATTGTTACCAGACAGTGCTGAGAATCTGCCATTGCAAGCTATACCCCTTAATGATTATGATATATTGATGTGGACCAAAGCAGTTAACCTGACAGACTGGAAAATTGATTGGGTAAGAAATAAAGTGTTTAACATGAGAAGATTTGACTTTGCTAATAGCACTTCCCTGCCTAAACAGCCAATCACCATGGCTTACTCTCCTATTTGCGTTACACAGCTAATGGAAATGGTCGGCATTTAGGAGTGAGTCATTGCAATCTTTCATTTTATAATAATCTCACTTTACCCCTGTTTTTGAGTAATGGGACTTTTCACCCTAACATGTCATTGGGAATATATTAGAGACTTACTTTCAGGCTATCCAATTCCTGGTAATATACTGTTCCAACAATATTTTTCACGTGATTGTAAGTAAACCAATCACTACTATTGGAGACACCCTTGTGCTCCTATTGGCCAATGTTAACCGGCCAGATTCAGTATCATAGGGTAATAGCTCTGTCAAATTGAACCCCAAAATTTCATGGATGAGGAAGAAAAAATATATTTTACCATTAAGGCTCGGCCGGAAAACAGACAGTCCCTCACAGAGATGTTTTAATAAGGTCTCTTACCTTCTTAGTTGTGGCCAAAGGGATGTCTGGATCCAAGTCGAGTGAAACAGGTCAAGAGGTCAGGCATCTCTCATCTGGGTCACCGCACCAAAAGAGGAGACAGAGACTATTGAAGTTTAATAATGAACCTTTAATCCAGCAGCTGCAGGGGAGATCTGTCCCTCTGTTCTCAGCCAGGGAAGAACTCGGAGGGGAGATGTTTAAATGTCCCTCATATAGTGGGAGGTGAGAATACAATCATATTGTTTACACAGCAGTGCTTTATAGAAGCAACTGTTACGGAACACAATGGCCTCGTGTTAGGGTGCAGACATACTATAGCAGGAGTCTATGAAATGCATAACATCACAGTCCAACACAGAACAGAGCATCAACAACAACTCACCCCAAAAAATGAAGTGTTAAAGCCACAAGCTGGAGTTTGTGTGTCAGCCCTACTACTTGATGTGGAACAGAAAATGCTAGTGTCGGGATATGGAACAGCTCTCAAATTCCTAGAGGAAGACATTTTAATTACTTGACATTTCAAATCATCTAATTGCTTAACTCTACATATTTCAGTCGGAAAACTATCCCATTCAAACGTAGCCTGCCATCCACGTCTCTTGTGAAAAACACCTTTATTTCAATCTTCACTTTCACTGTCCATCTTCACAGCAGTCTCCCTTCTTCCATGTCTTTATATTTGACATAATCAAGACCAGAGCATCCCAGTCACACCCATGCCTACAGAGCCCAGCATGTAAACACTGGTGCATAAACAGTCAGCCCTATTCCACACACCATCCTCCCCCGACCTCTCCCAGCTCCAGGATGTTGAAGACGAAGAGGATGACGGCAGGGGGACGGCGGGGTGGCAGCAGAGCCATCAGCGAGCCAGCGGGGGGGTCATCAGGGTGCCGGCTGCAGCCGGGGTGGACGGGGGCTAGGTGGGTAGGGGATTGGGGAAGTCATTGGAGTCCTGGGATGCCGAGAGCAGGCCAGTTCCAAGGCCCTGGAGTGAAATGTAATCACTGGCCAATCAAGAGCAGGAGTCTGGGCCTTGAGTCGCCCTAAGCAGTCCTGATCGAAGGCAATCAGCTGGAGGAGGAATGGAGAGAGGGAGGAGGAGAGGAGAGAGAGAGGAGGAATGGAGAGAGGGAGGACAAGAGGAGAGAGGGAGGAGGAATGGAGAGAGGGAGGAGAGAAGAGAGGGAGGAGGAATGGAGAAAACAAAGACATAAACGTCTTTATTTCCTTTATCACTCTGGGCTCGGTTTGTTTCAGTTCTTTCTAAATTACTGTAAATTATTGCATGGGACAAAAAAGAGGGTTTAGAAAAAATGCAATTTCAAACCCTGTCTCTGGTTTAGTCTTCATAAGAACTTTAAAAAGGTGTAATGAGGGTGTTTAAATTGATTATCTTGTTGACAATTGGCATAACGCAGGAGAGATAAAAAAATTAATACAACAGCTGAATTAAATTGACATGCCTTCGATATAAGACACGATATTCATACAACAACACAGCAGTCACGTCTCATTCAGCGTCATATTTCACTCCAGGTCTAATATGTGATTTATTTTCCCTCTAGAGATATTTACTGGAATCATGAATGCAAGGGAAGATTCTCCACTGAGCTTAATTGCACCACTTCCCACGTAACAGGGGAATTGGGTAAGATTAGAGGGTTTTTGTTATGATAATTAAACCGGCATATCATTTTAGGCTCATTAGCATGCCCATGACAAAAGACAACGGCTGAACGCACCAGAAAAATGTCAGTCCGGGCCATCGCTAATTAAAACGGAATGAAAAATGAATCATAAGAATGAAATTGTGTTCCGTTTATCATTTCACTGAACAGTGTGGTCAGAGGATAAAAGAGCCATCCTTAAAATGGAGCCTACTCTGATCGTTGTGTTGTGGTTTTTGATGAAGGCTTGATAGGAAAGCGTAAATGCAACACATTCTTTACTAGTTGCATGTAAAAAGTCATATTTTTCTTAAAATGTATCATTCCAAAGGGTTAAGTGAAAGATCTTGATGTGATCAATCATTTTCCACACAACCTCTGCTGGTGGAGGACTGTCCTGCCTGTTTGGACAAGTATACTCAGTGCCTATACAAAGTGTGTACTGCTTGAGCTCCTGTTTCTCTTATAGAGTACTAGCTCAAATGTATTGTGGAGTTCCTGCACCTAAATATAAACAGTTCCGGCACCCACAATGGGAGGAAAGTTTACTGTAAATAGAGCAAAACACTGGAAAACCTTGTTCAAATACCTGCCAACTGACACTGTCAATGATGGGGGGGAAATATTATCCATAAGGTGTGTGTGTGTGTGTGTGTGTGTGTGTGTGTGTGTGTGTGTGTGTGTGTGTGTGTGTGTGTGTGTGTGTGTGTGTGTGTGTGTGTGTGTGTGTGTGTGTGTGTGTGTGTGTGTGTGTGTTGGATTGGCTCATCCTTAGTCAATGTCAGGGAAGCCTCCTGTAACCCCAGAGACCAGGTGTGTGTGTCAGTCTCTCTACACACATGGTCAAATATTAAAAATACATGTTTCCCTCAGGCAAATATATATGCAGTGCCCTATTTGGGTCTCTCCTTGGCCAAGGAAAAACAGAGGTGTATACCAAGCATGGTAATTTGTGACTGACTCCATCCAAAATTCAGTTTTTTCTCTCCCAGTTTATACAATTGAAATATTTCTACCCATGTGTGGGATAAATTTCCCATAATTCCTTCTGCCTAACAAAACCTGTCTGTTGCAGGAGGAAGTCAAGATGGCGCAGTTCTGTGAACTTCAAAGCTTCAACTGACAACATATCAAGTGAGAGGTAAACAATGAAAGCTAAATGCCAAAATGCCAGTCACAACCTCACCGTTTGGTAGGGTTTCCACAGTAGCTGGTGGTGACTCCACAGTGTCCTAGTTCACATCCAGCTGAAGACATTTCTTTCACTGTCAACACAGCATTGAGACCTTAAATAAAAGATCTTTGCTGAATCCGGTTTTACTTTTCAAGGGAATAGAATATATTGTGGAGGATATTTACAGTGTGGAGTCTGAAAACGAAATCGGAAGCCTTGAGAGTAGATATGGAAGACAATAAAGTTTGGTTGAGTGGAGCTGAAATCACAAGTAGTGCCGGAGTATCCCCTATCCCCTGAATGTGAATGTCTGATTAGGCTACAGTAACACTATCAGAATAATGATTTTTATTTATCTAGGCAAGTCAATTAAGAACAAATTCTTATTTACAATGACGGACTAGCCCGGTCAAACCCGGGCGACGCTGGGCCAATTTTGCGCCGCACTATGGGACTCCCAATCACGGCCGGATGTGATACAGGCTGGATTCAAACCAGGGACTGTAGTGATGCCTGTTGCACTGAGATGCAGTGCCTTAGACCGCTGCGCCTCTCGGGAGCGAATGATACAACTCCAGCACCATGAAATTGTAACTATGATGATATGGGTCATTCACAAACCCCAGATAACGCAGTGAAACAAACTCTTTTATTCAGTTTTTCAATTAGAAAAGCAAACAAATGGGTATAGGTGTCCAACACTGGTCATTTGACCTGCTACTTGACCTGTACCCTGTCAGATCCTCACTAGAACTAGAAGTTTCTCTCTTACCACGTGACCTGCCCAGGAATAACTGGGTCCTAACCATTAGCCTGATTCCAGATCTGTTGGTGCTCAACTCCATCGCTGTCATTGTAAAACCTCTGTTAGGCATGACAATGAGTCACAGGGAGTTGGCATGATGGCACAAACAGACTGGCACTCAGGCTACTAATCATAGCCTGTGCAATACTATGATATCTCCTTGTTCCTCCATTGGTTGTTACTGGGTACGGCAGAGCCACCGTTGGGGCGCTGATCAGTATGCTGTGTACTTGCTACCAGCTCGGCGTCCGTGGCCGTGCAGGTGTCCAGGGACATGCTCGGCACTCGCCGCATTGTCACACATGGAAATGAAGCTGACACACAGATCACTGTAGGATACAGCCCCCTCGGCGACTAACACGCCGTCGGCAATACAGACGCACATAGAAACAGAGTATAAAGACAATGAGACCCACTCCCAGCCAATGATAGGAGTTGACAGGAGACTAGCTGCTATTGGTTATGTAGTGTGTGTGTGTGTGTGTGTGTGTGTGTGTGTGTGTGTGTGTGTGTGTGTGTGTGTGTGTGTGTGTGTGTGTGTGTGTGTGTGTGTGTGTGTGTGTGTGTAACGTCACGGTTGTTTGCTTGTTTGTGGTGTTGTTTTCAGAAAGACATGTCTGTGTACAACATCATCTCCAACTCTCTCTCATGGGATGACCATAATAACATCGATGGGAAATAAGTAGAGATATCAGTCCTACTGTAATTACCATGATTCTAACTTTGTTGTTAGAGCATCTTTTGGTTGGCCTTTAGTAACAGCAAGATGGCGCCGACAGACATGGCAGCTCTGCAGCATTTTCTTGTGTGTTATTTCTTACATTATTAGCCCAGAACGTTTAAGTCACCAGCATTACAACCAGGAATACGACTTTCCTGAATTGGATCCTTTGTTTGCACCCCCCTGGGCATTTGATCTTATCCCAGAGGCTGCTCCAAGACACTGCCGGTTGAGAACACAGGGGCCTCACAAGGGTGCACGCTCAGCCCCCTCCTGTACTCCCTGTTCACCTATGACTGTGTGCTATTGCTGGCCTCCAACTCAATCATCAAGTTTGCAGACGACACAACAGTAGTAGGCCTGATTACCAACAATGACGAGACGGCCGACAGGGAGGAGGTGAGGGCCCTGGCGGAGTGGTGCCAGGAAAATAACCTCTCCCTCAACGTCAACAAAAAGAAGGTCTGATCGTGGACTTCAGGAAACAGCAGAGGGAGCACCCCCGTATCCACATCGACAGGGCAGCAGTTGAGAAGGTGAAAACCTTCAAGTTCCTCGGCGTACACATCACTGACATCTGAAATGGTCCACCCACACAGACAGCGTGGTGAAGATGGCGCAACAGCACCTCAGGAGGCTGAAGAAATTTGGCTTGGCCCCTAAGACCCTCACAAACGTTTACAGATGCACAATCGAGAGCATCCTGTTGGTCTGTATCACTGCCTGGTACGGCAACTGCACCGCTCGCAACTGAAGGGCTCTCCAGAGGGTGGTGCGGTCTGCCCAACGCATCACTGGTGGCACACGGCCTGCCCTCCAGGACACCTACGGCACCCGACGTCACAGGAAGGCCAAAAAGATCATCAAGGACATCAACCACCCAAGCCACTGCCTGTTCACACCGCTACCATCCAGAAGGCAAGGTCAGTACAGGTGAATGAAAGCTGGGACCAAGGCCATCAGAATGTTAAATAACCATCACCAGCCGGCTACCACCCGGTTACTCAACCCTGCACCTTAGAGGCTGCTGCCCTACTGTATATTGAGAGCATCCTGTCGGGCTGTATAGACATGGAATCACTGGTCACTTTAATAATGGAACACTAGTCACTTTAATAATGTGTACATACTGCTTTCCTCATTTCATATGTGTATACTGTATTTTATTCTACTGTATTTTAGTCAATGCCACTCTGACATTGCTTGTCCTAATATTTATACAGTACCAGTCAAAAGTGTGGAAACACCTACTCATTTACTTTTACTGTTTTCGACATTGTAGAATAATAGTGAAGACATCAAAACTATGAAGTAACACAAATGGAATCATGTAGTAACCAAAAAAGTATTAAACAAATAAAAATATATTTTAGATTTTAGATTCTTCAAAGTAGCCACCCTTGCCTTGACGACAGCTTTACACACTCTTGGCATTGTTAGTAGTGTTGATGTCTTCACTATTATTCTACAATGTAGAAAATAGTAAAAATATAGAAAACCCTGGAATGAGTAGATGTGTCCAAACTTTTGACTGGTACTGTATAGATAGGGACCACATATTACACACTAATGCTTCACATGTCACCAAACATATTTTTTATTTGTTCATCTTATCAACTGATTTCCTGCTTTCTAATTTCGATCCAGGAACAATAAAGTAATATTTAAACAGTCGCTCAGCAGGAAAATTCGTAGTAGGGGGTTAGATTACAACTGCAGACATAGACAGCGCCTGAGCCAGACAGTTATGATGTGGGGGGATGTGTCAGTGCACACCCATGCTATACAACACTAATGCCCGGGTCAGGGAGCCTCGTCTCTGGATAACTCATCACTTCTGGAGGGGTAAGTGGAGCACAGAGGAAACCTCGTCTCTGGATCACTCATCACTTCTGGAGGGGTAGGTGGAGCACAGAGGAAACCTCGTCTCTGGATCACTCATCTCTACTGGAGGGGTACGTGGAGCACAGAGGAAACCTCGTCTCTGGATCACTCATCACTTCTGGAGGGGTAGGTGGAGCACAGAGGAAACCTCGTCTCTGGATCACTCATCACTTCTGGAGGGGTAGGTGGAGCACAGAGGAAACCTCGTCTCTGGATCACTCATCTCTACTGGAGGGGTACGTGGAGCACAGAGGAAACCTCGTCTCTGGATCACTCATCACTTCTGGAGGGATAGGTGGAGCACAAAGGGAGCCTCGTCTCTGCATCACTCATCACTACTGGAGGGGTAGGTGGTTCTTATAGCAGGGGTCATGGGGTCAGAAAAGAAGGAAGGAGGAAGAGGTGGGCTGGTTGTATGGGGTTATTATAGCAGGGGTCATGGGGTCAGAAAAGAAGGAAGGAGGAAGAGGTGGGCTGGTTGTATGGGGTTATTATAGCAGGGGTCATGGGGTCAGAGAAAGAAGGAAGGAGGAAGAGGTGGGCTGGTTGTATGGGGTTATTATAGCAGGGGTCATGGGGTCAGAAAATAAGGAAGGAGGAAGAGGTGGGCTGGTTGTATGGGGTTATTATAGCAGGGGTCATGGGGTCAGAAAAGAAGGAAGGAGGAAGAAGTGGGCTGGTTGTATGGGGTTATTATAGCAGGGGTTTTGTTCATGTTCTAGCGGGGATTGTTTACAATTCATGCCAAACCTTGGCTCAAATACACATTTCAAATATTTAAGGAACAGATGTACTTGATTTAACTTGTTTGGGAATGCAGTGTTTGGCACTGTTTTGGACTATTCCTGTCACGGTTTGTTGATGGAGCAGACCAAGACGCAGTGAAGTTTCCAGTATACATACTTTAATTAAATGCAAACTGGCAAAAAAACAATAAACAACGAACGAACGGTAACACAGGTGTGGCACACACAGGCGCCCGCACACACAGGCGCGCACACACACAGGCGCACACACACAGGCGCACACACACAGGCGCACACACACAGGCGCACACACACAGGCACACAGGCACACACAGGCACACACAGGCACACACAGGCACACACAGGCACACACACAGGCACACACACACACAGGCACACACAGGCACACACACAGGCACACACACAGGCACACACAGGCACACACAGGCACACACACAACTACAAACAATAACCCACCAGGCAAGTGGGGCAGGGAATCAACTTAAATAGGATTCCCAATTAGAGACAACGACTAACAGCTGCCTCTAATTGGGAACCCAAACCAACCAACATAGAAATATAAACATAGAACCAAAAACACCCCTGATCACGTCCTGACCAAAAACACCAATGAGCAGCCAAAGGGGCTATCTATGGCCAGGACGTGACAATTCCATTGTGTTTGGCACTGTTTTGGACTATTCCATTGTGTTTGGCACTGTTTTGGACCATTCCATTGTGCTTGGCACTGTTTTGGACTATTCCATTGGTTCTATTGTGACTGCTTAGCTAGGCCAAGCAGACTCTATTTCAACTATTTGAAATACATACTATATTCCACCCAGGTCTGATTCATGCTCATTCATACAGTGGAACGGCAGGCATAACATCACAGTATCGTTATACACAACAGTGGGCTTAGTGATCCGCCACTGGTTGGATTTTCTTGTCATCTTAATCCATATAGTGTCTGATAATGAGCAGGTAGATGGCGGAGGAGAGCTTGTTAGAGATGAGAGGATGAGAGGCCTCTCACCCTGGAGGGCCAGCACATTTAGCCCGGGCCGCACCACAGGGAACCAAACGTGGGGGGCCTCCATCCTCTTCAAGGGCCTCCATCCTCTAGCCTCCAGCCACACAATGCTTCACCTTACGATTCCCCCCACGTCTCTCCTGATTCCCAGCCACTCTCAGATCAATAGCGTCCTTCGAGGGGAAAAGCAAGTAGCCTCTATTCAGGCTGACTTAACTGCCGTCTAGAAATCGCCGTTCTAAAGCATGACGGATCCCTCGCCATGGCAGATGCCCCCGCCACATCCGCCAGTCGTTAGTCAGACCCCCATGGATGAAAACACTGACGTGGCCCTAATGAGAATTTAGGGCACTTCAATGTACCTGCAGCCAAACAGGAAGGAAAGACGAGGGGAAGAGGAGCGCTGTTCTTCGCTAGGCGGTGGTGACTCACACAGACAGAGGATATTAGATATCGGTGGGCTGTTTGAGAGGAAAGGGACTAGACATAGACAACACATGTATCAAAAGAGGAATCTATTCATGTGTACAAGCAAGCAAGAAATCACTCGGGCATTGCTTTGTGAAGAGATCATTTGTTTTTGATGCGGGGTGGTGAAAAGTGTGTGTGTGTGTGCGTGCCTGTGTATGTGAATGAGTACATTTGTGTGTCTGTTTATAGGTTAATGTATCCCGTGTCAACAGGTCATTCATACAATTGTAATTGCTTTAATGGGGTTACAAGTCACCCTAGTGTCAGGCCAGTCATACCTTCAGTTTAGCCATGATCTAATAGGCTAGTATAGCCACATGAATAACACTATACAAACCAGCACGACTCAGTCATATCATTCACAAATTCACATGCTAAATATTCATATTCATCAGCCTATTTAACCCGAAATTCCTTTTAATTCTATGAAATACATTGTTTATCTCATGCACCAGACACTTGCCCCGTGGCACTCACGTCGGTAGCCATGAAGTGTTTTGAAAGGCTGGTCATGGCTCACATCAACAGCATCCTCCCGGACACCCTAGACCCACTCCAATTCGCATACCGCCCCAACAGATCCACAGACGACGCAATCTCAATCGAACTCCACACTGCCCTTTCCCACCTGGACAAAAGGAACACCTATGTGAGTATGCTGTTCATTCACTACATCTCAGCGTTCAACACCATAGTGCCCTCAAAACTCATCCCTAAGCTAAGGACTCTGGGACTAAACACCTCCCTCTAAAAAACTGGATCCTGGACTTCCTGATGGGCCTCCCCCAGGTGGTAAGAGTAGGCAACAACACATCTGCCACGCTGATCCTTAACACTGGGGTCCCTCAGGGGTGTGTACTTAGGCCCCTCCTGTATTCCCTGTTCACCCACGACTGCATGGCCAAACACGACTCCAACACCATCATCAAGTTTGCTGATGACACAACAGTGGTAGGCCTGATCACCGACAACGATGAGACGGTCTATAGGGAGGAGGTCAGAGAACTGGCAGTGTGGTGCAAGGACAACAACCTCTCCCTCAATGTGAGCAAGACAATGGAGCTGATTGTGGACTACAGGAAAAGGTGGGCCGAACAGGCCCTCATTAACATGGTCCAAACATACCAAGACAGTCGTGAAGAGGGCACAACAAAACCTTTTCCCTCTCAGGAGACTGAAAAGATTTGGCATGGGTTCCCAGATCCTCAAAAGGTTCTACAGCTGCACCGTCGAGAGCATCCTGACCGATTGCATCACCGCCTGGTATGGCAACTGCTCGGCATCTGAACGTAAGGCACTACAGAAGGTAGTGTGAACGGCCCAGTACATCACTGGGGCCAAGCTTCGTGCCATCCAGGACCTATATAATAGGCGGTGTCAGAGGAAAGCTCATAAAACTGTCAGAGACTCCAGTCACCCAAGTCATAGACTGTTTTCTCTGCTACCTCACGGCAAGCGGTACCGGAGCGCCAAGTCTAGAACCAAAAGGCTCCTCAACAGCTTCTACCCCCAAGCCATAAGACTGCTGAACAATTCATAAAATCGCCACCGGACAATTTACATTGACCCCCTCCCTTTTATAGCCTCGTTATTGTTATTCTTATTGTGTTACTTTTTATTATAACTTTTTATTTTAGTCTACTTGGTAAATATTTTCTTCTTCTTGAACTGCACTGTTGGTTAAGGGCTTATAAGTAAGCATTTCACGGTAAAGTCTACACTTGTATTCAGCGCATGTGACAAATTAAGTTTGATTTGATGTTTGATTTGACTTCTGTCTAATTAGTGATAAGTCTTGGGATGAGGTTATGGAAGTAAACAGCACTTCAGACACGATGCCTATACATGAAGGTGTCTCTCGTTGGACAACTTCTTAGAAATTCTAGATTATCATTTTTTTACTCACTGCTCCAGTGAGTCATTAACAGATCGAATTATCCAGTAAATTAAACGTTCTGAACATTCCGGTGAAGATTTAATGGTGTTCAACCGGTGCACTGAGTAACTGAGTAAATATTTTGCTTGTTGAAATGTGTTGACATGTGAAGATGTTTTTATATTTGTCACAATCATTAGAACATCAGTCCAGTGATTCCTCTGGGGCTGAGATTAATCAGTTACTTTTAAATACAGAGATCAGTGGAGGCTGCTGAGGGGAGGACGACTCAAAATATTGGCTGGAATGGAGTAAATGGAATGGTAGCGAACATGATATCAAACACGTGTTTGATACCATTTAATTCACTCCATTCCAGCCTTTACTTTGAGCCGTCCTCCCCTCAGCAGCCTCCGCTGGATTGGATATATTTAGCGTTGGGGTTTTCAGACTCTAGCGCAGCAGGCAATGAATCATTAGTTTGAGCTGGAAGAACAGGTTGACTCATCTTAACCTGAAAAATATGGATGTTGTTCGCATAAGATCTACAGGTTTATGGTAGCTATTTACCATAAGCTGCCAGCCACATAATCATTTCTGATAGGAACAGACATGATCGTGGTATGTCCTTGCTTTAGCTACACCTTGAATTAACTACTAATGAAGTCCACTAATTGACACAAAAAGGCAATGTATTTGTGTTAATGTGTTGGTGTATAAGGTGATACATTCAGTTTCAGCAGAAGAAATGCAACTGATATTCAGATACAGACAGACCGGCGTACTGGTTTATAGCTCCATGATGTGCTAGCAGGGTTGTGCCCGTTCTGAGCCCTGTTCCTTGCTCTGTGGTCTCACACTTGTCAGACACACACACGCACACACCACACACACACATGCACAACCACAGGGACACACACACACACCACTGAGAGCTGTGGATTCAGCCCATCCATGGCGGGACGAGTATAAAACATGACAGTATTGGCAGGTCCCCGGATAGCTGGCCGCTCGCCTTTCCAGCGGTGTTAGGATTCATAATGGCTCCAAACACTTCTATCAAATGTGTATTGAGCTCTTGTGACACATAAAACTGCTGCGACATGATGAGAAATAACCACTGTCAGCTCCCATCTGCACTTTAAAGATTCAAGCTTCAGGAAAGATGGAGAGAGGAGAGAGGGGTCGAAGGGTTAGACCTTGACAGAGCATACACAACTGATTCATACACAACTGATTCATACACAACTGATTCATATGCAACTGATTCATATGCAACTGATTCATAAGCAACTGATTCATACACAACTGATTCATACACAACTGATTCATACACAACTGATTCACACGCATCTGATTCACACGCAACTGATTCACACGCAACTGATTCACACACAACTGATTCATACACAACTGATTCATACACAACTGATTCATACATAACTGGTGCTCATACACACAGGTGGGTGTACACACACACACACACACACACTCTCCACTCACTCTGTCTCTCTCGAACAAAGACACGTGTGATGGTAGTGCTCAAACTCAAATTAGAAACCCGGGTAGTTTGTGTCCTGGATGCTGATTGGCTGAAACAGCATGTGTATATCAAACAATATACCACTGTATGGTGCAAACTACTTGTTAACTGTTCTATTTGTGTTGGAAACCAGTTTATAATAGCAATAAGGCACCTCTGGGGTTGGTGGTATAGGGCCAATATACCACTGTATGGTGCAAACTACTTGTTAACTGTTCTATTTGTGTTGGAAACCAGTTTATAATAGCAATAAGGCACCTCTGGGGTTGGTGGTATAGGGCCAATATACCACTGCTAAGGGCTGTATCCAGGCACTGCGCTTCCATCATGCATAAGAACAGCCCTAAGCTGTTGTATAATGGACATTATAAACTGGGTGGTTCGAGCTCTGAATACTGATTGGCTGACAGCCGTGGTATACCACGGGTATGACAAAACATTTATTTTTACTGCTCTAATTACGTTGGTAACCAGTTTATAATAGCGATAAGGCACCTCTGGGTTTGTGGTACATGGCCAATATACTGCGGCTAAGGGTTGTGTCCAGGCACTCCGCGTTGCGTCGTGCATAAGAACAGCTCTTAGCCAGGGTATATTGGCCATATACCACACGCCCTCGGGCCTTATTGCTTAAATATACCACACCTCCTCGGACTTTATCCCAATGTCACAACTTCTGAAAAAAAATTGAAAAGTCTCTCTGGGAGGTCTGGTCAGAGGCTCCACTAACATAGTGGAAGTCTCTCTGGGAGGTCAGAGGCTCCACTAACACAGTGGAAGTCTCTCTGGGAGGTCAGAGGCTCCACTAACACAGTGGAAGTCTCTCTGGGAGGTCAGAGGCTCCACTAACACAGTGGAAGTCTCTCTGGGAGGTCTGGTCAGAGGCTCCACTAATACAGTGGAAGTCTCTCTGGGAGGTCAGAGGCTCCACTAACACAGTGGAAGACTCTCTGGGAGGTCTGGTCAGAGGCTCCACTAACACAGTGAAAGTCTCTCTGGGAGGTCAGAGGCTCCACTAACACAGTGGAAGTCTCTCTGGGAGGTCTGGTCAGAGTATCAAACACACTTCCATGACTTAGGGATTTTCCAGGGCTGCACTACCATCGCACAGTGACTAAGTACATCTGACGTTTAGCAGTACCACCATTCATGATTCCGCTCTTAGTGTGCAATGTTAGAGCACTGTGAAAATCTATGGGAATACTTTTCTACTTGTGACTGTAAAAACATGGCTGGATGCTGTGGATGTGGCTGCAGCAGTGGTGAAGCCCAGTGGAGTATTCGTCCACTCCTCAGTCTCCGCACTCCTCCACCCCACCCCTCCCTCCTCCTTCTCTGAGTCAGAGTCCCCATTTTGTACATTTTTTTGTGGTGTGGAACACTCTCCATCTCTCTGTCTCTCTCTTCCTTTCTCTTCCTCCCTCCCCCTCACTCTCGCTCACTCTCTCTCCCTCCCTTCCCCTCTCTCTCTCATGATTGGCGCCATCCCGGGGGAGCGAGGAGAGAGGGGAGGTTGATGGCCCCCACACAATTAAAAGCCAACCCCTGTTTTTAATGAGGTGCCTGTTTGTTAAGTCCACTCAGGGACCCGGGGTGGGTGCTTAGCATTTGCTCTCTAATTAGGGAAGCTAAACAGTCCCTCTTGCAGAAAGATCAACCATTAGGCGCTGAATTGGGGGCTTCTCCACTGGGCACCACAGCTCTAAGTCTGTTGTGTGCAGATTGTTGTGCCAATGCAGGATGGAGAGAAAGAAGAGACAGAAAAGAGATGTTTACTGTTCATTTTGTATTGTTTATTTCACTTCTGGTTATTATCTATTTCACTTGCTTTGGCAATGTAAACATATGTTTCCAATGCCAATAAAGCCTCTTAAAATTAATTGAATTGAGAGAGAGAGAGAGAGAGAGAGAGAGAGAGAGAGAGAGAGAGAGAGAGAGAGAGAGAGAGAGAGAGAAGATTATATAGACACAACTGAAGCACTGTGTGTTATTGTCAATGGACAACCACTTGACTGTCCAAGAGGAACAGTACACCAAACTAGTGTTCATAAGACATGCTGATTATGAAAAAGCCACACATCCCCTACTCATATTGTCTGTGTTCTTACTAGAACAGTGTGAAGCCAACTTGTTACGACGTCCAGGCTCTAAACTGATGTTACAATGTTGCCATCTAGTGGCGAGTCATGTCATCATCATCCTGCAACGCGGGGATCAGCCTCCGAAAAACACTCATCTGAACCCTCCACTTATTAGATGCCCCCTCTCCCCTCCTCCGAGAGTGTGCCCCCACTTTGGCATTCAGAACAATAATTATTATTCATTATTCTGCTCAGACTGGATATTAAAATGTTCAAAGTACAAGGATGAGACACAGAGAGTGGACCTGCAAGGGCAATTATTTCCCATGCATATTCTGCTATTGTTCCGACATTTCTAAGGATAGATCAATTATATTGGAGATAGTGGGTATTGTTCAATCACAAACATTCAGGTTTAATAAGCATCTATGTTTCTTTCCATTATGAATGACACCCGCCATTTTTGAACAGCCTGTTTTATACGTCACGCTACTGGTGATAACAATGCCTTTCCTCTTGGAGACAAAAGCAAAGTTGCAGGTAGTGAGGGGGTAGCCTGGTTAACCAGACTTAACCTTTGTACGCAATGGAGTGCATTGTTCAATCTGGTTCAACCAGACTAGAAGGCTTGGTGAGTCACAGTAACCTGTAGCTGCAATAAGTCTAGGGAGAGAGAGAGAGAGAGAGAGAGAGAGAGAGAGAGAGAGAGAGAGAGAGAGAGAGAGAGAGACAGACAGACAGACAGAGAGTTTGTCTCTCCACAACCCCGCCCCTCCTCATGTTCAGAGCCCAAATGGAAGCATCCCCATTACCCAGAGTGCTTTGGGGGTACAGTGAGGGAGTGCCCAAATACTTTTTTTATGCATTAACATCGTGATCAAATTTTCATAACTCAATTTGGGGAAAGGGAAAAGGGCATAGGTGTGCCGTCGTCCACACACACACCTCCCTTTATTCCTCTGTCTAGTCTTCTCTCTTTTCCCCAAAAACATGCCACTCCAAACAGAGAAAGAACATTCTGTCAACGTTTCTGTGATAGCCAGGTGACCTTGTCTTTGACCACGAGTGGACAGACACGGCTTCTCTCTTTACGGACTGAAGTGACTTGTTTTCCACACTGCTGAAATCAGTTGGTCTGATTTCAACCACTGTTTGAGGGTCTGACTTTGGACCACATAAGGCCAATCACTGAGGTGTTGGTAAAGGTTTGTGAGGCTTAACTAATCTACATCGAACAGCCCTAACGTCACACACGTCAGAACTAAGACTGACAGACTGTAGGTTACAGTATGTGTGTGTGTGTGTGTGTGTGTGTGTGTGTGTGTGTGTGTGTGTGTGTGTGTGTGTGTGTGTGTGTGTGTGTGTGTGTGTGTGTGTGTGTGTGTGTGTGTGTGTGCTGGAATCTCTCCCCTCTCTCTCCCTCTGCCCAGAGCCAGGCGGTTCACTGTTATGGTGCCACCAGCTAGACTGTGTCTATTTTTAGCCAATTCACAGATGGGCCCATGCCTGTCTGGCAGGGACCAGAATGTTCTTCAGCTCAGCTGTCATGTTCGTCCTTATGAGTGAAATGGATCCCCAGCCTCAGTCTTCACTGAGAGGTGGCTGAATACAGGACTCTCCCTTTCAGATTCCTTATTTCGCTTCAAACTGGGCATTTGACATTGAAATGATGCTGATAACTCACTGCACACGTTTTCCCCACTTCCACCCCCCAAAACATGCTACATGTCTGATTCATTTGAACTGGATTGTGTTACTGCTGCTGAGGAACCTGTGTGTTCGGGGTGTTGTTATATGTGTTGATATTGTCAAGTTTCCCATGCCACAACAGCCTCTTTTCATCAAGCCCTGAGGGTACTCAAGAGTCAGACCAGCAGTTGAGGTGCAACCATGGACAACACTCAAGTTCCACTGGGTCTCTGTTTCTCTGGACATACCAACTGATGACAAAGCTGAGAGCAGCGTTCCACTGGGTCTCTGTTTCTCTGGACATACCAACTGATGACAAAGCTGAGAGCAGCGTGGGTGGGGCTGGAGACACTTCACAGCAGCACAACAACCAGATCCACCTGACAGACACGCCTGTTTTAAGGGCCCCTTTTCATCACCTTAGTCGGAAGAAGAAGTAGCGACATTGTATGGGTCAAACAGGCTACAATGTATGGGTCAAACAGGCTACAATGTATGGGTCAAACAGGCTACATTGTATGGGTCAATCAGGCTATATTGTATGGGTAAAACAGGCTACAATGAAGGCTACATTATATGGGTCAAACAGCTTTCTTTATTCAACACAGCTGAGGGTCTGTGTAGACATGCTGACCCACTGGCTGTCCATCTGAATTGAATATCAGGTGTGTGTGTCACGTCCAGGCCTGAGAAGACAGGCTGGAGTGTTTCGTTTTGTTTTTGGTGTAGGGTTTTTCTGTTCTAGGTTATATATTTCTATGTTGGGGTAATGGTTCCCAATTAGAGGCAGCTGAGTGTCGTTGTCTCTAATTGGGAACCATATATATGTTTGTAGTTTTCACTTGGGGTTTGTAGGTTATTGTTTGTACATAGCTTGTGTTCAGTTGTGTTCAACTTCACGATCTTTGTTTTCATTTTGTTATTTTTGCCCAGTTACGTTCGTAATAAATATGTATACTGGAAGCATCGCTGCGTCTTGGTCTGTCCCTTCCGAAGATCGTGTGTGTGTGTGTGTGTGTGTGTGTGTGTGTGTGTGTGTGTGTGTGTGTGTGTGTGTGTGTGTGTGTGTGTATATTTAAGAGGGTGGGAGAGAGAGCTATGATGGTTAAAGGAGTAAATAAGACAAGAGTGAAGCAGAGTTCAGGTTGTCAGCCAGTCAGCTCACATTGAGATTACTACTCAGTTCAGCTACTGTAGAGTGGTGTGTGTTGTTCCGGAAAGCCATTCCGAACACAGTAAGCTCCTGTCCCAGGCAGCACCAGAAATCGGCTAATTTGCCACCATCAACCTCCTCCTTCAAAGGGACAATGTTGCTGATTCCCCTCAGTTGGAACAGTTGGGTTGGACAGCAACCTTCGTATATGACTGAAATTGTACGGATAAAATTTCCTCAGATTCAAGTCGTCTTTTCAGAGCTTTCCCGGGGGCCTGTAGGCTAACATTAATGGAAATTAGCTCAATATATGGACCTTTTTCAGACGTTTTTCAGAAGAATCCTGCTATATTAAGTCATTGCCTTCACCTGTCCCCCCAGGCAAGGTAAAGCAGTCAGTCCGAAGGTGAAGACATGAAAGGTGGCCATTTTGTTTTCACCACATAAACAAACGCTGTGATGAGCTAGCTACTGATGTGGCAATAACTGAGCAGGCTAACAACACAGACTTTCGATCACAAGGGGAAAGGAAGAGGACGAGAATAGATAGCTTTAATCAATAGCTTTCTTCATCTTTATTATGAGGGGTGCAGTAATAAATGCATCTTATAAATTCTCCACGCTGTAGCCCCAAATAATCAATGAAATGATCGAACCAGGACCACCCACTCTTCTCTGCTTCAAAAGCCTGGCTCTGAGGTGATTTCTCCACACCTCGATATGCCACTCTACTTTCTAAAAGTCTTGATTGCACAGGAATGGAAGAGAGAGAGAGAGAGAGAGAGAGAGAGAGAGAGGTTCAAAAATCACAGACTCAAAATGGCTGTTATTTAGTCAGGATCATTTTGGCATAGTAATAATACATTATAGGGGGGTTCATACATGCTTATGTCAAGTCTGACAAACGCATTATAACCAAATGATAATGTATTATAACCGCATGATAATGCATTATTTTACATTTTAGTCGTTTAGCAGAAGCTCTTATCCAGAGCAACTTACAGTAGTGAGTGCATACATTTTCATCATTTTTTCCCGTACTGGTCGCCACAATCGAACCCACAACCCTGGAATTGCAAGCGCCATGCTCTACCAACTGAGCCACACGGGACCAACATGATAACTACACGATAATGTATTCTAACTACATTATAATGCATTATGACCACATGATAATGCATCAGCCAGAGCTATATATTTTAGATATGAAATATAAGGCTCAGGCATTCGCCATACTGCAGGCTTTAAGGCTTTAAGCAAGGGTTTCTAGCTGGAACTGTTAAGAAGACCACAAAGCAGCAGGCTATAACCAAAGAAGACAACTTGTTCTGGGTTCTTAAGGGGTCTTGGCTCCCCGGACTCTTTGCTATCAATCTGGAGGAGTGGGAGAGCTTGATTGGTTCTAAAGGAGGTCAAAAGCTACTTGGTTGGGGATGCTGGCATTTCCATGGCAGTGACATATGCAAAACGGTAATTATTCTGCCACCAATACACAAACAGATTACAGACTCAGAATGGACACAGCATAGAGGCTTATTGGAAAAGAAGATCAAGTGTCACTCGAGTGTCACGAACCCAGCACAGGGAATTAGCTACAGTAAGACAGATGATTACGGCAGTGTGACTCATAAGAGGCTGGTAGTTCACTATCATTACAGTGCATGAACTGTGATACAGGGATCCTATCAAAGCTTGATATGAACAAAGACTCTTATGGAAAAGGCTGGTTTGTAATCTAGAAATTAACTTCCAGATGTATTTTAGGGTGCTAATCAGGGAAGACTTTCCGTGGACCTATGTACACTCAGAAAAAAGGGTTCCAAAAGGGTTCTTCAGCTGTCCACATAGGAGAACCCTTTTTGGTTCCAGCGGAACCCTTTGGGGTTAGAACTCTCTGTAGAAAGGGCTCAACATGGAACCTAAAGGGTTCTACCTGGAAGCTAAAGTGTTCTACCTGGAACCAAAAATGGTTCTTCAAATGGTTCTCCTATGCGGCTAGCCAAAGAACCCTTTTAGGTTCTAGATAGCACCTTTTGTTCTAAGAGTGTAGTGTACAGAAATAACCACGCATGTTCTACTTTTGTTTTTCACTATTGATGTTCAATGCTTTGAACTGAACAAATCGAAAGGACAAATTTTACATACAGTATTTTATGGAAATGATAAATGAGCCCCATTGAAGACAAATTAAGGCCGATCTACACACCACATGAGGGACAGAGCTTTACTGTTTGTGTGTTGCAAATGTATTTCTTGCACTTGATGCATGTGTACTGTGTCTCCCTGTCCTTCTTGTTGTCCACACAGATTGCAGCGCTTCTTCTTGTTGCTGCAATCTAGAATGATGAAAACACTTAGTTCAGGAATTTTACTAACATCTCACTCACTCACATATATAGTTACAGCAGGCCAAGGTAGGAGAGTCAGACACACACACATCATTCACACTTCCTTCCAGTATTGGAGTTGTTGGTTCTGTGGGTGGGGCGGATGGGGCACCAGCATCCTCCTCCTGAATCCTCCTCACCATGGCTGCAGAAGCTGGGGTCCTTGGGATATGTTGCTTCCTCTGGATTTGAGGTCTTACCAATGCCTTGCCCAGCTCATCGAGAAAGAGCCGTCTCCTATAGAGCTTCCCTCTGTTTCAATCTGGGTTCAACCCCATCCAGATGACAAATGCATTGTATGCCGAGATGTCCAAAGTGGAACAAGCTTCTCTCTCTATTTCTAAGGCCCTCTGAGCAGAGATTATGTTTGCCATACTGATTGAATGTGGTAAGGAGACACACAAGCTATTTATTTGTTGTGTCCCTCCCCCCAATTTGCACCTGGCTGGGGTAGAATGTGGGAAAATACTGACTTTTTACAATGTATCAAAATAATGTATAGAAATAATGTATTATAATAACATTGTACAGGTTCCCGCAAGACATTGTGCAGTTTCAAACACTACAAAAGGGTAAAGGGTTCGAGAAAAGCGGGAGGCAGGCAGGCAGGCAGGTTCTTGGTGCTATGTTGAAACAGCAGGCCCAGGAAGACAAGTGAAGGCACTTGTTTTCACCTACACACACACTTTTCCACACTTTCATTACCCTCGGGTCCAGTGGACCAGAACACCACATATGTAATATAATGTGTAGGGGGGTGCACAGTGTGTGCACTCAATGAAAATGCATTATTTTACATGTTCTTCACATAAAATGAGCCAAGGCCAATGAGTCTCAGGTTGAAAAAAATAACTAACTGTATAATTGTTCTTTAAGTAAACATTGAAAATGGGTCCCACAGACCCAAACACCACACAAGGGTTACGTGGGTTGAAATCTTCCTTATCAGTGACACATGATTGACCTTTGGAACATGTCAAAATGCTGAATTTTGGCACTTAAGCAAGTCTTTATTCATATTAAAAATCTGATTTAAATTCTCCATGTGATCTACAGTACCAGTCAAAAGTTTGGACACACCTACTCATTCAAGGGTTTTTTCTTTATTTTTACCTTTTTCTACATTGTAGAAAAATAGTGAAGACATAAAAACTATGAAATAACACATATGGAATCATGTACTAACCAAAAAAGTGTTAAACAAATCAAAATATATTTTATAGTTGAGATTCCTCAAAGTAGCCACCCCCTTTGCCTTGATGACAGCTTTGCACACTCTTGGCATTCTCTCAACCAGCTTCACCTGGAATGCTTTTCCCACAGTCTTGAAGGAGTTCCCAGATATGCTGAGCACATGTTGGCTGCTTTTTCTTCACTCTGTGGTCCAACGCATCCCAAACCATTTAAATTGGGTTGAGGTCGGGTGATTGTGGAGGCCAGGTCATCTGATGCAGCACTCCATCACTCTCCTTCTTTGTCAGATAGCCCTTGTACAGCCTGGAGGTGTGTTGGGTCATTGTCCTGTTGAAAAACAAATGATAGTCCCACTAAGCGCAAACCAGATGGGATGGCGTATCGCTGCAGAATGCTGTGGTAGCCATACTGGTTAAGTGTGCCTTGAATTCTAAATAAATCACAGACAGTGTCACCAGCAAAGCACCGCCACACCTCCTCCTCCATGCTTCACGGTGAGAAGCGACATCCATTCACCTACTCTGTGTCTCACAAAGACACTGCGGTTGGAATAAAAAAAAAACGCTAATTTGGACTCATCAGACCAAAGGACATATTTCCACCGGTCTAATGTCCATTGCTCGTGTTTCTTGGCCCAAGCAAGTCTCTTCTTCTTATTGGTGTCCTTTAGTAGTGGTTTCTTTGCAGCAATTTGACCATGAAGGCCTCTTTCATGCAATCTTCTCTGAACAGTTGATGTTGAGATGTGTCTGTTACTTGAACTTATTTGGACTGCAATTTGAACTTATCCTCTGCAGCAGAGGTAACTCTGGGTCTTCCTTTCCTGTGGCGGTCCTCATGAGAGCCAGTTTCATCATAACGCTTGATGGTTTTTGCAATTGCACTTGAATAAACTTTCAAAGTTCTTGAAATTTTCAGGACTGACTGACCTTCATGTCTAACAGTAATGATGGTCTGTAATTTCTCTTTGCTTATTTTAGCTGTTCTTGACATAATATGGACTTTTACCAAATAGGGCTATCTTCTGTATACCACCCTTACCTTTTCACAACACAACTGATTGGCTCAAACGCATTAAGAAGGAAAGAAATTCCACTAAACTTTTAACAAGGCACACCTGATAATTGAAAAGCATTCCAGGTGACTACCACATGAAGCTGGTTGAGAGAATGTCAAGAGTGTGCAAAGCTGTCATGAAGGCACTTTTTTACCTGTATTAACTAGGCCAGTCAGTTAAGAACAAATTCTTATTTACATTGATGGCCTAGGAACAGTGGGTTAACTGCCTTGTTCAAGAGTAGAACAGATTTTTACCTTGTCAGCTTGGGGATTTGATCTAGCAACCTTTCAGTTACTGGTCCTACGTTCTAACCACTAGGCTACCTGCCACCCCAAAGGGTGGCTACTTTGAAGAATCTCAAATATATTGTGATTTGTTGAACACTTTTTTGGTTACTACATGATTCCAAATGTGTTATTTTATAGTTTTGATGTCTTCACTACTATTCTACAATGTAGAAAATAGTAAAAATTAAGAAAACCCCCTGAGTAGGTGTCCAAACTTTTGACTGGTACTGTATATTAAAGGGCACTTCATGTAACATAACAGGCTTTTAAAATGTAATAGTGTTGCACAATTTCTACTTGAAATATCAAATGGACTCTTTTCGTTGAAAGACTAATTTGCTATGTAAGACCTGAATTCAGAGACTGGGATGGGTTTTGATCATTCAAAACAGACATGTAGGCCTTCATTAAAAAAGTATGCTTTGTTTTAAAGGCAACAATAGTTTTAAAAGTTGGATGCATATCCTTCCACCGGCTCAATCTATTCCTGCGTGCAGAAAATCTATAGCATTGCTTACGCCTTTTCACTGTCATTATGGCACATGAGAAAATACACAATATCATTGCCATATCGTATTTGTAATGCACAGGTGGCAGCATTACAAGGTGGCAGTTTAAGATGAATAGTGTTTTATAAATTAATAGTCAGTAAATTGTTTAACTCGTTATTTACTGCACATCAACATTTGACCTCACACCGCCCTCATCACTGCTCGAAGTAACTAAAACAGTCCTGTAATGCGCACTCCTTCACACCAGGTGGCCACACTGACGTCGTAAAGTCCATTCAACGTGTTTGTCAGTGAAGCGATCAAGAACATTATAAACATCAACCGTCTGCAGTGGTATGTCCTTTTAATCGACTGACTTTTAACATTGGGCCTTTTTTTTGTGTATTTAGCGCAAAGGCATGTGTTTCAAAATATTTGCTAATATTGTAGCTATAGCTAGCTGCACTATCACACATGCTAATTTCAATGGCGACTGAGCACATGATATTGAGCTAGCGTAGCATGCTAGCGCTAGTTAGCAAGTTTGGGGGCGTGTTGCACGAATCTCTTTCAAAGCAGTGTCTCTAACTATATATTTGATTTAGTTAGATAGCGAGATAAATTGTATATTTTTGTTACACCCTCTACCAAACAGTTGTTGGAATTAATGTAATTAGCGAGAGCCAGCCCGAGAGTCTCAACATCGTGTGTCCCCATCCCACCTCTCTCGCAGATTCCTTCTCGTTTGACCAAAAAACTTGAGTTTTAGTGGGAGCGGAGGGGAGTTGGAAGAAAATGGACCAGAGAGCTTGGAAGAACCCATACGCAGACTATGATGGGAACCCCGCATCTGTGCAAGAACTATTTGATTCACAAGGAAAGGTATGGAGCTAACGTTAGCTAGCTGAAGTTAAAGCTAGCTAGGCCTGGTAAGCAAACGGTCATACCCTGGAAATACAACACATAGCCTACATGTCATGGGTCTTTTTAAGGTGAATGCATCAGGTAACTGAAATATGCAACATTCAAAGGACCTCAAAGCCAGGACTACTGATAAAGATCTAACACAATAAAATCCAATATGTTCTGTCATGGTGTTCTCTACAGCTCACAGCAGAGTTTGCAGGGCGGCTGAGCAATGCCATCAGTCAGCTGTTGATGCACATGGAGAATGGGCTCAAGTCTGCTGACCCTAGAGACTGCACTGGCTACACTGGCTGGGCAGGTGAGGAAGAATAACCCACCATCTTGCTTTTTCTAGGTTTAGACTACATTCTGTCACCTCAAATCATAAGTCTTCTAAACTTTGTCCCCTCCTCCCCCAGGCATTGCCCTGCTTTACCTGCACCTCCACGGTGTGTTCGGCGAGCCTTCATTCCTGCAGAAGGCTCTGGACTACGTGGGCCACAGCCTGACGTGTCCGACGCGGCGACGTGATGTCACCTTCCTGTGCGGTGACGCCGGGCCCCTGGCCGTAGCTGCAGTGGTCTACCACAGAGTACAGAGGGCACAGGAGTCAGACGAATGCCTCAGCAGGTCAGTACAGGACATGGGCCAGCCATAGACGTGTGTGTATATATAATGACGTGTTATATACGTCTTTGGGGACAGCTCACAAGTCTGAGAATTAAGACAATGGTGCTCTGTGCGTCTAGATTTCATGCCACCTAATCGCTAATTTGATGTATCTGGATATCATGCTCGTCACTCCTCGCACTTGTGTAGATCTGAGAGGATTGGGTAGGTGTCACAATATGGCAATAACAGGTCCACCTGGTCTATTGGAAGGCAAGATCCTCAGGTCTCCAGAAGATCCTAGGGGATAAAGGCTAGATGTTGATTTGGAATAGTCCAACCAGTTCATCAGTAAACGGAGTGTTCCCCCGTCCCTCCAGACTGCTGCAGCTCCATCAGTCGGTGGTAATGGGCTCCGGGGCCAGCGGTCTCCCTGATGAGCTGCTCTACGGCAGGATGGGATACCTCTACGCCCTGACCTTCATCAACCAGCAGTTTGGCCACGACAAGATCCCCATCCAGTACATCCAACAGGTCAGTAGTAGGCTCATGGTTAAGCTTTATCCCAGACACGTTGGATATGTATTCAGTGTGTTTGACAAGCACTGTTACATTGACTGTGTTCAATAGAAACAGAGTTGGTTGAGTGAGCTACAAGCATTGTCATCAGAAAGGTGAACTGTCTAAGTAGGGCCATTTGATAATGAAATTAAATTGTTACCCTTAACACTGAGACGAGCTTAGTCGAGCCAGGTACTGTGCTGGCCTGATAATGTATCCATTGGTGGAGCTGTGGTCTAAAGGACAAAGCCAGGGAGGCCCCTTTTGTAGGCCCACGTCACCTTTTTATTTTTGAACTGTCGCCTTCTCAACACAGAGTTAGAATGTACAAGGTGCAATTTAGAAATGTGGTTGTGTATCAGTGTTCCACACGCCTCTGAGGAGGGAACGCAACACCCTGCTACTCAACTCCCCGTGGAGTGAAAGGTATGTGACTGCAGGTGCGGGTAAGGATGACAGAGGCAGAACATTTACAGGGAATTTATTTCCTTCACATGGTAATTTGGGGAAAGGGGGCTGGACGGAAGCAAAGAAAAAGTTGGAGCCCCCTCTCCTACAGCTTACCTAACTAGCACACTAACCAAAATACAGGGGATGGTCTGCCCAGGTCTTACCTAGTGTGCATAGACATAGTACATACTATGGGTATATGTATGCCTACAGGCCTCTTGCCTAAGCACTCCCAAGGTGCCTTCCCCCCCCTAGGAACAAAAAAATAATTACAACCATAAGTAAACAATTTCAGTAATCAAAAAGTCCTTTTAACATACGTCAGCAGGACCGGCTACAAAATACTGCAAAACATATTCAGACCAACAACAAAACACAGGACATACCAAGACGTTCTCTCTGAGCAACAACCAACACAGGACATACCAAGACGCTCTCTCTGAGCAAACAACCTACACAGGACATACCAAGACGCTCTCTCTGAGCAAACAACCTACACAGGACATACCAAGACGCTCTCTCTGAGCAAACAACCTACACAGGACATACCAAGACGCTCTCTCTGAGCAAACAACCTACACAGGACATACCAAGACGCTCTCTCTGAGCAAACAACCTACACAGGACATACCAAGACGCTCTCTCTGAGCAAACAACCTACACAGGACATACCAAGGACGCTCTCTCTGAGCAAACAACCTACACAGGACATACCAAGACGCTCTCTCTGAGCAAACAACCTACACAGGACATACCAAGGCGTTCTCTCTGAGCAAACAACCTACACAGGACATACCAAGACGCTCTCTGAGCAAACAACCTACACAGGACATACCAAGACGCTCTCTCTGAGCAAACAACCTACACAGGACATACCAAGACGCTCTCTCTGAGCAAACAACCTACACAGGACATACCAAGACGCTCTCTGAGCAAACAACCTACACAGGACATACCAAGACGCTCTCTCTGAGCAAACAACCTACACAGGACATACCAAGACGCTCTCTCTGAGCAAACAACCTACACAGGACATACCAAGACGCTCTCTCTGAGCAAACAACCTACACAGGACATACCAAGACGCTCTCTCTGAGCAAACAACCTACACAGGACATACCAAGACGCTCTCTCTGAGCAAACAAATGAACACTGGCTTATAAAGCTGCAGGAGGAGTCGGTAATTGCAGACACCTGTATCTCCTGATGAGAGGGCGTGGTCAGATCTCCAATCTGCACTGGGGCCGACCAATCAGCTGCTTGGGGGAATCCAGGAAGACATTTCCTGAAATACACGCATACATATACACAAACCACAACACAAACTGGGGAATGTAACACATCAGCAATTTTTCTCTTGTCAGTCATTAGCTAGGTTTCCATCAAAAGGAGCACAACCCTGTGAAGTTCATCATAACTTATTTAATGTGTAGCGTTATAAACTGCATGGTTTCCCGAGGCCTAGTGGGAGGACCACACACCATATCATCGCGTGATGGTTATTATATCAATATTGGCTCATGAGTGTTTTGACCGCCATTTCTTGCGTTAATACATTTTACCGAAACAAAAAGATCCCACTGTGTCGAATGAACAAATGATCTGTGTGCGTTTATAAAATTGTACTAAAACTTTGTATTTCTATCAAAAAAAAACATGTATACTGTATGAGTAGGTATGACTACTCACATAACTGTGGATGGAAACGTGGTGACAGTCACTCAATTGGCCCATGTCAGCTAACATGTTTTAGAATATGAAGTTAATCTAGCCAGCTATCTAAACTTGTAGTAGTCATTGTCCAATTCCGGACCACATTTGATTTTGTTAGTCACTCTTACTCAGATTTTTATTAACATGGCATAAGACCGGGGCAAAATGTGGATAAATGCAGAACATTTGCTGTAAAACTGTATGTTTTTCCCTCCGTTTCCATGGCAAATTAGGTAGAATTGTGTGAAATTAGTAATAAAATTGCGCAATCTACTCTCTGTCCCCATGGCAAAATGTGTAGAATTGGAGGGCGATATGGCCTGAACCATATCAAGTTTTTTTCTTTCTCAAACTTGTGGGCGATTCACGATATATATCTATTTTTATATATGTTTTCTCTAAGGTAAAATACACTGCATTTCAAACAGTCAGAAATAATCTAATCAATTCAGGGTTTGTGAAGTTATACCTGGGCAAAATATGTCTTCCACAACCACTAATTATTTTATCAAAATAGTTTAACCTGCTTTTTTGTTGTTGCAATATTCACTGATCTGGCTTTCAAGTCTATGAAAATGTATTTTTTTTTGTTACAACTGTGACTAGAACCACTAATAAGGACTAACTTCTTGTAGCTGGCATTAGGCTATAGAGAATTAACACAGGTCTCATCAGCCATCTCTCAAGCCTGGCATTAGGCTATAGAGAATTAACACAGGTCTCATCAGCCATCTCTCAAGCCTGGCATTAGGCTATAGAGAATTAACACAGGTCTCATCAGCCATCTCTCAAGCCTGGCATTAGGCTATAGAGAATTAACACAGGTCTCATCAGCCATCTCTCAAGCCTGGCATTAGGCTATAGAGAATTAACACAGGTCTCATCAGCCATCTCTCAAGCCCACGTGCTAGTGATTAGCCAGCTAATCTTTATATTTCAGGTTTAGCCAACATGGATCTATGTGTTGGCTAACAAGGCAGGACAGTTGAATTGTTATGAACACACCCTTCTGTCCGTCTCCAACTGTTTGAACAGCATGTTAGCCTGCCCACTTTGTTCAGATGTTTAAATCAAGTGGCCTACCATATTTCTCAGAATGAGAATGCGTTGCCTATTCCTTATTTAATTGTTTTATGCTTATTGCACATTTATGAAACAGACTAGACATCGTGTATACTAGTCTTTGGCTAAAATGCAGGGGGGAGTCAAATGTATTGCTCGGTAGGGTTCATGTAACAATATTTCGCATAAGACCCCCAAAAGGCTAGAGGCGGATCTGACTGCATGTGTGGGTATGGATATGGATACGCTGACCCGCGAGCCACTGCAGCCCCTCGTGATGAGTAGATTTTTTGTGGCCTCCATCAAAGCTGCCCATCCCTGGACAAACCCATTATCTAATATCAGCGCCAGTAAGGTTCAGGTCGGCACAATACTGTGGAAAGCGTGAATTTAATTTTTCCCGTTTTGATATATATTGTGTACTTTCACTCCTCCACCCTACAGATTTTCAGAAGCAATACAACAGCTCTATTGGGTGGGTTCTGACTGTGTTGTGGTGTCTCCCTGTGATCTGAGTCTGTGTTGATATCAGGGATGTGTATTTTGACCCTGGTCTCTCCCACAGATCTGTGAGGCTGTGTTAATATCAGGGGAGGGCCAGTCCCAGAGGTTCCGTTGTCAAGACCAGAGCCCTCTGATGTACGAATGGTACCAAGAACAGTATGTAGGCCCCGGCCACGGCCTGGCAGGCATCTACTACTTCCTCATGCAGGTAATAAGCTGGAGCTGATTGGTTCGAACGTCCCTTTATTCCCATGCAGGTAAAGCTGACCGGTTGAAAATGCCCATTTATGCAGGATTCTGAATCTAAAGAAAACGCCTTCATACAGTGGCAAGAAAAACTATGTGAACCCTTTGGAAATTCCTGGATATCTGCATAAATTGGTCATGAAATGTTATCTGATCTTCATCTAGGTCACAACAATAGACAGTCTGCTTAAACTAATAACACACAAACAATTATACGTTTTTATTGAACACACCGCGTCAACATGCATGGTGGGAAAAGTATGTGAACCCTTAGTTTAAATAACTGGTTGACCCTCCTTTGGCAGCAATAACCTCAACCAAACATTTTCTGTAGTTGTGGATCAGACCTGCACAACGGTCAGGAGGAATTTTGGACCATTCCTCTTTACAAAACTTCCAGTTCAGCAATATTCTTGGGATGTCTGGTGTGAACTGCTCTCTTGAGGTCATGCCACAGCATTTCAATTGGGTTGAGGTCAGGACTGACTGGGCCACTCCAGAAGGTGTATTTTCTTCTGTTGAAGCCATTCTGTTGTTGATTTACTTCTGTGTTTTGGGTCGTTGTCCTGTTGCGTCACCCAACTTCTGTTGAGCTTCAATTGGCGGACAGATTACAATCTCCTGCAAAATGTCTTGATAAACTTGAATTCGTTTTTTCCGTCTGATAGCAAGCTGTCCAGGCCCTGAGGCAGCAAAGCAGCCCCAAACCATGATGCTCCCTCCACCATACTTTACAGTTGGGATGAGGTTTTGATGTTGGTGTGATGTGTCTTTTTTTTCTCCACACATAGTGTTGTGTGTTCCTTCCAAACAACTCAACTTTAGTTTCATCTGTCCACAGAATATTTTGCCAGTAGCGCTGTGGAACATCCAGATGCACCTTTGCAAACCTCAGATGTGCAGCAATGTTGTTTTCTTCTGTGGAGTCCTCCCATGAACATCATTCTTGCTTAGTGTTTTACGTATCGTAGACTCGTCAACAGAGATGTTAGCATGTTCCAGAGATTTCTGTAAGTCTTTAGCTGACACTCTAGGATTCTTCTTAACCTCATTGAGCATTCTGCGCTGTGCTCTTGCAGTCGTCTTTGCAGGACGGCCACTCCTAGGGAGAGTAGCAACAGTGCTGAACTTTCTCCATTTATAGACAATTTGTCTTACTGTGGACTGATGAACATCAAGGCTTTTAGAGATGCTTTTGTAACCCTTTCCAGCTTTATGCAAGTCAACAATTCTTCATCTTGGGTCTTCTGAGATCTTTTGTTCGAGGCATGGTTCACATCAGGCAATGCTTCTTGTGAATAGCAAACTCAAATTTTGTAAGTGTTTTTTATATAGGGCAAGGCAGCTCTAACCAACATCTCCAATCTCGTCTCATTGATTGGACTCCAGGTTAGCTGATTCCTGACTCCAGTTAGCTTTTGGAGAAGACATTAGCCTAGGGGTTCACATACCTTTCCCAGCCTACACTGTGAATGTTTGTTTTAAATTATGTATTCAATATAGACAAGAAAAATACAATAATTTGTGTGTTATTTGTTTAAACACACTATGTTTGTCTATTGTTGTGACTTTAACATTTATGCAGAAATCCAGATCATTCCAAAGGGTTCACATACTTTTTCGTGCCACTGTATGTTAAGTCCTATTTCACCAAGTAGTTGACTAGTTGAATCATACACTGATGCTGGAATAGAGTATGTGAAATGACTGGAGACTCAGAAGACCAGGTTTGGAAACACTGTTTTATGGGACCTTAAACATAGATGAATCAGCAACCAGGGTTGGGATCAATTCAGGGAGTAAACTATCTTTTTCTCATTGAAAACAAACCACCAAATGGAATTGACCCCAACGTTTTCATCAACCTACTATGAAGTGTGAGCCATGAAACCTCATTGATCCCTGTTCTGTGCCCTGCAGCCAGGCTATGTGGCGGGGGATGAGAGGGTCCACAGACTGGTGAGGCCCAGCGTGGACCACGTCTGTCGACTCCGCTTTCCCACTGGGAACTACCCACCCTGCATAGGGGACAACAGGGACCTCCTGGTGCACTGGTGTCACGGAGCCCCAGGCATTATCTACATGCTGCTGCAGGCCTACAAGGTACTTGAAACCCGGGCCCTGTTCAGTAGAGGGTAAACGTTTTAGAAAAGAGTGAAACTGGGAGGTGCTATCAGAACTCATCCAATAAAAACGTAGATGTTTGCTTTTTTCCCCATTACAATATGTTTCAACACACCCCAGTACAATGTTATGGATAGAATATGTGATGGATAATTACTATGGTACATGCACTCTCAGATGTAATTAGCAGAATAACATCATCGAGGCCGGGGGTCTCTTGGAAAGAAATGGTGGCATCTGGTGGTAAAGTTGGTTTTTCTGTATTAGCAACCAGCCATAGTATAGCTACAATACACTAGGATACATGTCCCTTAAAACATTAGCACTTTGCTTTTATTCTGATGGGTTTCATGTGTCACACATTTAACATAAAGGGCATTAGTTGTCTGCCAATCAATCCTCTTGGGTTGGAAATAGACTATTGAGTTTATACAGTACTGTCTCAACGTCTCCTAAAGAAACAGACATTTTAGTTTCCTGTTTCAAACATTTAAAAACGTTTTGCCCTACTGAACATGCCCATGCCCTGTTATCCCTTTGCAGGTGTTTGGAGTGGGCCAGTACCTGGAAGAGGCTCTACAGTGTGGGGAGGTGGTGTGGCACAGGGGCCTGCTGAAGAAGGGCTACGGCCTGTGTCACGGCGCTGCGGGTAACGCCTACGCCTTCCTGGCCCTCTACAAGCTCACCCATGACCCCAAGCACCTCTACAGGGCCTGCATGGTGAGAGGCAGCCTAAACATACTGACCTGACAGGGACATCTCCTGACTCAATGTCCTCACCTGTTACCACAAGCAAGCTCTCATCAATTGATGAGAACGTGGAGCCTGGAGTTTCACCTCGTCTGGTCACATGATCAAATGACTAATGTTTTTTTTTTATCAGGAGAAACTCCTGGCTCGACTGTAGGTCCTCACCCTCTACCACCCTCTCTGTGATGGTTTGATGTTTCAACAAATAGATATTTGACAGGGTTTCTACAAGGTTTATGACCCACTAGCAGCTTGTCTAGGTAGCTGTTAAAAAAACTTCTCAGAATCCAGAGTTTCCCTATAAGATTAAGGTCACTTTAGCAATACTTTGAACTACATTCAATCATACTGCTGGCAGCGACCCAAACTTAAATGGAAAATTATTCAGAGAACCTGAGACGTCTGAGAAGGGAATCGTTGTATGTTTATTGACAGCCGCTAGGTGGCTGTCAGCGTGTTGCTATTGACAACCGCTAGGTGGCTGTCAGCGTGTTGCTATTGACAACCGCTAGGTGGCTGTCAGCGTGTTGCTATTGACAACCGCTAGGTGGCTGTCAGCGTGTTGCTATTGACAACCGCTAGGTGGCTGTCAGCGTGTTGCTATTGACAGCTGCTAGGTGGCTGTCAGCGTGTTGCTGTTGACAATCGCCAGGTGGCTGTCAGCGTGTTGCTGTTGACAATCGCCAGGTGGCTGTCAGCGTGTCTTTGCATCAACAGACAGTGAGGTGTGTTTTGGACGGGCTTCATATGGCTGCAGTCCCATGTGTAGTTTAACTGTATTAATATCAGCTGAAAATAGAGCTGCTGGATGGCTGCCGGAGCTCTTCCATTTAACCCAATGTACTGTGATGGAACAGACTACAAGGGCTTTGTGGTCACAGGTGGGCCATTTAATCCAAGTGGCACTGTAAGGCACACAGTAAGAATGGGCTGCTAAAGATTAATTTCTCTTAGGACAGTATTTCTCTTAGGACAGTATTTCTCTTAGGACAGTATTTCTCTTAGGACAGTATTTCTCTTCGGATAGTATTTGGCAATCGTCTGATACTCATGAAGTTTAACTATTGTATTGTAAAAAGCTTGACTGGCGTCTTTTGTTTTCTGTAGTTTGCAGACTGGTGCATGAACTACGGCAAACATGGCTGCAGGACACCGGACACTCCTTTCTCATTATTTGAAGGTAATGTGAAGCCATCTAACACACATCAAGTGCTTGAAGTGGAATGTTTAGCCTAGATCACAGATTTGCTCAATAATTTGACACATTTCTATTAATGAATGAATAGTGGAAAGCTTGAGAACATGGTTGTGTTTGTTAGTTCTCAAATGGTAGAAAACTGACAAACTGGGAGGGACTACCTGAAATGGGAGGGACTACCTGAACACTTGTTTTCATTATCCTTTGCTAAGGTGTACGAATACGACACAATAACTGTTTTAGACGTGAAAACAACGTGTCACTTCCTGTCCACAGGCATGGCTGGAACCATCTACTTCCTGGCGGACCTCCTCCAGCCCCTGAAATCAAAGTTCCCAGCATTTGAGGTGTAAAAGGTATCCCTGCTTACCCCTGGTCTCCTGCCTGCAGCTCTGGAAACTATGATCTCTCTCCATCTCTCTCACACACACACCCAGACATTTTAAGAAACACACAGGCATATACACCACAGAGTCACCTCTGCAGGTGATAATCAAGATGACTTTTTCCATCACAACAAAATCTTCCCACAGTCTCTCCTTATTGGCTGAACGAACAGTAATTGTGTGTTGTAGGGAGGGGGACCAGGGACAATCAGTGCAAGGGTGACATTTTGCACGAGCAAATGGCATTGAGCAGTGAGCAAAAGAACCATAAGATTTCAAATAGATGTGAAGGCAAATTATCCAATGTGAATTCTAAAAACTTCAACTCTCAATTGCATCGCATACATCACATGCATTGCTCAGTTGACTAAACCCTGGCTAAATTCTTGCCTTCTTGTAACACTACTTGTTGAAAAGTTAAATTAAATCATGCTTTATAATGAGTTTATCCTGCAGATTGAGTTTTATGGTATTCTTTGCACAGATCTGCACCTTTTTTTTTGCGTGAGGAAAATGTCGCCCCTAGTCTAATATGTGCATGGTGCATGGGGGTTTGAAGTGTAATGCACTGAAACTTGCTCACTATTTTGTGTTTAGACATGGGGCATAAGCAGAGAGAACCACCTCGAGTGGATTGTCCATTGATGGACATCAATTCAATATTTACTTTTCATTCATTTTATGACGCATTGAGACTTCAGTTTATCTGAGATGAAATTGACTAG
This sequence comes from Brachymystax lenok tsinlingensis, assembly GCA_030435695.1. NCBI lineage: Eukaryota > Metazoa > Chordata > Actinopteri > Salmoniformes > Salmonidae > Brachymystax > Brachymystax lenok. The sequence continues at coordinate 62,199,438 of CM059814.1, forward strand.
GATTTTTTTGCTTGGGCTGGAGTCTGGTCAAAAGGTAGTCCTCTCAACTCGGGACCATAATTACCCCCTTGGTGACGGGGGTTGGAGCCCTGTCTCCACCTCTCCTGTCAATGTCCCTACTATCTGTCTCTACTGTCCAGCTGTACTGTCTATGAATCAATAAAAATACCAAGGGGATCTGAGTACCGACCAATCCTATTAAAAAAAAAAAAAATATTATCTTTGCTCCAACATTCATGTTTGTTAATTGTTAATTTTAGATTTCACCTTTTTTGAATAACCGGAATAGAAATTCCATGGTCTAGAGGATTGTTCATCTTTGCAGATTGTGGCTGCAATAGAAACTTTGTAGTAAAATGATTATACTGTGTGACAAAGTACTACAGTAAAACTGTAATGACCATGTGACGCATCATAAGTTGTGTGTGTGTGATGTACGCTTGTAACTCTACTGCTCATCTACGGTTTCTTCACATTTCCATTGGCTAAATAATAAAACAAGGTATTTTTTACATCTCACCTGTCTGTTACCTTTGCTATTAAACTATTATTCATCGTTCTAGTGTTCTGAATCTGACTGGCTCCTTGTCTCGACCTGATGTTATAATAACAGAGCAAAGCCACTCAGGGGCAGCGGAGAGTTTGTCCATTTGGAATGGGAGCGTTCACGTTGAGCGGCAAGAATTGGTGAGTCCATCCGTCCGTAAATCTACAAAAGCCTCCATTTTACTGTCCCCTTTCCACTAATTACACTAATTGGGCTGTAACCGTGGAGCTGGATGACAACTGAAGTCTATCTACCCTGTCCCTAAGGAACTCCACTCCTAACACTCTCTATGCCAGATCAGGCTCAGGTAACCCTGAAGGAGAGGGGGCACAATAGGTCAGCTCTTTTTTTTAAGCCTGCTCCTAGCCCCTGTTTTACGATGTGTGGCTGACATGGGCTTGAGTTTAAATAGTATTTGACTGTTTGCTTTAGCCTGTAGGGGTGGGGGGGGTGATGGTTGAGCTTGACATTTTGGGACTGTTCTATTGGTGCCCTTGAGCCAGGCAAGCTCATTCGAGCACAGTTTAAAGTTTGAATTGATTTCGAATAGTATTTGAACCCAAGACAACTTGACTCAGGTTAAGAGGGGGTTAGAAGGGGGGAATGTCCCAGTGACCCACCCTTGAGGAGCTGCTCCCTGTCCCCTTCTCCTCTCTGGGATCGGGACAGGGGGAGGAGGAGGTAAGAAACTGAACACTGCAGGAGCGAGGGTAAAAATAGAGCTCATGTGTCCCGGGGCGCGGTCTCCAAGCCCCCAGACGTGTCCTACACCACATTACATACAGCAGGAGGGGGAGTGACTACAAGGTCAGGCTAATTCAAACATGGGTTCAAATACTACTTGAAATACATTGAGTGTTTGCTTAAGCCTGTCTAGAATGCCAGGTGGGCGGGGCTTGCAGTTTTGGGACTAATCTGTTGGGCCATTAAGCTACAGGCAAGCTCAATCAAGCACAGATTACGTGTTTGAAATGATTTTGAATAGTATTTGAACCCAGGTCTTGTTTAATTTAGAATTGACTTAGCGGTGCTTGGTGGCTAGGTATTATCAGAGGATGTCACTAATGATGGCTGTGTTCTTGACCTTGTTGGGGGTCGAGGACACTGACAGTCACACTGTGGATTCTATAGTCTGACCTAATGACCACTGTGACATAAGAGCCGGAGTCAGGCAGATTCCGCACAGGCACAACATTTCCAACATTGTTTCTGACAAAAACAACTTGAAACAAAAGTACAGCCGATTGGGCAATAACAAGTGGCCACTGGTTCAATGCAAACTCTGTTTAAGTGCAATACAGTCCCAATTAAAATACTGTAACTATCCTTTTTAAATTGCTTTGGATACCTGGATTCGATGCAAATCGACCTATTCGTGTCTGTCCAAGTCTTGGCATATGTCATAGATCAGTAATCAGCTGTAGGCTATAGCCTTTTCCAAGGCATTAATGAATTCTAATACAAAACATTACTACATTATTGTGAATCATTACTCATTTATGCTATTGATTTTCCAACTCTTTTATACACCACACACACGGTATAGCTACAATCTGTGTCACAAACTGGACTCATACAACCTTTTCTCTATATCAATCACAGGGATTATTATATTTCTTTGAATCGTGGCCAGGCTTCGATGTTTTAATGTTATCAATGTTCAGAAACACTATTTAAATAACGTATCATACAACATGCATCCTATGTCATAGACGTGTTGATATATAGCCTGTCCACTTGTGACAGCCCAGACATGATTTGTCATGTGTTTTATGGTGTTAGGCCTGTTAACACAGTACAGTGGCATATGACTCTCTCAATCTTGGACCATAGGTAGGATAACTGAAACATATTCAAGAATAAGAATAATTGTTTCTTATAGTAGGCCCACATTGTTTGGTTATTTTAGTCCGAATGTGCATTCCAATTGCGCAACAATGTGTGCTACCCCACTCCGCAATCCCCTGCTGTCCGGTTTCGATTGAACAGGGTGATGGAGCTTGGAGGGGGTGGTTCTATTAGCTTGTGTCGTGATTGTCGGGTGACATTCCTGACATGCCAGCTCATCTTATTTTACGAAAGAGCGCGTCTCGTATTGAGAGAACAATTCAACCAATAAGACAGAAGAATAAAATGTATTTCTGCTCGTTATTGGTCATTTCATATTACAGTGGCCCACACACAAAATGATTGGCTAACGTCCACCTCTGCTACTCTTCATAATGTTTTGTTAAAACATACAACACACAAACTGGGTAATGAAAACAAGAACAAGCCTTTACTTTCCTCTTCCAGGAAAAATACCATCTCGTTTGTTAGATATGTGGAGGATCCGTAGTGACGTGTATGGATGGATGCCAGGGAAGCCAGACCCCCCTCAATTGCTTTTTTGGTTTTTGTATTATTTCACCTCTCTGTGTTTCTTCATAATTTCACTTCAATTCGCAAGAGGCTGAATGTATCTCACAGGAGAAAGCAGCCGTGAGTGAAACAGCGCCCCCTCTGTATGTGTAGGCCATCTATCTGATGCTGTCTGGTCAAAAAGACGATGACATTGTTGCCACCTGTAGCATTGAATACAAGGGAAGCCAGCGATCATCTGGCCTACCTTGATTTAAAAAACGTATCAAGTAATAGCCAATCAGCCTTGAGCTAAACTGAGTGAGCTCAACTGCGAATGGTCTTGGTGCACCAAAAAAGTGTCAAGGGAAGCCAGCTTGGATTTGCCATCACTCCTATCACAGAAAAATACCTTGAATTGTTGCATCTCGTTGTGTTGTCCACCGGTGGCCATCTAGCTAAAATTGTCCCTTTCCTAAATGTGCCATGGATGGAGATGGTATTTAGATTTGGGGTTTTACTTAGTTCTCTGCACTGGCCAATGAGTATTACAGTGATTCTGATTCATCCATAAAATACATGGTGCCCCTGGACTGAGAGGGTGGAAGTTCAATATGTAGCTAGATGTAGAAGGTTAATGTTAACTAGATAACGTTGCCCATGAATGGAAGTTAGGCTAGCGAGCAAGCGTTTTAGCCAGGTAGCCTAAGACAACACAAAATAAAAGCGTGTACTGGATGACAATCATAGACCGTTTCGTCAACATGAAAGAGAGAAGGATGGCATTGGCGTACCTCTACAAGTAGGGTGAGTCAACATGTTTTTTTTCTACTCGCACGAACACGCACACAAATCAGAACCATGGACAGCCACATATTTATATTAGATTGATTCATTTTCTTGGCCGTGCTGTAGGTCATGTAACTCTGTTACATACAATATGTTTTGTGGACTTCACCCGATAGAGGTTGCTCTCCGGTTTTGTGATGAAACAAATGTGTGGTTAAATGTATTCTGCCACTGTCTACTGATTGTCTCGGCCTTTATATCACGGTGTCAAGGCATATGAACTAACAGGTTATAGAGCAAACAACACAATTATCACAACACACAGGTTGTAATATGGCTATTTTTTCTGGCTTGGCTTCCCAGGTGATTTATATTTTACCCACGCACATCTGGTTAGTAGCCTACCATCGAATTCGTCTCAGCTGTTTAAGGCCTAATGCAAATAGCTCTGCAGCGTCAATAAGAAAAGGCTAACCTGATTTTTAGTGCACTTTGCTTATTACGGCCCAAAAATATCCAGTTAAACGTTGTGCTTCATGACGTACTGTTGCTGCGGACCCAACAGGACCCTGCTTTTCGTCATGTGTTTTGACTACTCCCCAATACAACCATAAGAGGAGGAAGACTCACTGTTTAAAAATATCACCTTGTTAACATGAGAAGCGTTCTGCAGTTGTAGGTTCTGTTGGTTCGGCGCATTTTTTTTTTAAATCCGCGCGGCAACACGCAAATCCAGCCCATTTCAGTGCCCATCTAAAACTCACTTACTTCAGGCTAGAATGTCAACCAATAACCTCATTTGGAACCCTTGTAAAATGGTTTGGAAATGCTGACCCGAGACAAGGCGTCTCGAATCAGTTCCTCAGCCGACTAAAAATAGCCCCTTCCCCGTCCTTCTAAAGGCCTGCTAGCGCTCCAAGAGGGGACCACAGCTCCGCTCTCCGTATTGCCCTAAGAAAGTGAAAGACTTCCAAAGCGTCATCTGACATCACGACCCGATCATAAATAAGAGGGGGACATTGAGCATGGTTCAGGACCACTCTCTCTCGGGACTCCGGCTTCATTAGTCTTCTTTCTTTTTGCCCCGTGTCAACTCCTTCATCTCCGTAATGGTGTGTACTTTTGGACTTACCACTCCCTGAATGCTTTTTTCTGTGCCTATACATGTGTGTGGCTTTGGGGCTAATGGATTATCTAAAAGTCTGACGTTGCTACAGAACTGCCACGGGGGCACCTGTGTGATTTGGTATAGAGATTGGATATCAAGACTTGGGTGGTTCCCTTTGTTAACAAAATAAGCCACTGTCATACACCATTTTTGGGGGAAGAAACCAAGGTGGATGTATTAGATTATGTCTTCTCATTTGGCTCTACAGAGAAACCGTGGAATATATCCCTAATGCTGATCTGTACATCTCTATGTACTCTACCGTTGAAAGCATTTAATCTAGCCATTGTCACACTAACTAGTGTAATTTCTCACCTTGTGTCTAATTCATGTATTGTTTTATATCTAGAATGTAGACCTTCTATACACCTGTACTTCTATGTTATTCCGTTGAGCACCTGCATCACTTTGAGATTAGTCTCTGTGTCACCGTGGTGCCGGTGATGTGTTGGTACTTTGAGAATGGCAGGACCCCCGTGGTGCGTGGTGGTGGTGGATTGGTTATAACAGGTCCCAGATCAGGTCCTAGGGATTCATCCTTGTCTTGTGCTGTGTGCATCTTTAATAGGCTGATGCTGCTCCCGCTGAGGCATCCGGCGCCTCCGCTTTTACGGCCGACCAGATCGAGGGTAAGTGTGTGTGGAGAGAGAAGTGTGTTGAGTTTCTTAGACAGAACAAAGAGAGGGCCCTATCTACTCTCACTAGGTGAGGACTCTGTGTAGGACCAGGTGAGGACTCTGTGTAGGACCAGGTGAGGACTCTGTGTAGGACCAGGTGAGGACTCTGTGTAGGACCAGGTGAGGACTCAGGGTCTTTACAGATAGCTCAGTGATAAAGCATGTCCCCTGTGTTTTACAAAGTAGCACTCGCCAAGTTCAATAGGCAAAATTACACTCAGTCAAATAGGTCAAGTTGCCCCCAGAATAAGTTCCCCTGTGGACTAGCTTTAGTTAAGCTCTCAAAGTAGAATTGTATGATCTACATGGTTTCTGCACCATGAGGTCCCCTCTGTGTGAGGGCCTAACTAAGTGTGATAAGTCACTGGAAATGACCTAAATTGTGTCCACTAGTTTTGGAGCCCATGGCCTTGACAACACAAGTGCAGAATAACCCAGGAGCTTGTTCAGCTGTCCAGAGGAGATTAGTGTCCCTGCTTCTATTCTGAGCAGCACTGTCTTGTCTTGAATGACAGAGCACAGTGGTCCTTAGGGCTCACATGGCCAGCCACATCTCCGTACAGCAGAAGCCTCACCCCTGATCCCCCCCACCCTTTGTTCCTCACTGAAGGACATGATCTTTTGAAAGACTCCTTCAGAATGGCTGTTGTTTTGTGTAGAGCTAGTTGGTGTGTAGAACTAGTGGCAGTTGGTGTGTGTGTAGAACTAGTGGCAGTTGGGGTGTGTGTGTGTGTAGAACTAGTGGCAGTTGGTGTGTGTGTGTAGAACTGGTGGCAGTTGGGGTGTGTGTGTGTGTGTGTGTGTAGAACTGGTGGCAGTTGGTGTGTGTGTGTGTGTGTGTGTGTAGAACTAGTGGCAGTTGGGGTGTGTGTGTGTGTGTGTGTGTGTGTGTGTGTGTGTGTAGAACTAGTGGCAGTTGGTGTGTGTGTGTAGAACTAGTGGCAGTTGGTGTGTGTGTGTAGAACTAGTGGCAGTTGGTGTGTGTGTGTAGAACTAGTGGCAGTTGGTGTGTGTGTGTAGAACTAGTGGCAGTTGGTGTGTGTGTGTGTAGAACTAGTGGCAGTTGGTGTGTGTGTGTGTGTGTGTAGAACTGGTGGCAGTTGGGGGGTGTGTGTGTGTGTGTGTGTAGAACTAACTAATGGTAACCGGTCAGAAAAGGGTGAGCTGGAAATGAACTGTTGAGGCCCTTCAGCACCTAGTTAAGTGTTACGTCAGTCAGTGTCAGTCCAGTGGTATGTACATTCTCCTATACTGGACACATCATTAACACATTGTTCTTAAGACCAGATACAATTCCTATATGGCATCTTATACAATACAATTATTGTATAGGTGTTATTTTATCAGACAAGTCACTATTAGAAGAAATTGATAACACTTTATCAACTTTCATAAATAAGCAATAATAAACAAATATTTTTTCATTATTTGTAAACATTTATAACCATTTATAATGTAATAAAAGTTATTATAAAGTGTTTCCTAAAGAATCCACTGCTTCTGCATACTTAGAGTAGACTAGAGAAATTGCTATTGGCTGGAGGAGCAGCTAGGCTGGGTGCTGCAGGAATACAGGCGGGTCCTATTGGCTGGAGGAGCAGCTAGGCTGGGTGCTGCAGGAATACAGGCGGGTCCTATTGGCTGGAGGAGCAGCTAGGCTGGGTGCTGCAGGAATACAGGCAGGTCCTATTGGCTGGAGGAGCAGCTAGGCTGGGTGCTGCAGGAATACAGGCGGGTCCTATTGGCTGGAGGAGCAGCTAGGCTGGGTGCTGCAGGAATACAGGCGGGTCCTATTGGCTGGAGGAGCAGCTAGGCTGGGTGCTGCAGGAATACAGGCGGGCCCTATTGGCTGGAGGAGCAGCTAGGCTGGGTGCTGCAGGAATACAGGCGGGCCCTATGCTAGCGTGTGTTGATTACTCCAGAGTCAGCATTCTTATGTTTAAACCGAGCCGGGCAGGCGGAGACGTCCGTGCCCGTATACGGCATGGGTTACTTTCTTAGGGCGTATCGATTGTCAGTCGGTGGTTCTAAATGCCAAACGCCAGCGGCCCTTGTAGGGGGGTGAGGGAGGGGTGGAGGGGCAGCTGCTGCCGTTCGGAAATCACATAAGGCCAGTAATCTGTTGGATCACTTTCAATTGGGATTCACAGTGGAGTCCATAGAAATAGTGACCCGCCTGCCATGCTACCTTTCTGCACCTCTACAGTACACACAGCTGTGGGTTGATAATTATTCGGGGGACAATGAGGGAGGAATCGAGCGGTCGCCATCTTTGAATCTGCTGCACGGGAACATGAGACATGTAGCTCTTCACCATTCTCCAATGCTGCGTTTAGAATGAACTTTTCCCAGAACGGTCAACATTGTGTCATTGATTGCGTGTAGAACAAATATCTGGTCTGTTTTGCCGTTTGTTCACAAAACAACGGAGCTCCTTTTCGTCCCTTTCAGTAACTCAAATATTAGAACTTTGATTAACTGAAACATTTGAGTGTGAACAAGAGAGTTGTGTCAGGTTACTGTATGTTTGTGCACACTTTCTGCTTGTCTTCATCCAACTCATCGTAACTCTTCTGTGTTTCCCTCGGCCCTCCAGACTTCAAAGAGGCTTTCGGGCTTTTCGACAGAGTCGGTGACAGCATGATTGGATACAACCAGGTGGCTGACGTCATGCGCGCCCTGGGACAGAACCCCCAGAACAAGGAGGTTGCAGCGATCCTGGGAAAACCATCCCCCGATGGTGAGACCACCACTACTCCTATAGGGATAGGTTGTGAGAACGTCATGATACGTTCAGGTAGAAATGTAGTATGAAGACCAAACAGGCCTCTCTACCCCTGTAGAATAAGTAATGACGTTTGTTCTAGTCATAACATTGCAAAGTCCCACATACGTTTGCACCTACTGAATGTGGCCCCAGGGATGGAATAGTCCCAAAAGTGTAAATCCCGCCCCCATCTGGCCCTCCAGGTGGTCTTGATCAAACACTCCACGTATTTGAAAAAAACAAATACTCTGAACCCACATCTGGTAGCGATATGAATGTTAATTTTGTTGTCTGGTTGAAAGAGTGATTATATAAAATAACATTGATGTAACGACCGTCACTAGCAAGACACTGTTTGTCATTGACGTGGTGTGCACGATGTGATCATATGAAAACAAGCAGTGGAAGGCTATAGATGGACCACCATACCGTGTGTGACTAACGTCGATCTCTTCTCCTTCGTCGTGTCAGATATGGCCAACAAGAGGCTGGCCTTCGCCGATTTCATGCCCATGATGGAAAAAGTCGATAAAATAGTGAAGGGTACACTTGATGACTACGTTGAGGGCCTCCGCGTCTTCGACAAGGAGGGCAACGGCACCGTGATGGGGGCTGAGCTGCGCATCGTGCTGGGCACACTGGGTGAGTGGAGTCTACATTTAGACACCTTACAGCACTGACTGGGCAGTGGGTTAGGGGTTAGCCAGCTAGAAAGTCTGCTTGGCTGGGTGAAATCAATCCCCTGGCCACCCTACACCCTAGGTACACTACTGCCAGATTGCTTACACCTGTCTGTCTCAGATCTACACAAGTGCTTAGGGTGTGGGGGTGTTGAGGGTGATTTTGCATTCAGGATGTGTGTGTATTCCTGACTGGCTCGTTGTTGGTCCCTCTTAGGTGAGAAGATGTCAGAGGCCGAGATCGATTCCCTCCTTATAGGTCAGGAGGACGAGAACGGCAGCATCAACTATGAGGGCAAGTCTTGTTCAACCTCTAAAGAGCAAATACCCTGGATCCTGCACAGATCATGTCACCGACTGTTTTAATAACACTATCATTCAAATATTTGTACTCTTATTTAAATGTATCAAATTGATGTTTATCAAAGGATTTTCTAAATTTGTCTGTCTTTTTTTATATATACTGATTTAGATCTCTTGCTCCTGTACTTATGCGTCCTCTCTGTTCTCCCCACAGCATTTGTCAAGCACGTCCTGTCTGTGTAAGATAGTGCTGCGGCAACCAAAGCTTATCCATCTCCCAGACCCCATGGTGTCAGGACTGTTTTTCTAAAGACCAACCTAGGAAAGAAAAAAACTATAATGGGATGTCAAAAAGCCATTCTGTGTTTTGTTTTATTTTCGTCCGTCAACTTTTCAACTCCTCACTCCTCCTCTCTACGGAAGTTACCTCTCCGCTGTGAGATGACGACCCTCTCCTCGCCTCCACCTGGGGCATGTTTCTCCACTTGGGGTGGGACGGTGACCACTCATCAAGTGGGGGTTGTACCCTCTGCCCCGCCCACCATGTCATCATCATCTTGCTGGCAATGCTGGCTGGAAAAGATTGTGGATTGGCTGCCAAGCCCCTCCCCCCTCAGTTATATTTATTTTCACTCTGTCGTTTCAGAATAAACTTTTCCAAAAGTACATCCCCCACCTGGCTTGATTCTTGGTCTTCTTCATTGAGCTTGTGACGATGTACTATTTTAGAGGTGTCATCCATGAAAGGATCAGACTATTAAGAGATATATATCCTCTGTCTAAAGAAGTGTAAAATACACCTTCAATGAAGGTGTACCTTCATATCATAGCATATTTTTTAATAAACATGTAATTATATTAAACATATAGAAGGTTAGTTCACAATCTCACTGGATTAGAGAATAGCAAATCCAACACTGACGGGAGATACCCTGAGTGAATTTAGATTTGTTAATGTAACACAAAACATACTGGGTTTTGAATAAAATAAATGTAAAAGTAAAAAACATAAAATCTTATTGTATTATTGAAGCCCAAATCCCGTACTACCCTAGTATATGTCATCCGTTATATATGTAATGGTTAGGCAGTGAAATATGTCGAAGGCTCATTCAGCAGGCCTTACCTCCGCCCAGTAGATGGCAGCAAATTCAACAGATGCGGCTGTAGCCTACCCTTGAAGAAACGCATTCACTTTAGTTGTGTGGGTTGGGTAAAAGTGTTACAGGGGAAAATGTTGCCAAAACGTGTTTTTCTGGTGTGAAAAATGTATGTCGAGGTGGACAGGTACGTTATTTTGATTAACTTACTGTCAATGAGCAGTAAATAAGTTTTGTTTCAATGGAGAATAGTGTTGAATTCATCAAAATGATGCATAAGCATATTTTAGTTATACAATGTAGTCATGTAACGTTAGCAAGAAAAATATAGCTAGCTAGTTATATTGTTCAACATTGTCTGTTGACCCTCTAATGTGAAACTGGGACACAGTCACCTTGGGAACACGTAACCATAAATACCTAGTTATGCTAAGGTAGCTAGCTTGCTAGAGGGTTTGAGTCCATAATAAAGACATGTTTAGAATTAAACAAGAGATTACTAGCTGTTCCGTCTGGTGGTCATTACTAGCTGTTCCAGTTGGTGGACATTACTAGCTGTTCCGTCTGGTGGTCATTACTAGCTGTTCCAGTTGGTGGACATTACTAGCTGTTCCGTCTGGTGGTCATTACTAGCTGTTCCAGTTGGTGGTCATAACTAGCTGTTCCGGCTGGTGGTCATTACTAGCTGTTCCAGTTGGTGGTCATTACTAGCTGTTCCGTCTGGTGGTCATTACTAGCTGTTCCAGTTGGTGGTCATTACTAGCTGTTCCGGCTGGTGGTCATTACTAGCTGTTCCAGTTGGTGGTCATTACTAGCTGTTCCGTCTGGTGGTCATTACTAGCTGTTCCAGTTGGTGGTCATTACTAGCTGTTCCGGCTGGTGGTCATTACTAGCTGTTCCAGCTGGTGGACATTACTAGCTGTTCCAGTTGGTGGACATTACTAGCTGTTCCAGCTGGTGGACATTACTAGCTGTTCCAGTTGGTGGACATTACTAGCTGTTCCGTCTGGTGGACATTACTAGCTGTTCCAGTTGGTGGACATTACTAGCTGTTCCGTCTGGTGGTCATTACTAGCTGTTCCAGTTGGTGGTCATTACTAGCTGTTCCGTCTGGTGGTCATTACTAGCTGTTCCAGTTGGTGGTCATTACTAGCTGTTCCGGCTGGTGGTCATTACTAGCTGTTCCAGTTGGTGGTCATTACTAGCTGTTCCGGCTGGTGGTCATTACTAGCTGTTCCAGTTGGTGGACATTACTAGCTGTTCCGGCTGGTGGTCATTACTAGCTGTTCCAGTTGGTGGTCATTACTAGCTGTTCCGTCTGGTGGTCATTACTAGCTGTTCCAGTTGGTGGTCATTACTAGCTGTTCCGGCTGGTGGTCATTACTAGCTGTTCCAGCTGGTGGACATTACTAGCTGTTCCAGTTGGTGGACATTACTAGCTGTTCCGTCTGGTGGACATTACTAGCTGTTCCAGTTGGTGGACATTACTAGCTGTTCCGTCTGGTGGTCATTACTAGCTGTTCCAGCTGGTGGACATTACTAGCTGTTCCAGCTGGTGGACATTACAAACTGTTCCAGCTGGTGGACATTACTAACTGTTCCAGCTGGTGGTCATTACTAGCTGTTCCAGCTGGTGGACATTACTAACTGTTCCAGATGGTGGACAGCCATTGATAGGTGCAGTAGCTAGTGTTAATGGTAAGGAGTGATTTTTTTCCTTTACTTGGTGGTACTTTTCAAAATTCCCAACTTGGAAACCACCACTGTCTTCTACACTTCCATGGCCAGTTGCAGGTGGGAAGTTGGAATTGAGAAAATTCTCAGTTTATTACATAAAAAAATTATCAACATTGTAGTCCAACGTGTAGGTCGCCATCTTGTCTTATTTCAAATCTTCTCTCATTGATGGAGACCGGTGAGTCTCATTCAAAGCAACGTTGATTTCTGAGACCCGCTCATGATATGCAACACTTTGGGGTGGATACCTACCTGTCTCGCTCATGACATGCAACACTTTGGGGTGGATACCTACCTGTCACGCTCATGACATGCAACATTTTGGGGTGGATACCTACCTGTCACGCTCATGACATGCAACACTTTGGGGTGGATACCTACCTGTCTCGCTCATGACATGCAACACTTTGGGGTGGATACCTACCTGTCTCGCTCATGACATGCAACACTTTGGGGTGGATACCTGTCTGTGTCGCTCATGACATGCAACACTTTGGGGTGGATACCTACCTGTCTCGCTCAATGAGAGAAGATTTGAAATCGACAAGATGGATGCGTATGCATTGTTGGATTACTTACTTAATGGAGCAAAACATGTATTTATTTTAATAACAGAGCATTTTCTAAATTCCAAAGTTCCACCTGCAACTAGCCATGGAAATGTAGAAGACGGCAGTGGTTTTCCGTGTCTGATAAATAACAAAATAGCAGTCAATTATTAAATAGCCTCCACCAGTCTTGCATTACAATTACTCTGTTAGTCTTGCTTCAGAATAATGCTCTGTCCTCTGGTCAAGCATGGTCAAAAATGCTTGACGTTACATGCATGGCGCAGCAATCTTCATCTCTTCATATGAAGAGAACACAATTGTTGAAGGTAGCAGGCAAGTAGCCACTCCTTTGCCAGTCCTTCATGCCTCCTGTACCGGTCTCCTTGCATGTCTCACAATGGAACTCTGCAAAAGGATATTCAACATGGCAAGGAAGGTAAATAAAATGGGTTTAAAACATTAAAAATGTACCAAGTTGGTTTGGAGCAGGGCTGCCGTCAGTAACTGTGTTGCCTGCAGTGGGAGTCAGTGGCTGTAGGAAGCCTTTCACCATGAAGGAGAAGGAAAGAAATTCCACAAATTAACTTTTACAAGGCACACCTGTTAATTACTTAATTAAGCTACAATGTAGAAAATTGTAGAAATAATGAAAAACCATTGAATGAGTAGGTGTGTCCAGACTTTTGACTGGTACTGTGTGTGTATGTGTATATATATAATATTTTTTCTATGCTGTCGGTGCATATGAAAATCCTCTCGCTCTCTCAGGGCGTTTGTGGATTCCCGTATCCAGCCCATCTATGGAGGCACCAATGAGATCATGAAGGAGCTGATCGCCCGCAGTATCGTCAGCCAGAAGTGAGGGCGACGTCCCAGTGACATCACCATGGAGGAGAGCTGGGAAGTGGTTAACATAGCATAGGCTCTTACACCAACAGCAGTTTACTGGGTTAGCTACTTAGCTTGATGTCAGTGCCTTTTTTTGATGTTCACCGAAGGTAGGCCAGTGGTATTTCTGGGGAGAATCTGAACTGTCACTTAATCAAATATATCATATTTCAGATATGGAATGCAACTTAATGTGCTTTACAGAGAGGAAAAAAAGGAAAAAAACAATGGGAATTAATGTTGAAATATTTACTACACAACAAACAAGATATAAAAACCAAAATAATGACACAAACTGAACAACTAAGGAAAAGCAAAGCTAAAAATGTGTTTTAAGATCTCCTTTAAATAGGTCCAGTTTCAGCCCCCCGCAGGTTCTCTGGCAGGCTATTCCAAAGGCTGGGGGCATAATAACTAAAGGCTGCCTCCATGCCTCTTGGTCCCAGAATTTGGGATAGTTAAAATGCCAGTGCTAGAGGACCTGAGGGACCTACTGGGTACATAACTTAAAAGCATGTCTGACATGTATTGGGGTGCACAATCGTGGATTGATTTAAAATCCAATAGAAGAATCTTAAAAAATGAATTCTAAAACTCACAGGCAACCAGTGCAGAGACCTTAAAACCGGTGTAATGTGTGCTCTCCTTCTGGTCTTGGTCAGTACCCGTACTTCAGCATTCTGTATGTTTTACAGTTGACCAATGGCTTTCTTGGGTAGACCAGACATTACAGTAGTCAAGCTTGCTTTTAATAAAAGCATGGATGAGTCTCTGTGTCAGAGAAACGGACGCACCTTGGCAATGTTCCTTGGGCAGTAAAAAGCTGTTTTGGTCACATTCCTAATGTGTGATTTGAAATTTTGTTCAGAATCTCAAATAACACCTAGGTTTTGTACCTGGTGTTTTATCTTTATTGCCTGTGAATCTCTGTGCTATGGCTCCAAAAATACGTACCTCAGTCTTGTCTTGATTTAGCTGGAGGAAGTTGTGAACCATCCAAGTATTTAACGCTGCCGAGGGATAACATATATAAACGGAACAGTACCAGACCCAAAATGTAACCTTGTGGAACGCCACATGTGATATGTATTTTCTCCTGAGTTAAGTTCACCAAGGGTGACAAACTCTCGACCGGTTAAATGGGCCCTAAACCAATTTAGAACTGGACTAGAGAGGCCAACCCACTTCTCCAGTCTGTCCAAAAGGACACCATGGTCAACAGTGTTGAATGCAGCACTTAAATCTAAGAGCACAAGGACAGAGAGCTGTTTGTCATCTGTGTTGGCTCTAAGATCATTTACCACTTTAACTAAAGCTGTCAGTGTGCTGTGGTGGGCACGAAAACCAGATTGGAATTTTTCAAAAAATACAGAAGTTAAGAAATTCCACAAATTAACTTTAAACAAGGCACACCTGTTCATTTAAATGCATTCCAGGTGACTACCTCATGAAGCTGGTTGAAAGAATGCCAAGAGTGTGCAAAGCTGTCATCAAGGCAAAGGGTTGCTACTTTGAAGAATCTCAAATATATTTTGATTTGTTTAACTTTTTTTTTTTGGTTACTACATGATTCCATATGTGTAATTTCATTGTTTTGATGTCTTCACTTTTATTTTTACAATGTAGAAAGTTGTACAAATAAAGAGAAACCCTGGAATGAGTAGGTGTGTCCAAACTTTTGACTGGTACTATATATACACTGCTCAAAAAAATAAAGGGAACACTTAAACAACACAATGTAACTCCAAGTCAATCACACTTCTGTGAAATCAAACTGTCCACTTAGGAAGCAACACTGATTGACAATAAATTTCACATGCTGTTGTGCAAATGGAATAGACAACAGGTGGAAATTATAGGCAATTAGCAAGACACCCCCAATAAAGGAGTGGTTCTGAAGGTGGTGACCACAGACCACTTCTCAGTTCCTATGCTTCCTGGCTGATGTTTTGATCACTTGAATGCTGGCGGTGCTTTCACTCTAGTGGTAGCATGAGACGGAGTCTACAACCCACACAAGTGGCTCAGGTAGTGCAGCTCATCCAGGATGGCACATCAATGCGAGCTGTGGCAAGAAGGTTTGCGGTGTCTGTCAGCGTAGTGTCCAGAGCATGGAGGCGCTACCAGGAGACAGGCCAGTACATCAGGAGACGTGGAGGAGGCTGTAGGAGGGCAACAACCCAGCAGCAGGACCACTACCTCCGCCTTTGTGCAAGGAGGAGCAGGAGGAGCACTGCCAGAGCCCTGCAAAATGACCTCCAGCAGGCCACAAATGTGCATGTGTCTGCTCAAACGGACAGAAACAGACTCCATGAGGGTGGTATGAGGGCCCGACGTCCACAGGTGGGGGTTGTGCTTACAGCCCAACACCGTGCAGGACGTTTGGCATTTGCCAGAGAACACCAAGATTGGCAAATTCGCCATTGGCGCCCTGTGCTCTTCACAGATGAAAGCAGGTTCATACTGAGCACATGTGACAGACGTGACAGAGTCTGGAGACGCCGTGGAGAACGTTCTGCTGCCTGCAACATCCTCCAGCATGACCGGTTTGGCGGTGGGTCAGTCATGGTGTGGGGTGGCATTTCTTTGGGGGGCCGCACAGCCCTCCATGTGCTCGCCAGAGGTAGCCTGACTGCCATTAGGTACCGAGATGAGATCCTCAGACCCCTTGTGAGACCATATGCTGGTGCGGTTGGCCCTGGGTTCCTCCTAATGCAAGACAATGCTAGACCTCATGTGGCTGGAGTGTGTCAGCAGTTCCTGCAAGAGGAAGGCATTGATGCTATGGATTGGCCCGCCCGTTCCCCAGACCTGAATCCAATTGAGCACATCTGGGACATCATGTCTCGCTCCATCCACCAACGCCACGTTGCACCACAGACTGTCCAGGAGTTGGCGGATGCTTTAGTCCAGATCCCTCAGGAGACCATCCGCCACCTCATCAGGAGCATGCCCAGGCGTTGTAGGGAGGTCATACAGGCACGTGGAGGCCACACACACTACTGAGCCTCATTTTGACTTGTTTTAAGGACATTACATCAAAGTTGGATCAGCCTGTAGTGTGGTTTTCCACTTTAATTTTGAGTGTGACTCCAAATCCAGACCTCCATGGGTTGATACATTTGATTTCCATTGATCATTTTTGTGTAATTTTGTTGTCAGCACATTCAACTATGTAAAGAAGAAAAGTATTGAATAAGATTATTTCATTCATTCAGATCTAGGATGTGTTATTTTAGTGTTCCCTTTATTTTTTTGAGCAGTGTATATACAAAATATATATACATACACAAAATCTATATTTAGGTAATGTGAACAACTCACCTCACCTGTTGACTGAAAGAAGACGCCGCTGAATCTCTACAGTAACATGTTGCAACAGTAAGTTAGTGGGATCAAAGAGGAAGACTGAATAAGACATTACAAAATAACTTTTATTCCATCAACTGTTTGACACATTTTCAGAAACTTGATCCATTGTCAGAATACCGATCAATGATGCATTAGGTCCTATGAAGATTAGTTGATTTATTATGGATTCATGAGATAATACGACCAGAAGTATTATGTTGTGGATGGAATGAATGAACAAGTTTGCAGTCAAACACTGTCAAACTAACCTGGATGAAACCAATGTAACATCCATGTTGGTAAATGCTAAGTGGGTTCCTTGGGACATCGAACTCTAGGGTCATCCCAAGGATCCCGTTTAGCATCTGAACCGTGCCATTTATCCATGTATGGGTATTGAAGTGTCATCAAGTAATGTATCAAGAGTGGCAATATCATAAAGCATTTTTGTACTGCAGAAAATGTATGTTAGCCCACTCTAAAACCCACTGTAAAACATGTTATCTCTTGGTACATACTTGCTGTTGAATGAAATGACCAATTCAAAAAGCTAGTTCACAATCTCGATTACACGGAGTATAAAGTATGAGCCACCTTAGTCATAGACTGTTCTCTCTGCTACCACACAGCAAGCAGTAACCGGAGCGCCAAGTCTAGGTCCAATAGGCTCCTTAACTGTTTTTACACCCAAGCCATAAGACTGCTAAACAGTTAGTCAAATGGCTACCCGGACTATTTGCATTGAATTCACTGTAGGAATGGTGCCAAGTTTGTTCCAGATGTGATGCTTGTCATTCAGGCCAAAGAGTTCAATCTTGGTTTCATCAGACCAGATACCTTCTTTAGGTGCCTTTTGGCAAACTCCAAGCGGGCTGTCATGTGCCTTTTACTGAGGAGTGGCTTCCGTCTGGCCACTCTACTATAAAGGCCTGATTGGTGGAATGCTCAGGAGATGGTTATCCTTCTGGAAGGTTCTCCCATCTCCACAAAGGAACTCTGGAGCTCTGTCAGAGTGACTGTTGGGTTCTTGGTCACCTCCCTGACCAAGGCACTTCTCCACCGATTGCTCAGTTTGGCCGGGCGGCCAGCTCTATGAAGAGTCTTGGTGGTTCCAAACTTCTTCCATTTAATAATGTGTTTTTGAG
The DNA here is from genome assembly GCA_030435695.1 of Brachymystax lenok tsinlingensis. Taxonomy (NCBI): domain Eukaryota; kingdom Metazoa; phylum Chordata; class Actinopteri; order Salmoniformes; family Salmonidae; genus Brachymystax; species Brachymystax lenok. Next base: position 62,217,481 of record CM059814.1, read on the forward strand.
GACCTTCAATGCTGCAGAAATGTTTGGTACCCTTCCCCAGGTCTGTGCCTCGACTCAATCCTGTCACGGTGCTTTACGGACAATTCCTTTGAACTCATGGCTTGGTTTTGCACTGACATGCACTGTCAACTGTGGGACTTTATGTTTGTAATGTGTAAACTGATGTAATGTGTTCTTCTGCAGGCCTTACCTCCGCCCAGTAGATGGCAGCATATTCAACAGATGAGACCGTAGCCAACCCTTGAAATACTGAAGAAGAAACGCATTCACTTTTGTTGTGTCGGTTGTGTAAAAGCGGTACAGAGGAAAATGTTGTCAAAAGCTGTCAAAACGTGTTATTCTGGTGTGAAAAATGTATGTCGAGGTGGACAAGTACTTTCTTCTGTAAATGCCAGGTGCGTGTCGTAGTTTTGCATGCAAATTATACTGGGGGAACGGTGTGCGTAGATATGCTAATCATAAACGTTAATTTACTGTCATTGAGCAGGAAATAAAGTTAATTGTTTTAAACATAAACGTTTTTCTTAGACAGCCTTGTCATATATGTAGTCCGGAAGCAAAATATAGCTACTTATAGTGTTCAACATTGTCTGTTGACCCGTTAATGCTAAACTGGGACACAGTCACCTTTGGCACACTTTCCCAGAAACGTTTTCCTTCACATATGAGGTAACTAGTGGGGTTTAGTTTGTAACTCAGCTATCCAACACTGCTAGCTACAGGTTTTTACGCCGGATAATGTGATTTTAATCTGTAGATACATCACTGCATACTTCCTATTCATGAACCTGACTATCCTGATTGATTGACTGGTTGTTTTGTTTGCTCCTTGGTTTGGTTGTTAAAACCTAATGGCATTAGTAATGTCATTCTAGGTTACTCAGCCCACCATGGGGGGCTTGTCAAATTCCATGACGCAAAATCCACTACTAACTACACTGATCTCAGAATAAGTCAGTTTATAACTTTTTTAGCAAACACACAAGTGGTTCAGTATACCACACCTAGGTTAGAGGTAGACTGTAGGATACGTTAGGCCTTACAACAGCCTTGTTATGCCCCTTAGACCAACATGTAGTTTATTTATAAGTGCCTGTGCCTCCATTTCCCAGAATGCAGCACAGCCAGCCCCAGGAAGGGAAAGCTCCCCCGTCCAATCGGCCGGAGACGTCCAGCGCCAAGACTCTGATGGACATCGGCACCCGCAGAATCTTCAACGAGGATCATGACATGTTCAGGGAGAGTGTCCGACGTTTCTGGACAGAGGAGGTGGTGCCCTACCACAAGGAGTATGTACTGACTGTCTGTAACCAACTCTGCATGTGCCTAGTGTTCCCCACCAGGGTCCTGTTCATTAAGTACCAAATGGTAGGAAACTGACTGAAAGCGGGAGGAACCAGTTGAACACTCGTTTTCCATTGCAGAATGTTTTGAAATGGTTTTGCTATCGTGTGACCTAATAACCAGGACCCTGATGATCAAGCTTTTTTTTTGTCTTCAGTGAACTGAATGGTTTTCATGATGTGATAATATTGTGATGACTCAATGCTGACTGAAGGTATGGTCTGTCTTCCCTCCCCCTCCAGGTGGGAGAAGGCCGGTATGGTGAGCAGGGAGCTGTGGCAGAAGGCTGGGGAGCAGGGTCTGTTGGGGATCCTCACTCCAGAGGAGCACGGTGGGATCGGAGGTGATCTGCTGTCTGCAGCTGTGATGTGGGAGGAGCAGTGAGTATTTTGTCCTGACCAGGGATCAGCTCCCCACTGTCCATATAATCATATTAATTATGATCTAAACTGATCTTAGAGCAGCACTCATACTCTGAGACGCTATATGAATACAGGCCCAGGTGTGGGTTGATTGGCTAGTATTTCCCCAAGCCCTATTGCTATGACCATGGGCGTATAGCAGAATGTAACAGTTGTGATTCTATTTCAAACAACTGACTTAACTAAGATGCCTACTGATAACATCAAAATGCTATTCTGTCACCAGGCTTTGTGTTGTACTGCAGGGCAAGTCAGAAGGGGATAATAGGACTTACACCCCTCCCACCGACCCTCCCTCTCACCCTGTCTCTCTTTGTCTTCAAGGATGTACTCTAACTGCTCTGGCCCAGGCTTTGCCCTCCACTCTGAGATCTGCATGCCCTACATCAGTAACTATGGCTCCAAGGAACAGATCGATCGCTTCATACCCCAGATGGCTGCTGGGACCTGCATCGGGGCTATCGCCATGACGGAGCCAGGAGCTGGCAGGTGAGGACTTTAAACACTACTGGGCCAAGCTGAGCTGTACTGCGCTGGTCTGCTTACCCTACTGGAAAGGATGATGTAAAAATAAATATCCAAGCAGGCACAGTACGGTTTGGGTCAGCACGATGGTGTGAAAATTGTTAGTTTCATTCAGTATGAGAATTTGACGATGGTAAGGTACATTTGGGGTCGTTCTGCTTGTTTTCATGATGTGTTCTCCAACTCCTGCCAATAGCAGTTCATCCTAAAGACCCTCTCTTCTCTCCATTCAACCCAGTGACCTCCAAGGTGTCAGGACGTACGCTAAGAAGGACGGCGATGACTGGATCCTCAACGGCAACAAGGTGCATTCAGGTTGGATGTGGTTTAACCAGACACGGGTTGTGTTCAGTAGGGCACACTGTAGCAAAATGTTTTGCAAAGGAGAACGAAAATCCGTTTTCTTGTTTGACAAATTCGGGTAGTACCTCTCCGTTTCGAAATGTTTTCTCCCAACTGAACGTGACCCATGTCATTGACCTCTGTCCCTTGACCCACAGGTGTTCATCACCAACGGCTGTATGGCCGACATGGTGATCGTGGTGACCGTAACGAACCGCGAGGCGAAAACAGCGGCCCACGGGATCAGCCTCTTCCTGGTGGAGAAAGGAATGCCGGGCTTCCAGGCGGGCAAGAAGCTGGAGAAGATTGGCCTGATGGCACAGGTACAGTCAGAAATCTCAATCGCTCATTTTTTAACCCCCTCTTGTTAAGGGTCTGGGTTCAAATACTTTTGATTTACATTTCAAATCCTTTGAGTTTGAGCCTGCATGTAGAACCAGATGATGATGATATGTATTTTACTATTCCTTTGGTTTCATTGTGCAGTTCAAGCTCAATCGAAATCAGCTAAAATATTTGAAAGAAAACAAACACTATTGAATCCAGGTCTGGTCAAATGAGAAGACCCCTCTTTGCTTCAAACAGTCGGTTTGATATTGACGTCCCTTGAGAAGTGGGTTCAGATGACCAGAACTGGTCACCTGTCATGTCAGCCCAGTATAGAACAGCCAGTACCTTCTCTATATAATAACCGTTGTCTCTGTCCCCAGGACACGGCCGAGCTGTTCTTTGAGGACGTGCGTCTCCCTGCTTCCGCCCTGCTGGGACAGGCCAACAAGGGCTTCTACTACCTGATGAACGAGCTGCCACAGGTACACAACACCTTTCAAAGATGAATTACACTTGCATGATATACCAGGGTTGGGGTCGTTACATTTCAATTCAGGAAGTAAACTGAAATTGCGATACCGATTGCTCCTCACCTTCTTTCCTCCTTGTCCAGGAGCGCCTGCTGATTGCAGACATGGCCATCGCCAGCAGTGAGTTCATGTTTGAGGAGACCAGGAACTATGTGACTCAGAGGAAGGCTTTCGGCAAGACCATCGCTCACCTTCAGGTTGGATAGCGTTATCTTTCACTCGTATTTCTGCTGTAGGAACAGGTATGTTTTCAGTGTAGTGAACACTAGCTTTATTGGGGTGGTAGGTAACCTTGGTTAGAGAAGCTGAATCAAAGTGGGGACTGATCTAGCAACTAGAGGGCTGTTGGTGTCAGACCCCGTCTCTCCTACCGTCGTGCCCTTCAGCAAGGCACTTAACCCCGAACTAGCTCCATTTCTGTTTGATCAAATGGATGAATAAAGTTGTATTGCAGTATATTGAAGTGATCCACTGAGTCCATTCCCCTGTCTCCTGGTGCAGACTGTGCAGCACAAGCTGGCAGAGCTGAAGACTGAGATCTGTGTGGGCCGCTCCTTTTTAGACAACTGTCTCCAGCTCCACGCAGAGAAACGCCTGGACTCTCAAACAGCCTCTATGGCCAAGTACTGGTGAGAACACAACCAGATACTAAACCTTCTTTCACCAGCTGTATGGTACTCCAGTCCAGAACTGTCAATATGTTTGACTGGTAAACTGCACTTGCACATACATCCACCCTTATGGATTTAAAGGGAGTGGATTGGTATAAGAGTAATGCTGGAGATGTCTTTCCAGACAATGCTTTTAAACCCATGATGAAGTGTTGAAGTACACACTTCAGGGAGAAGGGTAGAGAATTGGGACACCTCCTGTATCGTCTGACTTGACTTTTTTGTTGTTTATCAGGGCGTCTGACCTCCAGAACTCTGTGGCCACCCGGTGTCTGCAGCTCCACGGAGGCTGGGGCTACATGTGGGAGTACCCCATCGCCAAGTGAGTGACAGTGATGTCTGTGGTGTCATGGAAATATAACATGCTTTTCTATTTAGTTCTATGCTGTCTGTGCATATGAAAATCCTCTCGCTCTCTCAGGGCGTTTGTGGATTCCCGTATCCAGCCCATCTATGGAGGCACCAATGAGATCATGAAGGAGCTGATCGCCCGCAGTATCGTCAGCCAGAAGTGAGGGAGACGTCCCAGTGACATCACCATGGAGGATAGCTGGGAAGTGGTTAACATAGCATAGGCTCTTACACCAACCTCAGTTTACTGGGTTAGCTACTTAGCTTGTTGTCAGTGCCTTTTTAAGTGATTGTCATATTTGCTGAAGGTAGGCCAGTGGTATTTCTGGGACAAATCTGAACTTCCACATAAGTCAAATTCTCTACTTAGTCATGCACTGAAGTCAATGGGAGACTGAGATAAACCTTTTACTTAAGTGGAACTAAGGATTCACTCCTCTTTGAATAAGCATGGAGTGAAGTAATGGATATTAAGGTTTTATAATTTATTTGCTAATATTGCTGGGAATATGTGGTTTTAACGCTCTAGATGTAGGGTTGTTTATCCCTTTCCTTTCAGCTTCTACAAAGTCAATAATATGTTCTTGAATCCGTCCATCCTTTCACACTTGAAATCTCAAAAGTTTGAAACAATGAATAAATAAATGCACAGAGTTGTATATTTTTGTAAAACCACCTTTGTGTGTATGTGTCCAACTGTCTTCTGCTGTGTTTATGGGGGTAGAAAACTAAATGGTACAGTCATGTACGTTATACTGTTCATTCAAACTAAAACATTGTTTTATCCATCCGTTTGTTCGTCGCTCCAAACCGGAAGTTCCCTTGCATTCTTCTCCTAATAACTCTTAATGGTCAGCATTAAAAGGGGGAGACCTAGTCAGCTGTACAACTGAATGCATTCAACCCCTTTGAATCAGAGAGGAGCTGGGGGCTGACTTACCACCATAACAAGCTGTGAATTAGAACATTACAGTATTGTTTAACATTTTAAACGCCACCTTTTAAATTTTTATTGTAATATAATAATGTTTATTAAAGTTACACAATTTTGGTGATCCACTCTTATAATTTTCATTTGGTTCTGTTCTATTGTGTTCTGTCAGTTTCATGAAGACGTGTGAGGTGTTCTATTGCAGTGGACGAAGGCATACAGGAATAATGCATTCTGATGCGGTCCTAATGCATTATAAGCCAGGTTTTTGGGTGTGTGTCTGTTGTACGTGAGAAGATGTGTGAGCCTGACATTGATGCCCTCGTGACAGCTCAGGAGGGCGAGAACGGCAGCGTCAGCTACTAAGGTTAAAGTCTTCTGCTCAATGCTATCTCCTATGTATTATTTTAACCACAAGATGGCAGTAACTTGTGAACTGATTAAACCTGGGTTTTATTCCATATCGATAGTGATGTGTCTCTACTAGGAGCATTTTTATTAGCTTTGATCTGTTTAATGTTTTTATCAATTCCTGTCTGTATGGTTTTGATAATCATCCTGGTACCTTCAATATTAAAGTTTAGTGGAGTGGTATGGGCACATCCATTCAAATCTCTTGTCCCAGGTGCTGTGTTAGGAGGATGTAGAACAAAAACCCCATCCACACACTGGTGTAATGCATCTAAGGTGCTTTTAATATTAACCAACTGTTTTGTATCATATTCTGTCTGTGGCTTAAAAGCTTGTCCAACCCATGAAACAACATTGGGCAGGGGCCACATTCAGTAGTCAAATGTTGCAGAATTAGAAATGTAATGAATAGAGCTGAAGTGCTTCCTTATTCTACATATCATTCTGTTCTACATCATGTATTTCTATCTGAAATCTACAACGCTGTGCTTAGCTGAACCCATTTACCCAGGTGTAGTATTAAATCCAGCTGCATGTCTGAACACTTCTGTTGGACGCTGCTTTGGCTCACCACAAAGGCAGCTGTCATTTCTGGCTCCCATTAACCCAGTCCCAAACTGACAGACATACATGTGCTGTACATGTGTCCCAAATGGCACCCTGTTCTCTATACGTAGTGCACTACTTTTGACCAGAGCCCTATGAAGTAGTGCACTACTTTTGACCAGAGCCCTATGAAGTAGTGCACTACCTTTGACTAGAGTCCTACAGGGTTTCATTTGGGATGCCCCCCCTAACAGCATCTTAGTATTAGCAAGCAGGATCATGCACCGACTAGCCTACTGTAGCATGGATATATGGATGTAGCATGTAGGCTAGTCTCACCAACAGACAATGCAGAAAGCTACTGCTCTGAGACTGCAAGGGAACAAAGCAGTAAGCTACTGCTCTGAAACTGCAAGGGACCAAAGCAGTAAGCTACTGCTCTGAGACTGCAAGGGACCAAAGCAGTAAGCTACTGCTCTGAGACTGCAAGGGACCAAAGCAGTAAGCTACTGCTCTGAGACTGCAAGGGAACAAAGCAGCAAGCTACTGCTCTGAGACTGCAAGGGAACAGAGCAGAAGGCTACTGCTCTGAGACTGCAAGGATGGCTATATACTGTTGGCTAACGTACATAGCTTCATTTAGGTTGAGTTGGATCTCTTGTGTTGTTTTTACATGATCAAGCTGGTGTTTCAGTTGTGCTAGTATGCTGCTGTCAGGGGGAATATGCCCGTGGCCAGCTGGCATGGGTACACATGTTATCTGTTTTAAGGAGAAGGAGAGTCAATCTGCTCCAACCCCCACATTCCCCCAAATCCTACTGGCACTGGCACCAGACATGGTGTGGCTGGGATCCCATGGGGGAAGACAGGAGCAGCTGCTGCCTTCATAAATCCAGTTCCCCTCTTTCCCTCGCTCTTTCTCCCGATATCCTCTCTCCTCCCCACCCCCACCTCCTCTACACATCTCTCTCACTCACTCCTCAACCAGTGCTGCACCCCTCCCTGTAAGCAGAGCAATGCAATGCAGCTACTGACAGAAGCCCATCCATCCTATTACATGTAGATCCCCACCTCTGTGTGTGTGTGTGTGTGTCTGTGTGTGTGTGTGTGTGTGTGTGGAGCGAGAACCTGCAACCGTTGGTTGCATACAAATGAATGCGCCACTACTGATGTAATTACGGCGTTTGAACTCAGTGGGAGGGGTCAGAGAGACCGACATCTCTTTGCTTTGTCAGTAGGGCTCCAGGCACAGTGCACAAGGGATTTATTTATACGGTCCATTTGCCACGAACAGGTGAGGGGAAAACGACATTGAATTTATTCAATTTAAAGGAAAAGCATGGTTAATTATGTTTTAATTAAATTTAAATGCATTACACTTTCAACACACTTGATTTAGTTTAGATTAAAAAAAGTTGAATGTTCTCCGAATCACAGAAAGCTTTGAAGGTGGCTTCTAATCCGAGTTGTTGCGCATTTAGGAAAGGCATGTGTTAAATTGTTTGTGCTATATCCTAGTTAAAAAGGAGAACCTTGTTTGTTAACTTGGTAAGAATACTACTGTATCTTACCTTTGAGAATGAACAGGGTTTGCACATCAGCCTCACCCTTAGGAGAGAAAGGCTTAGTCGGCATGTCCATTTGTCTGCAATTTTGCTACCATCTCGTTTTACTTTATGTTTTTATTTTATTCTACCTCACACCTTTAAGTGTTTATTTGTCTCATAAAATGCGTAATAAAAAGCCCGTTAGTATTTTTGCTGGTCAAGGTGTGCGCGCTCTGGTGCTGCGGGCTATGCCCATTGTTCAGGTCCACCATGCATGGTGCTGAAACGGTGCGGCGGCTGCTCTGGCGGATAACTGCAGTAACCGCCCCAGCCTGCTATAGCCTACTCTCTGCCTAATCCCAGATTTGAACTAGGCCTACGGTTTTGTATGGCAATATAGGCCTATTGGTGATATCTTAGTTATTCGTTGTTTATTGTTTATTCACTATTCATGACTTATAGGCAGGAGCAGTGTTCTAGATCTGAATTGAATGGAGTCTAGGAGCCACACCGGTAGATACAGGAGACCTGCAGTATAGTCCTACTTACAGCATTCAGCACTGCAGTCGAAGCTAATGCCCCCAAACCCCGTCAATATGCATTGCAATTGTTGACAATGAAAGAGGTGGGGTCATTTTTTATTATGACATTTCACAGCAATAGACAATATCAAGCATCTGAAAAACTCTCTGATCTGAGAGCTTCTGAAAAAGCACACCCAGACAAATACTTCTGCATTGCCAGGTGCCAACCCTAGACAGCAGCTAGTCTCCTCAGAGTATTGATTTATTAAGTACATCTACAACATACAGTATAGCTAGTTTACAGGACATATTCAAAACGTATTTATAAAAAAACACACCTATTTTCCCTCTAAATACTGGGCAGTGCCTAGAGCCCTTTGTTCATATAATGTTATGTGAATCAAATAGCAGCATTGGACATAATTATATTTCCAATATTGAGCCAATTCCACATTATTACACTGTGATTCTGTGCTCTTTGTGAATCCCCCGTAACAGGCGAGTGTCTGCAGCCAGTACAGCTAATAGATGAATACCTCTATACCTCAGTTTGATGTAATGACACTTTACTGTAGATACTGATCTCATTCGGTCTCTGTTTCCATTACTCTGGCCTGACTGGAGTCTGATTGAAGTGCTATAGTGCTGCTATGTTCTCTGATCTAAACGCCTGGTCTTACAAGGTCTTTACATCTTGATGGAGTACAGGGACGTTTGAGTTCCCATGTCTGGATGTGAAAACATTTCTGTGTATAATATAGGGTCTGTGGGGATTTAATGTCCACATGAAACATTCTGTATTGTATAGTAGGATATTATGGTACACATACGGTACAGGCCTGCCTACTGATCAATACCTCTGGAAAACATGGATGTGTTATGGGAACTAAATTAAATGAAAATGCTGTGAATGCTACTGTGTGAATACTGTAGATGTTACAGTACAGTATAGATGAAACAAAGGGGGATAAGTCATAAAATAAACATTGGTCAGTAATACACAATATGGTTTGGGTTGGAGACCCAGAAACAGCTTGGACCTAGCCTGGTTAAACTAGCCTTCAGTCTGTTAACCAGGCTACCTTTGACCCCCTACGCTAGTAACACTCCTCCTCAATGTCTTCTATCTAGAGATTAGTGGGTGCTCAGTCCAAGCCAAATGGGGTTTGACAAAGTACATTAGGGAGTACACACTGGACGTGTGTATCCAGTTCCCCCATCTCTCCTGTATGGACATTATTCTATCAGCCTAGATTGGGGTAACTGTAATCACAGGAACGGTAATTGAAATGACCTTAATCACAACCTTGAGCGGTACTCTGACTGAGCCCTGAGGAGCCCCAACGGCAGTTCAGTTTCAATCTTCTCCACAGTTTGCTGTTGCAAGCCTGGGAAACTGAGTCTGTCTGGAGTGCCACGTGGGAAATGGATACACACGTCAGCTCTGGTTATGTCAAACATGCACACTTGGCTCGGAGAATTCATTTCCCAGGGGTAGAAGTTTTGTTTGGATTGAAAAAACATTCCTAGGTCTATTTGTACTGTAGGAGTTCGCAAACAGACTTGGAGCTAATTTCATCCTAAAGTGTTTAGCGTTTAGCTTTGTCATGCGGATTGGGAATAGTGGCTTGCAGTGCCAGAGTGCAGGGGAGACTAGTTCTCTGCAGTCTCTCTCTCTTTCTGCCTCTCTGCCTTTCTCTCTGTTTCTCTCTATCTCTCTCGGTGGCTTTTGAGTGAGAGGTATCAGGTGTGTCTGATGAGAGAGAGCCCACATGCAGGCAGGGTTGCTGACTAACTCCAACCAGACCTACTCTACCCTGAAAGAGGGAGCTACTTTAGCCACATTACACTGTTGAGTCTATCATCAATAGACTTTTCTAAGTGTGATGACCTCTAGTAAGACACCGTGCAGTCGTGTGTGTGTGTGTGTGAACATGGTCTCTCTACAGGTGTCTAATGAGAGGTGGCTGTGGGGTGCTTTAATGTGTGATTAAGTCTCAGGGTGTCTGAGCTGTCTGTGGAGTCTAAGCTAATTCTAACATGTCTAAGAGACCAGCCGGTCTACTAGGACGGACACACACACACACACACACACACACACACACACACACACACACACACACACACACACACACACACACACACACACACACACACACACACACACACACACACACACACACACACACACACACACACACACACACAGACAGGATATGGCTGTGCATGACATGCATATTGTTGTACTCTACATACCGAAACATTGTGTCCTTCTGTAGGCTCCCTATGCTCCCTATGTTTCATCTTGAGTTTTGACCAATAAAAGCCCTCACATTGATCAGTCAGTGCATTATCGAGTGTATGATATGAACTTGTGAACTTTTGTCTGATATCAGCCAGCCCTATCGTCTCCCCTGCCTATAACCTCACTGATGCTCAGCTCTAACCAACTGTACAGCAGGCAAGGCAGACCCAGACGTTGCGGCCCAAATGGCAGCATATTCCTAATCCCTACATAGTGCACTACTTTTGACCCGGAGCCCTATATGCCCTAGTGCACTGTATAGCGCAAGGGTTTTCAACTCTTACCCTGCGAGGTCCAGAGCCTGCTGGTTTTCTGTTCTACCTGATAATTAATTGCACCCACTTGGTGTCCCAGGTCTTAGTCAGTCTCTGATTAGAGGGGAACAATGAAAACACGCAGTGGAACTGGCTTGGAGGTCCAGAGTTGAGTTTGAGGGGTAAAGGGAATAGGAAGCCAGTTAGACCGCAGACAGAGTCAGGGCTAAGACCCTGGCTGTGAGTGACCAATACTCTCCACTCCCTAGAAGCCACTCTGCCCAATCACTCCTGACAGCCCACGTCACATTGCATCACAGAGCTGTGCCCACACCACAGAGGACACACACTAGGACACACACTAGAACGCACACTAGGAAACACACACTAGGAAACACACTAGGATACACACTAGGACACCCTCTAGAACACACACTAGGACACACAGTAGGACACACACTAGAACACATACTAGGAAACACACTAGGAGACCCACTAGAACACACTAGGACACACACTAGGCAACCCACTAGAACACACACTAGGACACACACTAGAACACACACTAGGACACACACTAGAACACACACTAGGACACACACTAGAACACACGCTAGGACACACACTAGGCGACACACTCCCATTTAGGGCGCTTCTAACCAGGTCAACACCCATCAAATCTATCACATGCAGAATGCAACTGTTACTCTTTAGGATAGAATAGGATAAGCTTGAGGAACATAGTCTTAGACACACTGAGTAGAGCACTTACCAAAATAAAGACTGTCAATTACACAATCAACTGTCAATTACACAATCAACTGTCAATTACACAATCAACTGTAAATTACACACTCAACTGTAAATTAGACACTCTACTGTAAATTAGACACTCAACTGTAAGTGTCAATTACACAGTCAACTGTAAATTACACACCCAACTGTAAATTACAGAGTCAACTATAAATTACACACTCTACTGTAAATTACACACTCAACATCTGCACACAATACATATATTACCCATTAACAATGTCATATTACCTGTTACCAATGTCATATTACCTGTTACCAATGTCATATTACCCATTACCAATGGCATATTACCTGTTACCAATGTCATATTACCCATTACCAATGTCATATTACCTGTTACCAATGTCATATTACCTGTTACCAATGTCATATTACCTGTTACCAATGGCATATTACCTGTTACCAATGTCAGATTACCTGTTACCAATGTCATATTACCCATTACCAATGTCATATTACCTGTTACCAATGTCATATTACCTGTTACCAATGTCATATTACTTGTTACCAATGTCATATTACCTGTTATCAATGTCATATTACCTGTTACCAATGTCATATTACCTGTTACCAATGGCATATTACCTGTTACCAATGTCATATTACCTGTTACCAATGTCAGATTACCTGTTACCAATGTCATATTACCTGTTATCAATGTCATATTACCTGTTACCAATGTCATATTACCTGTTACCAATGTCATATTACCTGTTACCAATGTCATATTACCTGTTACCAATGTCATATTACCTGTTACCAATGTCATATCCGTCTTGTACAACCACATGCATGTACCACCTGTTTATGAAAACATCTCTCAAATGCAGAAACACTAGTATTGTTTACAATTGTGTCACAGGGTTGTGTGGGCCCTATAGGACGATGTACTGTATGACCTACTGGGGTCTGTAGGACGATGTACTGTATGACCTACTGGGGTCTGTAGGACGATGTACTGTATGACCTACTGGGGTCTATAGAACGATTTACTGTATGACCTACTGGGGTCTGTAGGACGATGTACTGTATGACCTACTGGGGTCTGTAGGACGATGTACTGTATGACCTACTGGGGTCTATAGAACGATTTACTGTATGTCCTACTGGGGCCTATAGGACAATGTACTGTATGACCTACTGGGGCCTATAGGACAATGTACTGTATGACCTACTGGGGTCTATAGGACAATGTACTGTATGTCCTACTGGGGTCTATAGGACAATGTACTGTATGTCCTAATGTGGATTTATCTCTTCAAGTGTCTCATACTTTGTGATGACATCCTCTGTGGCTTCAGTGTGTCCTCCTTCCAGACCTCTCTGTTAGAGCACAACTATGCAGACAACTGCTCATTAACACATTCTTCACAATATGTGTTTCTATTTTAAGAACTGGTTCCTCCAGACTCTCATTAAGAAAACACATGGAAAGGAAAGTGAGAGGAGAGGAGAGGAGAGTGAGAGGATAGGAGAGGAGAGGAGAGGAGAGGAGAGGAGATGAGAGTGATAGGAGAGGAGAGGAGAGGAGAGGAGAGGAGAGGAGAATGATAGGAGAGGAGGAGAGGAGAATAAGAGGAGAATGATAGGAGAGGAGAGGAGAGGAGAGTGATAGGAGAGGAGAGGAGAGGGAGAGGAGAGGAGAGGAGAGGAGAGGAGAGGAGAGGAGAGGAGAGGAGAGGAGAGGAGAGGAGAGGAGAGGAGAGGAGAGGAGAGAAGAATGATAGGAGAGGAGGAGAGGAGAATAAGAGGAGAATGATAGGAGAGGAGAGGAGAGGAGAGTGATAGGAGAGGAGAGTGATAGGAGAGGAGAGGAGAGGAGAGGAGAGGAGAGGAGAGGAGAATGATAGGAGAGGAGGAGAGGAGAATAAGAGGAGAATGATAGGAGAGGAGAGGAGAGGAGAGTGATAGGAGAGGAGAGTGATAGGAGAGGAGAGGAGAGGAGGAGAGGAGAATAAGTAGAGAATGATAGGAGAGGAGAGGAGAGTGATAGGAGAGGAGAGGAGAGGAGAGGAGGAGAGAAGAATGATAGGAGAGGAGGAGAATGAAAGGAGAGGTGGAGAGTGGTTGGAGGTCCCGTCTTGGTCCTGCTAGTGCCCCCAGTCCACTGGTGGGCAAGAAACCGCTAATGAGTCTAGCTCCCAGGATCTATGGCCCCAGGCCCTGCTGTTAGTTAGCCTAGTGTAAATAGCCTACCGTAGCCATTCAGCCTTCATGGCTTCCAGATGTTGGAGGCTAAACAGCGCCGCTTGTTTTCGCTAACCCTCTGCAACAGTCCACAGACAGCAGTAAATATCCTGCTTGGGCGAGATGTGGAAAGCGGCTGGCCTCTCATTCAACAGTGAATGAACCCCTTTGTTGGTCGTCTCCACATTGTTCACTATATCACTCATATCGAGTTTCGCAACCACTTGATAGGAAATGTCATGCTTTTCATGTGTGAATGTGTTTTTTGGTAAAATGTTGTGTAAAGGTTTGGGGGAAACCAGCGTGCAACATGGAAATAACTCCCTCTTGTCGACTCCCTGGGGACTTAGGGCAAATTTCTGCTCAGAGCCCGGCGCTTCCCAAAACCCCATGAAGACCTCTCATCTGTGTGTGTGTGTTGTGTGTTGTGTGTGTGAGAGAAGCCCTAATTGGGTGGAAGTGCACAGAGAGTCCCTCTATTAAGCCAGTGTGAAACACAGGACCAGATGGGAGGGTCTGAATGCACTGCAACATTACATGACATTCCTGCAGGCTTTTTTATAGGACCGTTTTAACACAGCAGCTGTGTGTGTGTATGTGTGTGTGTGTGTGTGTGTGTGTGTGTGTGTGTGTGTGTGTGTGTGTGTGTGTGTGTGTGTGTGTGTGTGTGTGTGTGTGTGTGTGTGTGTATGTGTGTGTGTGTGTGTGTGTGTGTGTGTGTGTGTGTGTGTGTGTGTGTGTGTGTGTGTGTGTGTGTGTGTGTGTGTGTGTGTGTGTGTGTGTGTGTGTGTGTGTGTGTGTGTGTGTGTGTGTGTGTGTGCATGGCCTTTGGATGCTGGCCAGGTTGGCTTATTATGCAATTGGGCGGCGTACAAAATGAGTATTGTGGGACTTGTAAGGAGCTGTTTCCTGGACACCCCAATACACAGGCTCTCACACTCTCATCTTGGCACTAGACTTGTCCTGCACCCTTATTAGTAGTAGTACGGTAGTCAGCCTTCCACTCTGTATTGGTATGTCCTCCTCTAGCTACAACCCCCTGATCTCTGTAAGTGTTGACTGCCTAGTGCCCAGTGTGCCCCACAAGGGTCTCCCCTCACCACGACAACGCCTGCCATGGAAACCAGAACCTTGAGGGATCAGCCCTTTGAGGCTTACTCAATCTATAGGGGCTCTGTGTATCACTGTCTGGATCTATAGGGTCTCTGTGTATCACTCTGGATCTATAGGGCCTCTGTGTATCTCTGTCTGGATCTATAGGGCCTCTGTGTATCACTCTGGATCTATAGGGCCTCTGTGTATCTCTGTCTGGATCTATAGGGCCTCTGTGTATCACTGTCTGGATCTATAGGGCCTCTGTGTATCTCTGTCTGGATCTATAGGGCCTCTGTATATCACTGTCTGGATCTATAGGGCCTCTGTGTATCACTCTGGATGTATATGGTCTCTGTGTATCACTGTCTGGATCTATAGGGCCTCTGTGTATCACTCTGGATCTATAGGGCCTCTGTGTATCATTGTCTTTTTATATAGGGCCTCTGTGTATCACTCTGGATCTATAGGGCCTCTGTGTATCTCTGTCTGGATCTATAGGGACTCTGTGTATCACTCTGGATCTATAGGGCCTCTGTGTATCTCTGTCTGGATCTATAGGGACTCTGTGTATCATTGTCTTTTTATATAGGGCCTCTGTGTATCACTGTTTGGATCTATAGGGCCTCTGTGTATCACTGTCTGGATCTATAGGGCCTCTGTGTATCACTGTTTGGATCTATAGGGCCTCTGTCTTTCACTCTGGATCTATAGGGCTTCTGTGTATCTCTGTCTGGATCAATAGGGCCTCTGTGTTTCACTGTCTGCATCTATAGGGCCTCTGTGTATCACTGTTTGGATCTTTAGGGCCTCTGTCTTTCACTCTGGATCTATAGGGCCTCTGTGTATCTCTGTCTGGATCAATAGGGCCTCTGTGTTTCACTGTCTGGATCTATAGGGCCTCTGTTTATCTCTGTCTACTATTTAGATGGAGCCAGAGGGCAGAGAGATATACAGCAGGGGCAGGCTACCCCCAAAACACTCTGCATATCCTACAGTACACTACACTACTCTACTGAACACTACTCTACTCTAATCTACTGAACACTACTCAACTCTACACTACTCTACTGAACACTACTCTACTCTACTGAAAACGACTCTACACTACTCTACTCTACTGTACTCTACTCTACTGTACTCTACTCTACTCTACTCTACTCTACTCTACTCTACTCTACTGAACAATACTCTACTCTGCACTACTCTACTCTACACTACTGAACACTACACTACTCTACTCTACTGAACTATACTCTACTGAACACTACTCTACTCTACTGAACTCTACTCTACTGAACACTACTCTATTCTACTGAACTCTACTCGACTGAACACTACTCTACTCTACTGAACAATACTCTAATCTACTGAACTCTACTCTACTCTACTCTACTGAACACTACTCTACTGAACACTACTCTACTGAACACTACTCTACTCTACTGAACACTACTGAACTCTACTGAACACTACTCTACTGAACACTACTCTACTCTACTGAACACTACTCTACTGAACTCTACACTACTGAACACTACTCTACTGAACACTACTCTACTCTAAGTGTTACAATGCTTTGTAACCTCTTCATAGCACATTCGTTTCAATCACACAGGACAAATAGTGAGTTCAGGAATTCCCTGATTAAAACAAACGATTGCCCTATGACCCTTGAGCGGACTCTCCTCTTATTGGTGTTACCATGGTCATTTGAATATGGAGTGAAGAACGTCAATTTGACCTCAGAATAGTGTTAGTTCGACAGTGATCTGTGTTACAGTCCGTTGGCGCTCTAGCCGCTTTCACTTGAACCTTGTGCCATGCCATTATTGGACGACAGGTCGCCCAGCGGTTAAGAGCAGAAGGTTGCTGGTTGGAATTCCCAAGCAGACAAGGTGAAACAAAATAAAACATTTGACTGGACCTATCAGGGTGTGTGTTTGCTGCACAGGAACACACACAGAACAGATCAATACAGATGGCTTGGAGCTGGTGACTGCTGACAGTAAGAGACTGAGCCTAGGAGACTGTCTGTCTGCCTGTCTGCCTGTCTGCCTGTCTGCCTGTCTCTCTGACTATGTCTCTATGCATGTCTGTGCGTATTTGTGTGTGTGTGTATTCAAGTAGAGGGGGAGAAGGGGGCGTTCTGACGCTTGAACTCCTCTGTACATGTAGCCTCATTATTTTCAGCATCATAAATCCCAGTATAGCACCCCTAGGGTCATTAGCTTTATTTCCTGGCCTTTCGCTCCATAAACAGTGTGAGAACTCTCTCCGGGGCGGGTGCTGCTATTCTCCTAGCTGGCACACACAAGGGGAAGATTGACTGTTGTCTTGATCTGCTTTTCTTTTAGCTCTGTGAGAAGGTGAGAGAGAGACAGAGGCTTCTATCTTCCTTGTATGTTTGTGTGTGTGTGTCATCTTAAACTGCGAGGCACTGCAGATGATGTGTGTTTGTGTGTGTGTGTTGGCGTGCACGTGTGCTTTACCAGGCATGCCATGCTGCCGTGCTGTAGGCGTCTGGACCACGAACTGCCTGACTCACCATTAGACCCTGGGGTGTATTCAGTGAGCTGAAATGTTCAGATAGAAACCATTCCTTAGTCTACATGACAAACAATCATAACTGTTCTACACAAGACATTTCTATCTGAACATTGAATAACATTTTGGCCTCTTGAAACGGACCGATGGCTTCAGGAAGGATTACAACTTCCTTGTATAACAACGAGAGCTAGCCAATAGCTTTCATCTATCCATGGTCCATGTTGTCTGTGTCTTTTTACATGAATGTTTGGGGATCTGAGACACTGAAAACTTTATTCCTCTCTAACGTTCCTCTGGATTCTTAACCTCTCGGGAACAACAAAACTGTCCTCTGGTGTTTACCTCCCTCGACAAACCCTGCTGATGTATTTAGTGGGCTTTTGCAGTGACCGTGTCGAGACAGAGGTTGGTTTACAGAGCCTGCGGTGCTGTTCTGTCCATTACATGCAGCGATGCAGCTATTTGGTTACTGTGTCCTTTTTCTACCCAGTGTACCAAGAACATACTCAAAAGTCACTTCCTCTGTTGTCTCTTGACAGCAATAGTTCAAGATTTGGGCTTCGATGGCAGTAAGATAGCCGTATAGAGTGTGTCTGAGGAATGTATAAAGCAGATTTCCTAAAAGCATTTCTCAAGGTACTCACAGCACAAATATATCTCACCGTTGTTGTTGTTGGGATGGGTCTGCTTTGATTTGCCACACCCTTACTGTCTGTCTCTGTGATGCATGATGTATCATGGTTTGTGCGGTACCAGAGTTGGGCTTCAAAGCTGCTCAGGCTGCCACTGGTATGTGGTCTGATGTCATCAGCATCTCTGTCATGTCTAGCCAGTAGCTAGCTAGCTTGGATGAGCTAGCTAGCACTCCTGAGGTAGGCGTCGGTCACAGATATGTCATGCAGTAGTCTACATACAGTGTGTTGTTTTTATGTTACGTCACTTCGTGCTCGCTGTAGCATGTGTAGGCTACATGGCTCTCATGACAGGTGTGTTGTGCTTTCAGGGTGTGGATCTGAGAACAAAACACTTTGGCAAATATACATTTCTAGCCTGGGACCATATCTGTTTCTAGTCTGGTACCATATCTGTTTCTAGCCTGGTACCATATCTGTTTCTAGCCTGGGACCATATCTGTTTCTAGTCTGGGACCATATCTGTTTCTAGCCTGGTACCATATCTGTTTCTAGCCTGGGACCATATCTGTTTCTAGCCTGGTACCATATCTGTTTCTAGCCTGGGACCATATCTGTTTCTAGCCTGGGACCATATCTGTTTCTAGCCTGGGACCATATCTGTTTCTAGCCTGGGACCATATCTGTTTCTAGTCTGGGACCATATCTGTTTCTAGCCTGGTACCATATCTGTTTCTAGCCTGGGACCATATCTGTTTCTAGCCTGGTACCATATCTGTTTCTAGCATGGGACCATACCTGTTTCTAGCCTGGGACCATATCTGTTTCTAGTCTGGGACCATATCTGTTTCTAGTCTGGGACCATATCTGTTTCTAGCCTGGTACCATATCTGTTTCTAGCCTGGGACCATATCTGTTTCTAGCCTGGGACCATATCTGTTTCTAGCCTGGTACCATATCTATTTCTAGCCTGGGACCATATCTGTTTCTAGTCTGGGACCATATCTGTTTCTACCCTGGGACCATATATGTTTCTACCCTGGGACCATATCTATTTCTAGCGTGAGACCATATCTGTTTCTAGCCTGGGACCATATCTGTTTGTGCTGTTTATCCAACTCCTATGGTCATGGGAATTTACAGCAAGTTGGCGATACAGCACAAAGAGATCTGGAACCGGGCTATGGTCTCTGCTGTCCGCTACAACCCACCACTTCTTCCCATGTAATTGATAAACACAAATTAGGCGTCTCTGAAGACTCCCTGGGTTGACCTATCACAGACAGTGTTTTGGAACAGGGGCATCACTACCAGGGCCCCCCCAAGGCTCTGTCTTCAGTCCTCCCCTCATTCACATGCTAATCTCAGGCCATCTGTTCCAGTGTCTTGGGCCCACGTGACAGCCCCCTTTCCCACTCTACTTGTTCCCTGGTAGGGGAACCCTCATCCACTCCAAAGTGTCACACACACACATGCACACATGCACACATGCACACACACCCTCCTCCATTTTCATCGCAGGGTCAAAGACCCCTTCTCCCAGAGGAGATGAGCCCAGTACAAAGTAGTTCTCTTTCAAGATGACCTCTCACAATACTGGAGCTGTCTTTCAGGATGACCTCTCACAATACTGGAACTGTCTTTCAGGATGACCTCTCACAATACTGGAGCTGTCTTTCAGGATGACCTCTCACAATACTGGAGCTGTCTTTCAGGATGACCTCTCACGATACTGGAGCTGTCTTTCAGGATGACCTCTCACATTACTTGAGCTGTCTTTCAGGATGACCTCTCACAATACTGGAGCTGTCTTTCAGGATGACCTCTCACAATACTGGAGCTGTCTTTCGGGATGAACTCTCATAATACTGGAGCTGTCTTTCAGGATGACCCCTGACGCTAACTACTACATTGCTTAATGACCCCTCACCTCTACCCTGCTCTGCACTGGAGTGTCAGCCGCTGTTAGCCATGGTGTTAACGGGGAAATTAAAACATTAGGTGTTTGAGGTACTGCTGCTAGCGTTAGCTTAGCACAGACATTCAAATCTTTTGGAGTGAGCATGCTTTTCTCTGTTTCTCCTGGACATCCACTGTCTCTCTGCCTCTGTCTGTCCAGCCAACAACTAAGGCAATGCAGTAAATAAATAAATATGGTCATTTAGCAGCTGCTTTTATTCGAAGTGTCTTACAGAATTGTCGACATAACAGTGTATAACTATCTGTAATATTTGTATCTACTCAAGCTTGTATGTTTCCATGCCAAGGCCAGCTGGAGAGACTGCAGCGTCACCAGACATGTGAATCAGGCTTGACCCAAAACATGAAGGAAAGAGCTAGAAGATTAAACCCTTTTAATCTGCATTCATATCTGAGCTAATGAAAACGTACACAGTCTCAGTCACACACACACCACACACACACAACCCCAGTTGGTCCTGCCCAGCGTCATTCCCCTCAGTCTGCAGTAGTGATGAGTTCAGTCAATGTGACAGAGCCATGGAAAGAGGATGTCACACGGGTGCATTCTTGGTGTAGCGTCCCTCAGTGGTTGATTACTGATGCACCACTAGCACTATCTGTCTCTGTCTCTGTCTCTGTCTCTGTCTCTGTCTTGGTCTCTTTCTATGTCTCTGTCTGTCTCTTTCTCTATCTATATATCTGTCTGTCTGTCTTTTCACAGGTGATTGACACAAAGTGGAGGAGATAGGATAGCTAGCTTGTGGCTGAGGTCTAACTTTCTTTGTGTTTCACTTTTGGCCCTGGTTATTTAGCCATTATAAAGGTTAGGCTAGATAATGGAACTTGATACCGCAAAGTCAGAGGTTAAGAACTATTCATAGCAAGGAATGACATTCCAGTTTCTGCTTCCAATAGCACAGAGGATGTTGCAGTGTGTTGGCAGGGGAGATTGACATGTGCTTCCCAGAGCCTGAGAGATTGGGGTCATCATTGATGCAGACTGCAGAGGAGTCTCTCTTCCCTCACTTTCCTTTTAACTGTCACACCCTCACCTACCTCCCTTCTTCTTCCTCTCTCCTTCTGTCTTTCTCTCCTCCTCCTCCTCTGTCTGTCTGTTTCTCTCTCTCCCTTTATCTCCCTCTCTCTCATTTTCTAACTGGTTGTAAACAGTCCCAATAACAGCTATGATTGTCTTGCCTTGGGTCTGATATAAACCAGAATTGTGGTAGCCATGGTTACTGGGTCGTTCAGTTACAATGGAGACAAAGTTGGCATTGACTAGTATTGTAGCTCATCACCGCAGAGTTGTTCAAGTCTAGAAACAGACAACCAGCAAACCCAAGTATAATGTATTTGGTTGACAGATTGAGTATTTATTCATATTTGATTAAAATATAGCTTATAGTAGTTCACATCTATATGGGGTTTATAGTCGTTGACTAGATCACATTGATCATTGTTCATAATGGACTACTCAAAATCCTGACCTGTGATTGGCTCCTCCCTTTCACTGTAAATAGTGACCTTGTACCTTGTACCACATTAGTACAGGAAAGGATTAGTGTTAATAGACCATATGTGCTGAACACAAACACACACATACTCTGCTAGGTCTGAGATATGTAGGACAGCTGTCATATTCCTTTTAGCATGACCTTTAGATCTTCACATCCACTTCCTTCCAGCGAGTGGAAAATCCAATAGCCTCTCACTCTAATGATTTAATACACACTGCTCCTTTCAAGGTACAACTATTACCCAGTGGTGTGGTCTCTCAGTGGTGTGGTCTCCCAGTGGTGTGGTCTCCCAGTGGTGTGGTCTCCCAGTGGTGTGGTCACTCAGTGGTGTGGTCTCCCAGTGGTGTGGTCTCTCAGTGGTGTGGTCTCCCAGTGGTGTGGTCTCTCAGTGGTGTGGTCTCCCAGTGGTGTGGTCTCTCATCGGTGTGGTCTCCCAGTGGTGTGGTCTCCCAGTGGTGTGGTCTCTCAGTGGTGTGGTCACTCAGTGGTGTGGTCACTCAGTGGTGTGGTCTCCCAGTGGTGTGGTCTCTCAGTGGTGTGGTCTCCCAGTGGTGTGGTCTCCCAGTGGTGTGGTCTCCCAGTGGTGTGGTCTCTCATCGGTGTGGTCTCCCAGTGGTGTGGTCTCCCAGTGGTGTGGTCTCCCAGTGGTTGAAGTGGTCTTCACTTTTTAGACCGTCAATTGATCAAGGATGTAGCGGCCCATATCTTGCTTAATGAATGACATGCTTGTTATTAAAAATATTTAGGGCATCCTGAGTGGTGCAGTGGTCTAAGGCCACGAGAGATTCTGGGTTCGAGTCCAGGCTCTGTCGCAGCCTGCCGCGACCGGGAGACCCATGGGGTGGCGCACAACTGGCCCAGCGTCGTCCGGGTTAGGGGAGGGTTTGGCCGGCAGGGATGTCCTTGTCCCATTGCGCACTAGCGACTCATGTGGTGGGATGGGCGCAGTGCACGCTGACACGGTCGCCAGGTGTACAGTGTTTCCTCCGACACATTGGTGCGGCTGCCTTCCCGGGTTAAGTGGGCATTGTGTCAAGAAGTAGTGCGGCTTGGTTGGGTTGTTTCGGAGGACGCACGGCTCTCCCGAGTCCGTACGGGAGTTGGAGCGATGAGACAAGACTGTAACTACCAATTGGATACCATGAAATTGGGGAGAAAAAGGGAAATATATATATATTTAGAAGGGGTAATTTGTATGTAAGGGTGGACATGGCTACAGTACCTTGATTGAGGAGCTTTCGTTGGTTCCATTGTGTGTGCTACCATCTCTTATGACCGAAAATAACATCAGAACTGAGATTACTCACCATGAACTGGAAGAAGCTTTTTCCTTTAAGATTGAATCCTACTACACTGGCTCTGACACTCCTCGGATGTGGCAGGGCTTGAAAACTATTATAGACTACAAAGGGAAACCCAGACACGAGCTGCTCAGTGACACAAGCCTACCAGACGAGCTAAATGCCTTTTATGCTCTCTTCGAGTCAAGCAACACTGAAGCATGCACGAGAGCACCAGCTGTTCTGGATGACTGTGTGATAACGCTCTCTGTAGCCGATGTGAGCAAGACCTTTAAACAGGTCAACATTCACAAAGCCGCGGTGCCAGATGGATAACCAGGACGTGTACTCAAAGCATGCGCGGACCAACTGGCAATTGTCTTCACTGACATTTTCAACCTCTCCCTGACTGTGTCTGTAATACCTACATGTTTCAAGCAGACCACCATAGTCCCTGTGCCCAAGGAAGTGAAGGTAACCTGCCTAAATTATTACCGCCCGTAGCACTCACGTCGGTAGCCATGAAGTGCTTTGAAAGGCTGGTCATGGCTCACATCAACAGTATCCTCCCGGATACACTAGACCCACTCCAATTCGCATACCGCCCCAACAGATCCACAGATGATGCAATCTCAATCACACTCCACACTGCCCTTTCCCACCTGGACAAAAGGAACACCTATGTGAGTATGCTGTTCATTGACTACAGCTCAGTGTTCAACACCATAGTGCCCACAAAACTCATCACTAAGCTAAGGATCCTGGGACTAAACACCTCCCTCTGCAACTGGATCCTGCACTTCCTGACGGGCCTCCCCCAGGTGGTAAGGGTAGGCAACAACACGTCTGCCATGCTGATCCTCAACACTGGGGCCCCTCAGGGATGTGTACTTAGTCCCCTCCTGTACTCCCTGTTCACCCACGACTGCGTGGCCAAACACGACTCCAACACCATTATTAAGTTTGCTGACAACACGACAGTGGTAGGCCTGATCACCGACAACGATGAGACAGCCTATAGGGAGGAGGTCTGAGAACTGGTAGTGTAATGCCAGGACAACAATCTATCCCTCATTGTGAGCAAGACAAAGGAGCTGATCGTGGACTACAGGAAAAGGTGGGCTGAACAGGCCCCCATTAACATCAGTGGAGCCGGTCGAGAGTTTCAAGTTCCTTGGTGTCCACATCACCAACGATCTATCATGGTCCAATCACACCAAGACAGTCGTGAAGAGGGCACAACAAAACCTTTTCCCTCTCAGGAGACTGAAAAGATTTGGCATGGGTCCTCAAATACTCAAAAACCTCTACAGCTGCTCCATCGAGAGCATCCTGACCGGTTGCATCACCGCCTGGTATAGCAACTGCTCGGCATCTGACAGTAAGGAGCTACAGAGGGTAGTGCGTACGGCCCAGTACATCACTGGGGCCAAGCTTCCTGCAATCAATCCAGGACCTATATAATAGGCAGTGTCAGAGGAAAGCACATGCAATTGTCATAGACAGTTTTCTCTGCTTCCGCACGGCAAGCGATACCGGAGCGCCTAGTCTAGGACCAAAAGACTTCTTAACAGCTTCTACCCCAAGCTGTAAGACTGTTGAACAACTAATCAAATGGCCACCGGACTATTACGTATTTTCTTAACTCTTCTTGAACTGCACTGTTGGTTAAGTAAGCATTTCACTGTAAGTAAGCATTTCACTTTTAAGTAAGCATTTCACTGTAAGGTCTGCACTTGTTGTATTTGGCGCATGTGACAAATTAAGTTTGATTTGATTTGTGTGTGCGTGCGTGCGACTACGTATGTGTGCGTGGGCATGTGTGTGGCATCCTCTCCAGGGCAGTAAAAGTCATTTGCAGCTGTCTGCTGGGCTGATGACTTCCAGAGACTTTCCAGCTGTCTCTAACCTCTGTCTGCTGGGCTGATGACTTCCAGAGTCTTTCCAGCTGTCTCTAACCTCTGTCTGCTGGGCTGATGACTTCCAGAGACTTTCCAGCTGTCTCTAACATCTGTCTGCTGGGCTGATGACTTCCAGAGACTTTACAGCTGTCTCTAACCTCTGTCTGCTGGGCTGATGACTTCCAGAGACTTTACAGCTGTCTCTAACCTCTGTCTGCTGGGCTGATGACTTCCAGAGACGTCCTCTTCTCTCAGTTACAGTGACACGTGTGTCCACACTGCTCTAGATCTGTGAATCAATACAGATATGACATGCCGACCCATGGACCAGGGGGTGTTGAAAAACAGTGTTGTGGTCATTCCTCCAGTTTGGCCCAGTGTGTGTCCACAGGTGAGGTTCTGGAACCTCAAGCCTGGGTACTAATGTGGACCAGATGGGGCTGTGGGAGGGCTCGATGTAGAGTCTGGGAGCCCCACAGGAAAGACTTAGCGGAGACAACATGACAACATGCCTCCTACAAATTACACCTATTAACCCCCCACGCTAAAGACATACCCCATCCATGTTAGGCTTCTGACATGTGTTTACACCCAGGGTCTTTCCAGAGGTTCTTACAGGGGTTTACAACCAGGGTCTTTCCAGAGGTTCTTACAGGGGTTTACAACCAGGGTCTTTCCAGAGCTTCTTACATGTGTTTTCAACCAGGGTCGTTTCAGAGCTTCTTACATGTGTTTACAACCAGGGTCGTTTCAGAGCTTCTTACATGTGTTTACAACCAAGGTCGTTCCAGAGCTTCGTACATGTGTTTACAACCAGGGTCGTTCCAGAGCTTCGTACATGTGTTTACAACCAGGGTCGTTTCAGAGCTTCTTACATGTGTTTACAACCAGGGTCGTTCCAGAGCTTGTTACATGTGTTTACAACCAGGGTCGTTCCAGAGCTTCTTACATGTGTTTACAACCAGGGTCGTTTCAGAGCTTCTTACATGTGTTTACGACAAGGGTCATTCCAGACCTTCTTACATGTGTATACAACCAGGGTTGTTACAGAGCTTCTTACATGTGTTTACAACCAGGGTCATTTCAGAGCTTCTTACGTGAATTGTAACAATGTCTCGTAATTTTTCTATTTGTTTTGTTTTTCTGGGATCACATTTACTGAGTAGTTGGCTGTAGTTATCTGTTATGAAAGATCAAGGACTGCTGCAAACGCTGACTATCTGTGTGTGTATCACACATAGTCTAACGCCACTACTAATTTGAGTCTCCCTGTACAGGGAGGGACTGAGTGAGTCATTGGTAGTGCATCTGTTCTGTGGTAGTGTCAGCTAAACTAACCTATTCTGGGGTAGTGTCAGCTAAACTAACCTGTTCTGTGGTAGTGTCAGCTAAACTAACCTGTTCTGTGGAAGTGTCAGCTAAACTAACCTGTTCTGGGGTAGTGTCAGCTAAACCAACCTGTTCTGGGGTAGTGTCAGCTAAACTAACCTATTCTAGAGTAGTGTCAGGTCAGGCAGTGTTTCTCTGTGAGAAAGTGATTTTCCATTGGCCTGCATGGCCTCTGAGGCAGTGAGTCATCTGGAATACTCTTGATGGTCAACAGTAGCCTGTGTTTTAGAGACACTTCAAAGCCCATGGGCTACACCCTGTGGTTGCCATAAAACGTGCACACGTGGGAGTACACACGGGCACGCACACACACACCACATCCACCCTTTCAAACCCACAGACGTGTGTGCATGTACACACACACACACGCAATGGCAGGCACACGACCTAACACATATTATACAAGTTTATGAAACTCCATAAAACCAGTTGAACGCTCTCGTCCACCTCTCTCCCCCCTTTCTCTTCCCCATTTCTGCTTCACCCCTCTCCCTCCTCCCTGTCATAAACATGACCCCTCTCTACACTTCCGCTCCCCTTCCAAATCCCTCTGCCTCTGTTCTAAATGGGCCTCTCAGAGGCATATTTCCCATATGAGGAGTTTCCTGTCTGCTGTCTATATCATAAGGAGAATGAGGAGTTTCCTGTGTGCTGCCTATATCAGAAGGAGAATGAGGAGTTTCCTGTCACTTGCCTATATCAGGAGAATGAGGAGTTTCCTGTGTGCTGCCTATATGAGGAGAATGAGGAGTTTCATGTGTGCTGCCTATATGAGGAGAATGAAGAGTTTCCTGTGTGCTGCCTATATGAGGAGAATGAGGAGTTTCTTGTGTGCTGCCTATATCAAAAGGAGAATGAGGAGTTTCCTGTTTATTTATTTATTTGACCTTTATTTAACCAGGTAGGCTAGTTGAGAACGAGTTCTCATTTACAACTGTGACCTGGCCAAGATAAAGCACAGCAGTTTGATACATACAACAACAAACAGTTACACATGGAATACACAGACATACAGCCAATAATACAGTAGAAAAAAAAAAATATATATATATAATAATAATAATAATAAGTCTTTATACAGTGACTGCAAATGAGGTAAGATAAGGAACGTAAGGCAATAAATAGGCCATGGTGGCGAAGTAATTACAATATAGCAATTAAACACTGGAATGGTAGATGTGCAGTAGATGAATGTGCAAGTTACTGGGGTGCAAAGGAGCAAGATAAATAAATAAATAAATACAGTATGGGGATGAGGTAGTAGGATGGGCTGTTTACAGATGGGCTATGTGCAGGTGCAGAGATCTGTGAGCTGCACTGACAGCTGGTGCTTAAAGCTAGTGAGGGAGATATCACCAGCTTCAGTGATTTTTGTAGTTCGTTCCAGTCATTGGCAGCAGAGAACTGGAAGGAAAGGCGGCCAAAGGAGGAATTGGCTTTGGGGGTGACCAGTGAGATATACTGGCTGGAGCGTGTGCTACGGGTGGGTGCTGCTATGGTGACCAGTGAGCTGAGATAAGGTGGGGCTTTACCTAGCAAAGACTTTAAGATGACCTGGAGCCAGTGGGTTTGGCGACGAGTATGAAGCGAAGGTCAGCCAACGAGAGCGTACAGGTCGCAGTGGTGGGTAGTATATGGGGATTTGGTGACAAAGCGGATGGCACTGTGATAGATTGCATCCAATTTGTTGAGTAGAGTTTTGGAGGCTATTTTATAAATGACATCGCCGAAGTCGAGGTTCGGTAGGATGGTCAGTTTTACGAGGGTATGTTTGGCAGCATGAGTGAAGGATGCTTTGTTGCGGGCAGTGATCGGTTGAAGAGCATGCATTTAGTCCACGGAAGGAGAGTTGTATGGCATTGAAGCTCGTCTGGAGGTTAGTTAACACAGTGTCCAAAGAAGGGCCAGAAGTATACAGAATGGTGTCATCTGCGTAGAGGTGGATCAGAGAATCACCGGCAGCAAGAGCGACGTCATTGATATATACAGAGAAGAAAGCCGGCCCGAGAATTGAACCCTGTGGCACCCCCATAGAGACTGCCAGAGGTCCGGACAACATGCCCTCCGATTTGACACACTGAACTCTATAAGAGAAGTAGTTGGTGAACCATGCAAGGCAATAATTAGAGAAACCAAGGCTGTTGAGTCTGCCAATAAGAATGTGGTGATTGACAGAGTCGAAAGCCTTGGCCAGGTCAATGAATATGGCTGCACAGTAATTCTCTTATCGATAGCGGTTATGATATTTTTTAGGACCTTGAGTGTGGCTGAGGTGCACCCATGACCAGCTCTGAAACCAGATTGCATAGCGGAAATGGTACGGTGGGATTCGAAATGGTCGGTAATCTGTTTGTTAACTTGGCTTTCGAAGACCTTAGAAAGGCAGGGTAGGATAGATATAGGTCTGTAGCAGTTTGGGTCTAGAGTGTCAACCCCTTTGAAGAGGGGGATGACCGCGGCAGCTTTCCATTCTTTGGGAATCTCAGACAATACGAAAGAGAGGTTGAACAGGCTAGTAATAGTGGTTGCAACAATTTCGGCAGATAATTTTAGAAATAGAGGGTCCAGATTGTCTAGCCCGGCAGGGGTCCAGATTTTGCAGCAAGTTGCATATCGCGGGGGCTATTGGATGCTAATGCATAACACCACAGGATGTTTTTGTGCAGGTCAAGGGCAGTTAAGTCTGGAGTGAACCCAGGGCTATATCTGTTCCTGGTTCTACATTTTTTGAAAGGGGCATGCTTATTTAAATGCCTGGTCATTTAATGCCTGGTCATTTAAATAATGACCAGGCATCCTCTACTGACGGGATGCCTATATAAGGAGAATGAGGAGTTTCCTGTGTGCTGTCTATATAAGGAGAATGAGGAGTTTCCTGTGTGCTGTCTATATAAGGAGAATGGGGAGTTTCCTGTGTGCTGTCTATATAAGGAGAATGAGGAGTTTCCTGTGTGCTGCCTGTATCAGAAGGAGAATGAGGAGTTTCCTGTGTGCTGCCTGTATCAGAAGGAGAATGAGGAGTTTCCTGTGTGCTGCCTGTATCAGGAGAATGATGAGTTTCCTGTGTGCTGCCTGTATCAGAAGGAGAATGAGGAGTTTCCTGTGTGCTGCCTGTATCAGAATGAGAATGAGGAGTTTCCTGTGTGCTGCCTGTATCAGAAGGAGAATGAGGAGTTTCCTGTGTGCTGCCTGAATCAGAAGGAGAATGAGGAGTTTCCTGTGTGCTGCCTGTATCAGAATGAGAATGAGGAGTTTCCTGTGTGCTGCCTGTATCAGAAGGAGAATGAGGAGTTTCCTGTGTGCTGCCTGTATCAGAAGGAGAATGAGGAGTTTCCTGTGTGCTGCCTGTATCAGGAGAATGATGAGTTTCCTGTGTGCTGCCTGTATCAGAAGGAGAATGAGGAGTTTCCTGTGTGCTGCCTGTATCAGAATGAGAATGAGGAGTTTCCTGTGTGCTGCCTGTATCAGAAGGAGAATGAGGAGTTTCCTGTGTGCTGCCTGTATCAGAAGGAGAATGAGGAGTTTCCTGTGTGCTGCCTGTATCAGAAGGAGAATGAGGAGTTTCCTGTGTGCTGCCTGTATCAGAAGGAGAATGAGGGAATAACATGGGAATGATAGAAAAGGCGGGAGAGAGGGAGACGGACACGGTCTATGGACTCCTCATCCAGCAGCTCACTCCCTAGTGTGTGTGTGTTGGAAAGAGAGAGAATGAGAGAGTCAGGACTTTACCATAATTCCATTCAGTGGCAGTCTATGGGCCTCTGCCAGCCAGTCCTACTGTTGAATTAGTGATGCATCCATAATGGCACCCTAGGCCCTATGTAGTGCACCCTATAGACTCTGGTCTAGAGTAGTGCACCTCATAGACTCTGGTCTAGAGTAGTACACCCCATAGACTCTGGTCTAAAGTAGTGCACCCCATAGACTCTGGTCTAGAGTAGTGCACCTCATAGACTCTGGTCTAAAGTAGTGCACCCCATAGACTCTGGTCTAGAGTAGTGCACCCCATAGACTCTGGTCTAAAGTAGTGCACCCCATAGACTCTGGTCTAGAGTAGTGCACCTCATAGACTCTGGTCTAGAGTAGTGCACCTCATAGACTCTGGTCTAGAGTAGTGTACCCTATAGACTCTGGTCTAGAGTAGTGCACCTCATAGACTGGTCTAGAGTAGTACACCCCATAGACTCTGGTCTAGAGTAGTGCACCTCATAGACTCTGGTCTAGAGTAGTGCACCTCATAGACTCTGGTCTAGAGTAGTGCACCCCATAGACTGGTCTAGAGTAGTGCACCTCATAGACTCTGGTCTAGAGTAGTGCACCCCATAGACTGGTCTAGAGTAGTGCACCTCATAGACTCTGGTCTAGAGTAGTGCACCCCATAGACTCTGGTCTAGAGTAGTGCACCTCATAGACTCTGGTCTAGAGTAGTGCACCCCATAGACTGGTCTAGAGTAGTGCACCTCATAGACTCTGGTCTAGAGTAGTGTACCCTATAGACTCTGGTCTAGAGTAGTGCACCTCATAGACTCTGGTCTAGAGTAGTGCACCCCATAGACTCTGGTCTAGAGTAGTGCACCCCATAGACTCTGGTCTAGAGTAGTGCACCTCATAGACTGGTCTAGAGTAGTACACCCCATAGACTCTGGTCTAGAGTAGTGTACCCTATAGACTCTGGTCTAGAGTAGTGCACCCCATAGACTCTGGTCTAGAGTAGTACACCCCATAGACTCTGGTCTAGAGTAGTGTACCCTATAGACTCTGGTCTAAAGTAGTGCACCTCATAGACTCTGGTCTAAAGTAGAGCACCTCATAGACTCTGGTCTAGAGTAGTGCACCTCATAGACTCTGGTCTAGAGTAGTGCACCTCATAGACTCTGGTCTAGAGTAGTGCACCTCATAGACTCTGGTCTAGAGTAGTGCACCTCATAGACTCTGGTCTAGAGTAGTGCACCTCATAGACTCTGGTCTAGAGTAGTGCACCTCATAGACTCTGGTCTGAAGTAGTCCACCTCATAGACTCTGGTCTAAAGTAGTACACCTCATAGACTCTGGTCTGAAGTAGTCCACCTCATAGACTCTGGTGTAAAGTAGTGCACCTCATAGACTCTGGTCTGAAGTAGTGCACTAAATAGAGAATAAGGTACCATTTGGGACATAGAAAGGACTGAAATTGGCAACAGTTAGTCTTGTCAGAGCAGCTCTAGATTTGTGTAAACGGCTTCACACCATGTGCTTGGCCAATGAGTGTGTTTGCTGTGTGTTCTTGGCTAGGGACAGGACAGAGAATGTACACTGCTCAAATAAAAAATAAATAAACACTAAAATAACACATCATAGATCTGAATGAATGAAATAATCTTATTAAATACTTTTTTCTTTACATAGTTGAATGTGCTGACAACAAAATCACACAAAAATTATCAATTTAAATCAAATTTATCAACCCATGGAGGTCTGGATTTGGAGTCACACTCAAAATTAAAGTGGAAAACCACACTACAGGCTGATCCAACTTTGATGTAATGTCCTTAAAACAAGTCAAAATGAGGCTCAGTAGTGTGTGTGGCCTCCACGTGCCTGAATGACCTCCCTACAATGCCTGGGCATGCTCCTGATGAGGTGGCGGATGGTCTCCTGAGGATCTCCTCCCAGACCTGGACTAAAGCATCCGCCAACTCCTGGACAGTCTGTGGTGCAACGTGGCGTTGGTGGATGGAGCGAGACATGATGTCCCAGATGTGCTCAATTGGATTCAGGTCTGGGGAACGGGCGGGCCAGTCCTTAGCATCAATGCCTTCCTCTTGCAGGAACTGCTGACACACTCCAGCCACATGAGGTCTAGCATTGCCTTGCATTAGGAGGAACCCAGGGCCAACCGCACCAGCATATGGTCTCACAAGGGGTCTGAGGATCTCATCTCGGTACCTAATGGCAGTCAGGCTACCTCTGGCGAGCACATGGAGGGCTGTGCGGCCCCCAAAGAAATGCCACCCCACACCATGACTGACCCACCGCCAAACCGGTCATGCTGGAGGATGTTGCAGGCAGCAGAACGTTCTCCACGGCGTCTCCAGACTCTGTCACGCCTGTCACGTGCTCATTGTGAACCTGCTTTCATCTGTGAAGAGCACAGGCGCCAGTGGCGAATTTGCCAATCTTGGTGTTCTCTGGCAAATGCCAAACGTCCTGCACGGTGTTGGGCTGTAAGCACAACCCCCACCTGTGGACGTTGGGCCCTCATACCACCCTCATGGAGTCTGTTTCTGACCGTTTGAGCAGACACATGCACATTTGTGGCCTGCTGGAGGTCATTTTGCAGGGCTCTGGCAGTGCTCCTCCTTGCACAAAGGTGGAGGTAGTGGTCCTGCTGCTGGGTTGTTGCCCTCCTACGGCCTCCTCCACGTCTCCTGATGTACTGGCCTGTCTCCTGGTAGCGCCTCCATGCTCTGGACACTACGCTGACAGACACAGCAAACCTTCTTGCCACAGCTCGCATTGATGTGCCATCCTGGATGAGCTGCACTACCTGAGCCACTTGTGTGGGTTGTAGACTCCGTCTCATGCTACCACTAGAGTGAAAGCACCGCCAGCATTCAAAAGTGACCAAAACATCAGCCAGGAAGCATAGGAACTGAGAAGTGGTCTGTGGTCACCACCTTCAGAACCACTCCTTTATTGGGGGTGTCTTGCTAATTGCCTATAATTTCCACCTGTTGTCTATTCCATTTGCACAACAGCATGTGAAATTTATTGTCAATCAGTGTTGCTTCCTAAGTGGACAGTTTGATTTCACAGAAGTGTGATTGACTTGGAGTTACATTGTGTTGTTTAAGTGTTCCCTTTATTTTTTTGAGCAGTGTATATTCTCAGGGTTCTTATGTGAAAACGGACAGTGTTTTTTATTCGTTTTTCATGTTGACTGTTAGGGATGCAGCAGAGCAGATACTGTACCTCTTAGGGACTTCCAATGGTCAAGAGCTCTGGAAACCATTCACACTCAAGTAGAGCCAAAATATAATATCTTGTTCTCTACCTACATATCACTCTCTACCTACCTATCACTCTCTATCTACCTATCACTCTCTGCCTACCTATCAGTCTCTACCTACCTATCCCTCGTTACCTACCTATCACTCTCTACCTACCTACCTACCTATCACTCTCTACCTACCTATCACTCTCTACCTACCTATCCGTTTCTACCTACCTATCCCTCTTTACCTACCTATCCCTCTCTACCTACCTATCCCTACCTACCTACCTACCTACCTACCTATCACTCTCTACCTACCTATCAGTTTCTACCTACCTATCCCTCTTTACCTACCTATCCCTCTCTACCTACCTATCCCTCTCTACCTACCTACCTACCTACCTACCTACCTACCTATCACTCTCTACCTACCTATCAGTTTCTACCTACCTATCCCTCTTTACCTACCTATCCCTCTCTACCTACCTATCCCTCTCTACCTACCTACCTACCTACCTACCTACCTACCTACCTACCTACCTACCTACCTACCTACCTACCTACCTACCTATCACTCTCTACCTACCTATCAGTTTCTACCTACCTATCCCTCTCTACCTACCTATCCCTCTCTACCTACCTACCTACCTACCTATCACTCTCTACCTACCTATCAGTTTCTACCTACCTATCCCTCTTTACCTACCTATCCCTCTCTACCTACCTATCCCTCTCTACCTACCTACCTACCTACCTATCACTCTCTACCTACCTATCAGTTTCTACCTACCTATCCCTCTCTACCTACCTATCCCTCTCTACCTACCTACCTACCTACCTACCTACCTACCTACCTACCTACCTACCTACCTATCACTCTCTACCTACCTATCAGTTTCTACCTACCTATCCCTCTTTACCTACCTATCCCTCTCTACCTACCTATCCCTACCTACCTACCTACCTACCTACCTACCTACCTACCTACCTACCTACCTATCACTCTCTACCTACCTATCTAGGACTAGGGTACAGGGCTGTGGTACAGGGCTAGGGTTCAAGGCTGGGGTACAGGGCTGTGGTACAGGGCTAGGGTTCAAGGCTGGGGTACAGGGCTGGGGTACAGGGTTGGGGTACAGGGCTGGGGTACAAGGCTAGGGTTCAAGGCTGGGGTACAGGGCTGGGGTACAGGGCTGGGGTACAGGGTTGGGGTACAGGGCTGGGGTACAAGGCTAGGGTACAGGGCTGGGGTACAGGGCTAGGGTACAGGGTTTGGGTACAGGGCTGGGGTACAGGGCTAGGGTTACAGGGTTGGGGTACAGGGCTGGGGTACAAGGCTAGGAGTTCAAGGCTGGGGTACAGGGCTGGGGTACAGGGTTGGGGTACAGGGCTGGGGTACAGGGCTGGGGTACAGGGTTGGGGTACAGGGCTGGGGTACAGGGCTGGGGTACAGGGTTGGGGTACAGGGCTAGGGTTCAAGGCTGGGGTACAGGGCTGGGGTACAGGGTTGGGGTACAGGGCTGGGGTACAAGGCTAGGGTACAGGGCTGGGGTACAGAGCTAGGGTACAGGGTTTGGGTACAGGGCTGGGGTACAGGGCTAGGGTTACAGGGTTGGGGTACAGGGCTGGGGTACAAGGCTAGGGTTCAAGGCTGGGGTACAGGGCTGGGGTACAGGGTTGGGGTACAGGGCTGGGGTACAGGGCTGGGGTACAGGGTTGGGGTACAGGGCTGGGGTACAGGGCTGGGGTACAGGGTTGGGGTACAGGGCTAGGGTTCAAGGCTGGGGTACAGGGTACAGGGCTGGTTCTGTGGGCTTAGTACAGATCACAACCCCATCTCACCACAGGGTCTACCCTCTGACTGGCTTCATATTATACCCCTTTACCCTCTGACTGGCTACATATTATATCCCTTTACCCTCTGACTGGCTACATATTATATACCTTTACCCTCTGACTGGCTACATATTATATCCCTTTACCCTCT
This sequence comes from Brachymystax lenok tsinlingensis, assembly GCA_030435695.1. Lineage (NCBI taxonomy): Eukaryota > Metazoa > Chordata > Actinopteri > Salmoniformes > Salmonidae > Brachymystax > Brachymystax lenok. The sequence continues at coordinate 62,252,800 of CM059814.1, forward strand.
GACTGGCTACATATTATATCCCTTTACCCTCTGACTGCCTTCATATTATATCCCTTTACCCTCTGACTGGCTTCATATTATATCCCTTTACCCTCTGACTGGCTTCATATTATATCCCTTTACCCTCTGACTGGCTACATATTATATCCCTTTACCCTCTGACTGGCTTCATATTATATCCCTTTACCCTCTGACTGGCTTTATATTATATCCCTTTACCCTCTGACTGGCTTCATATTATATCCCTTTACCCTCTGACTGGCTTCATATTATATCCCTTTACCCTCTGACTGGCTTCATATTATATCCCTTTAGCCTCTGACTGGCTTCAAATTATATACCTTTACCCTCTGACTGGCTTCATATTATATCCCTTTAGCCTCTGACTGGCTTCATATTATATCCCTTTACCCTCTGACTGGCTTCATATTATATCCCTTTACCCTCTGACTGGCTTCATATTATATCCCTTTACCCTCTGACTGGCTACATATTATATCCCTTTACCCTCTGACTGGCTACATATTATATCCCTTTACCCTCTGACTGGCTTCATATTATATCCCTTTACCCTCTGACTGGCTTCATATTATATCCCTTTACCCTCTGACTGGCTTCATATTATATCCCTTTACCCTCTGACTGGCTTCATATTATATCCCTTTACCCTCTGACTGGCTTCATATTATATCCCTTTACCCTCTGACTGGCTTCATATTATATCCCTTTACCCTCTAACTGGCTTCATATTATATCCCTTTAGCCTCTGACTGGCTTCATATTATATCCCTTTACCCTCTGACTGGCTACATATTATATCCCTTTACCCTCTGACTGGCTTCATATTATATCCCTTTACCCTCTGACTGGCTTCATATTATATCCCTTTACCCTCTGACTGGCTTCATATTATATCCCTTTAGCCTCTGACTGGCTTCATATTATATCCCTTTACCCTCTGACTGGCTTCATATTATATCCCTTTAGCCTCTGACTGGCTACATATTATATCCCTTTACCCTCTGACTGGCTTCATATTATATCCCTTTACCCTCTGACTGGCTTCATATTATATCCCTTTACCCTCTGACTGGCTACATATTATATCCCTTTACCCTCTGACTGGCTTCATATTATATCCCTTTACCCTCTGACTGGCTTCATATTATATCCCTTTACCCTCTGACTGGCTTCATATTATATCCCTTTACCCTCTGACTGGCTTCATATTATATCTCTTTACCCTCTGACTGGCTTCATATTATATCCCTTTACCCTCTGACTGGCTTCATATTATATCCCTTTAGCCTCTGACTGGCTTCATATTATATCCCTTTACCCTCTGACTGGCTACATATTATATCCCTTTACCCTCTGACTGGCTTCATATTATATCCCTTTACCCTCTGACTGGCTTCATATTATATCCCTTTACCCTCTGACTGGCTTTATATTATATCCCTTTACCCTCTGACTGGCTTCATATTATATCCCTGACATTCAAACCCTTCTGGACAACCTACACTATTTGTTTTGGTGTGCTTTGTTGTCCTCTGAAAACCAGGAAGAGATCTTCAAATCAAATTAAATATAGAAGGTTCATTTTTATTAATCCAAATTACATTAGTGGGTCGCCTTTATCCATCCCCAAAGAATCGGACCAAATGGAGGATTGTAGGAGAGACACTGGTGATGGCCAGCCTGACCAAAGCATTGACTGTGGGCTGTATGAGTAGGAAGCAAATCAAGGAATCCCCTTTTACTAGGTGACCCTAATGAGTCAATCCTCAGTCGTTAGCTAGCAGGCATCAGTCAGCCTTATTGCGGCTGAGTCTGTATGACTCATTGAAGGGCTAGTTTACCCAAACCTATTGCTTTCCTTACCCTGTAAATCTGTGGACAAAGGTATGACAGCAGTCCATGCTTAGGCCGTGTAGGCCGTCATTGTGAATATGAATTTGTTCTTAATTAAATACTTAGGGAGCAGTGGGGCGCTAAAAATCATTTGGTTTAGTTTCTCTGGCACTCTTTGCACAAGTGACTTTGTCGAGCTTTAAAGTCAATTTTAGAGACTTTTGGATGATTTGGACATGACGTGTGGAAAATGCTAATATTTGGGTGAACTATCCCTTTAAGAGGCCTGACCAATGACCATGGCCTTGACCATGACTAATGAGTTGGCATACAGGGAGGTGTGTCAGTCAATATGCAGACCCGTGTCTTTCAGTTGATCAGTCCTCTGATTTAACATCAATGTCCGTTACACTGGTAGTGGAGATTCACTGTAGCAACATGTTATGAGGTATATCCCTTGTTTCCCAGGCTAAAGTTTGGGGAGGAATTGTCTAGTGCCTGAGATTACGCTCTCAGTGGCACAATAGCAGTATTCACATTTATTACATGGCAATAATGGCACTCTAAGCCACACTCATTCAAGCAGCAGTTTGTTTTCCTACCCTCCAGCCCTCCAGCCCTGAATAGCTAGATTAGATTCTGAAGGGAATCCATAAAGTAGCTTTGCTGCCCAGCTGAGCTTCAGTTCCACTGCTGGTGCATGTTGGTCAATGGTGACTCTGAGATGCAATGTGGTCCAGGACGGCTTCATACGGTAGGATTACCCAGACAGACAGACCTATGTGCAGCCAGAAAGGTGCCAGAGGAACAGCTGGTGTCAGTGGTTATGGAGGGATGGAGGATGGATAGGCTCATCCCTACAGGTGAAGAGGGATTGTTTGACAAAAGGTGTAAACAGGATATTAGTTCTGGAGAGGAACTGTAAACTGAATGGCTTAGATAGCACTCTTTACATCAACCATCTTCCTTACCACTCCTAACCATGTTGAAAACGATGTAAAACAGTATAGAATGGAAGGAGGGTTAGGTACTGTATGTATGAGTCATCAGTAGGTTTGGTTGAAGGAATAGTCACATGCTCACCAATGTTTTTTGGTAGTCTTTGCCTTACAAAAGTAGAGTTGAATCTATAATATATATCTGGATGATTCAGAAAACGATCTAGTTTAATTGAGATTATGTGATCAGCTCCTTTAATCCAGATCATAGTGTTGACTTCAATTTGACTGTCCCAATCACCCCCTGCACCCTCCAATCCTGCCAATGGGATTACCTTTTCATTTGAGATTAGCCTGGCTCAGCAATGGGATTTGAGCCCATAATGCACTCCTGGACACCATAGAAATTCCTTTATGTCTCTTTCAGAGATGCTTCCTCTGAGACCCCTATGAACCATTTAGCATGTGCTACAACTCCTTCAGGCTAAAACCACTAGCCTAGTCGCTAACTAGCCGCTAACACACTGAGCTAACATTTAATGATGCGTTTGTCAAGGACTAAAGGGGAGCAGATGCCACAGTGCTGGTGGGTAAATAAGGTGTGAAGACCTAATATGCAGTGTGGTGGCTGCAGCCGGTCTCTGCCTGTCTGTTGACAATGTGGGAGCAGATTGGCGCTGTGCGGCAGCTGCTTCCCCAGTGGCTGCTGAAGGAGATTAGCTATTAGCGGCTACGCTAACTCACTAGGCACATGGCTTAGCGTTAGCACTTAGCTGCTGCAGCAGGTTCTAATCAAGGCTGGCATGGGTCTGCTCAGAAGTGGTGTTGACAGGACTTTGTCTGCACCTCACTGGGGTTTCATGAACCCTTTCACCCCTTTATCTCACTGAGTTAGTCCATAGGGAGAGGTGGGGATCATTTGTTTCTGCTGAGCTACGACTACTGCCATATGAGGCTTAGGCAGCACTCGTATTAGGATGTTTGCTGTGGAATTGTAGTCTAGACCATTGTTAAAGTCGTGTGTTTTCACCCCATCACTATTGTTTTGGGGCATGAAGAGGATGATGACCTGAAGTTCTGAGACAGTGACATGTTTACTAGAGAGTGAGGCTGAGGTTGGTCCTGGTCCACTGTCCTGGTCTGTCCTGGTCCACTGTCCCAGTCCATGGACCTGGTCTGTCCTGGCTGTCCTGGTCTGCCCTGGTCCACTATCCTGGTCCACTATCCTGGTCTATCCTGGTTCACTATCCTGGTCTGTCCTGGTCCACTATCCTGGTCTGTCCTGTTCTACTATCCTGGACTGTCCTGGTTCACTATCCTGGTCTGTCCTGGTCCACTATCCTGGTCTGTCCTGTTCTACTATCCTGGACTGTCCTGGTCCACTATCCTGGTCTGTCAGGATGGGAGGGAAATAGAAGGAGGAAAGGAGAGGAAGCAAACTCTACCATCCCTCCTTTCTCTCTCTCTCTCTCTCTCTCTCTCTCTCTCTCTCTCTCTCTCTCTCTCTCTCTCTCTCTCTCTCTTTCCTCCCTCCTTTTTCCATAGTCCTCCTTCCCTCTCCCTTCTCTTGGTCCATGCCACTCGCTTGGGCATCACAACATTGTGGTATGAATAGGAGATGAGGGAGAGAGGGAGCACGCTCTACTTCAAACTCCTTAAGAAATGGATCGGTGCTACTGTTTCTATGGACACATTGCCTAAGAAATGGATCGGTGCTACTGTTTCTATGGACACATTGCCTAAGAAATGGATCGGTGCTACTGTTTCTATGGACACATTGCCTAAGAAATGGATCGGTGCTGTGGTTTCTACTTCAAACACCTTAAGAAATGGATCGGTGCTACTGTTTCTATGGACACATTGCCTAAGAAATGGATCGGTGCTACTGTTTCTATGGACACATTGCCTAAGAAATGGATCGGTGCTGTGGTTTCTACTTCAAACTCCTTAAGAAATGGATCGGTGCTACTGTGTCTATGGACACATTGCCTAAGAAATTGATAGGTGCTGTGGTTTCTACTTCAAACACCTTAAGAAATGGATCGGTGCTACTGTTTCTATGGACACATTGCCTAGGAAATGGATCGGTGCTACTGTTTCTCAGGGACACATTGCCTAAGAAATGGATCGGTGCTGTGGTTTCTACTTCAAACTCCTTAAGAAATGGATCGGTGCTACTGTTTCTATGGACACACTCCTTAAGAAATGGATCGGTGCTACTGTTTCTATGGACACATTGCCTAAGAAATTGATAGTTGATATGGTTTCTATCGACAAACTCCTTAAGAAATGAATAGGTGATATGGTTTCTATGGACAAACTCCTTAAGAAATGAATAGGTGATATGGTTTCTATGGACAAACTCCTTAAGAAATGAATAGGTGATATGGTTTCTATGGACAAACTCCTTAAGAAATGAATAGGTGATATGGTTTCTATGAACAAACTCCTTAAGAAATGAATAGGTGATATGGTTTCTATGGACAAACTCCTTAAGAAATGAATAGGTGATATGGTTTCTATGGACAAACTCCTTAAGAAATGAATAGGTGATATGGTTTCTATGAACAAACTCCTTAAGAAATGAATAGGTGATATGGTTTCTATGAACAAACTCCTTAAGAAATGAATAGGTGATATGGTTTCTATGGACAAACTCCTTAAGAAATGAATAGGTGATATGGTTTCTATCGACAAACTCCTTAAGAAATGGATATCATAGCAACTAGCTGTTGTTAATGTCACATACAGTAGCTCTACTGCAGAGGTTTCACTGTATCTCATTATGTGGTATGAGGTTAGTGTAATGGGAATGGGAGGAGGATTTCAGCAGGCTGTTTTAGTAGTAGTAGCAGTGTGCTACTGCAGATTCTACAGTCCCCTCTTTCTCGCTCTGTCTGTGGGATTCCACAGTCCTCTTTGTCTCTATCTGTGTGATTCCAGAGTCCTATCGTTCTCTCTCTCTCTCTGTCTGTGTGATTCCACAGTCCCCTCTTTCTCTCTCTGTCTGTGGGATTCCACAGTCCTCTCTGTCTCTCTCTGTCTGTGTGATTCCACAGTCCTCTCTTTCTCTCTCTGTCTGTGTGATTCCACAGTCCCCTCTTTCTCTGTCTGTCTGTGGGATTCCACAGTCCTCTCTGTCTCCCTCTGTCTGTGTGATTCCAGAGTCCTATCGTTCTCTCTCTGTCTGTGTGATTCCACAGTCCTCTCTGTCTCTCTCTGTCTGTGTGATTCCACAGTCCTCTCTTTCTCTCTCTGCCTGTGTGATTCCACAGTCCCCTCTTTCTCTCTCTGTCTGTGTGATTCCACAGTCCTCTCTGTCTCTCTCTGTCTGTGTGATTCCACAGTCCTCTCTTTCTCTCTCTGTCTGTGTGATTCCACAGTCCTCTCTGTTTCCCTCTGTCTGTGGGATTCCACAGTCCCCTCTTTCTCTCTCTGTCTGTGGGATTCCACAGTCCTCTCTGTCTCCCTCTGTCTGTGTGATTCCAGAGTCCTATCGTTCTCTCTCTGTCTGTGTGATTCCACAGTCCTCTCTGTCTCTCTCTGTCTGTGTGATTCCACAGTCCCCTCTTTCTCTCTCTGTCTGTGTGATTCCACAGTCCTCTCTGTCTCTCTCTGTCTGTGTGATTCCACAGTCCTCTCTGTCTCTCTCTGTCTGTGTGGTTCTGCAGTGTAGCTCTTTGTCTCTCTGCCGCTGTCAGCCCTGCCTACAAATTAGCACAGGGACAGAAAAATTATTCAGCATAAGGCATTGGGTAAGCCCTGCACCCCTACTCAAAACACACACAATTACACACACTTCTATACACATACAAACACATTAGTGCACACTTGTAAGGACACGCCCACAGACACACACACACACACACACACACAATCAGGTGCACTTTTATGGACATAGACACTCATTTTTGGGCTGAAGAGATGAAACTAACCCTGTGGCCTTTAGAAATGCAGTTTCCCCTTTTTCCCCTCACCCTCAATCTTTCACTGACATATCACACACACACACACACACACACACACACACACACACACACACACACACACACACACACACACACACACACAGCCATGGAGAGACTCCTCCCCACCCAACCCCCTCTTTTCTCCTTTCCTCCTCTCTGATGCAGCATCCTACTCTGGCTTGTTAGCGGCTCAGGGTGTGTGTGTGTGTGTGTGTGTGTGTGTGTGTGTGTGTGTGTGTGTGTGTGTGTGTGTGTGTGTGTGTGTGTGTGTGTGTGTGTGTGTGTGTGTGTGTGTGTGTGTGTGTGTGTGAGGGGGAGTGCGAGCCCACGCTTTAGAGGCTGTGTGCTGGTGCGTGTGTGAGGGAGTGTGTGTGTTCTCTCCTACCGATGGATAGAATCAGTCTCTCTCAGAGTCGTGTCTCTCACCTACCTATTATTTTCAGACTTACTCTCTTTTCTTTATTTCTCTCTTTCTCACGTTCTCTCTTTCCTTCTATCTCTCCTACTCTCTCTCTGCAGGACTCCAAGCCTCCTCTCTTACCCAAATCATTGCAGACAAAATCGCAGAAAGATAGCTGCCCCATCTCGCCAGGTAAGGTGTGTATGTGTGTGTGTAGATTTAGAGATTTAGAGTTTATTAGTCCCATGCACAAGGTTGCAGATGTAAATGCAGGGTACAGTGATAATCTTAAGCTCCGAGCTCCAACAGGTCAAAGAGTCTGTGTCTGTGTATTCTGCCCGTGACTAGACACTGACTAGAGTGACAAGACACAAATGCAGGGTGTCACTTTATTGTCTGTGGAGACAGGCTAGCAGCCTGCGAAAAACTGCCGGCTCATTGCTATGCTGCTAGCATCTCTCTCTCTCCCCCTCTCTCTCTCTCTCCCTCCCTCTACCCCTCTCTCTCTCTCTCTCTCTCTCTCTCTCTCTCTCTCTCCCTCTCTCCCCCTCTCTCCCCCTCTTCCTCTCCTCCTCTTCCTCTCCCCCTCTCTCCCTCTCTCTCTCTCTCTCTCTCTCTCTCCCTCTCTCCCCCTCTTCCTCTCCTCCTCTTCCTCTCCCTCTCTCTCTCTCTCTCTCCCTCTCTCCCCCTCTTCCTCTCCTCCTCTTCCTCTCCCCTCTCTCTCTCTCTCTCTCTCTCTCTCTCTCTCTCTCTCTCTCTCTCTCTCTCTCTCTCTCTGCCTCTCCCTCCCCCTCAACCCCTCTCTCTCTCTCTCTCTCCCTCTCTTCTTTCTCCCCTCATTCTCTCCTATTGCTGGATATGGCAGTTAACAATCATAATCCCTAATATGTTTCTGCCATAACTGATATGCAGTGAAATCAGTGGATGTGAGTGTGAGAGCTGCCTCTGCAGCTGTGTGTTAGGCGTCCTGTTTTTCCTCTCAGAGAGACGTAGTGACGCTCAGTGTCTAGACAGCATTGATTATTCAAGCGCTAGGACAGCCCGGCGACTCTCCTCGCGCTGTGTGTGTTTGAGGAGACAAGAGGCTCACACAAGTTGATGACATTTTCCCTCCCTGAGTCTTTAGACAAAACACTACATTGTGAGGGAAAGAGATGTGTAGGTATGTTGAGCGTCTCAGAGTGGGAGGATGCTTCATGCTTGTCCGTGGCTCTGTGGGATTTACACAGACCACACAACACATTTCTCATATTGTCCCCCATCTTTGGCTGTCTACGAAAGCTTGTGACATAACCCACTGTTTCCCACTATCACATACAGCAGCAAACAGTATTGGAGTTTTTGACGCACAGGGAGATGATGTAATGCTGCATGGGCCCCTGCCTGTGTGTGTGTGTGTGTGTGTGTGTGTGTGTGTGTGTGTGTGCGTGCGTGTGTGTGTGCGTGTGTGTGTGTGTGAGTGTGTGTGAGAAGTGTTAAGTGTTGAGAGAATATCCAAAACTATTATTTTATATTTGGGGGGATTGGAGCTCAATGCGCACATTGCGCAGTTACTCTACAGATAAATCTGATCAAGCCCGAACTGTGCGATGTAGTAGGGAGTTGTAGTTTCCAACAAGCCAAGATTCTACATAGTTTAACGCCGAAAACATGGTAATTAACTACGTAATCCATTGCACACCTACTTGTCCGGTCTCTGGGCTTGTTGGACATTGCAGCCGACAGTGCAGGCGACCACCAACCCACTGATCTATACATCCCCTTGCATCATAAACAACTATTCATTATTATTTGTAGATCAATCAGTCAGTCATCATTTACCCATGATGCATTACGGTTTTGATCCTCTCGAACACGGCCGGTTTTACGCCTGCTCCCTAAAAGAGACATAAGAATGTGCGATGAAGAGGGAGAGAGCAGTTTCTTCACCAGGTATCTCCTCCTGAAAATACATGATCTGAGTGATTGATAGTTGGTATTCAGCAGTCATAAAAGTATGCCTTATTTACTTTGAAGAACCTCTAAAATAGTGCTTTTGTCAGACAGCATACAGTAGGCAGCAGCTCTATAGAGATGAGATGATGACTTGGAATGAAATAATAAAGTCATCAAATAAAACAAATGTAATATACACAGCAACTGAAATATTTGATTAAAGTAATGTGAATAAATGATGGTTAATAAGTGATGCACAGTAATGGTCAGTCTCTACCATCATGGGACTTTTCATTGTTCATTGTTTATATTCTGTGTTGTTACAGCATTCAACCCACATAGTGCATTTAATGTTTAAAAAAATGATCAAAACCGAAATCGAACCGACCTCGAGAAGCACTAATCGCTCAGCACTAGTCTGGCTGTGTGTGTGTCTGTGAGTGTGTCTGTGTCTGTGTGTGTGTGTGTGTCTGTGTCTGTATCTGTGAGTGTGTCTGTGTCTATGTGTGTGCGTGTGTGTCTGTGTCTGTATCTGTGAGTGTGTCTGTGAGTGTGTCCTTTTGTGACTGCTTCCTTCCGATACACACACCCACACAGACACACTCCCTCCTTCCCCACACTCACCACACACCCTCCCCAGCGGTACATGAAGAGCCACCAGGGTAGGACATCTGTCACATCCACAGTCCCCTCTCATCTCTCTCTCTCTATCTATCTCTCTGGTATGCTCTGAGGCAACCTCTCTTTCCTGGGAACAAACAGACACTGACACGCGAACGCAGTAGAGGGTTTGGGGGACGCAGAGGGGGCCATCTGTGTCCCCCCGCACCCATTTTGGGACACAAACAAATCCCTGTGTCCCTCCCTCCCTCTCTATCTCCCTCCCTATCTCACCCAGGCTCTGCTAACAGGGCATTGCCCCTCTGTGTCCCTCTCCCTATGCCAGCAGGGTGTTCTCACCCAGGCGGGGGGCATGGTGCCAACCCCATGCCCTTGGAGGAAGGTCACAGCTTGGCAGCAGGGTGGGCTCTGTGGCGGTGGTTCATTACTAACTGTTGCCATGCCAGGGAGTGATCGTGCTGTAAGAGCTGGGATAGAGGACGATTGTTATGTCCATGTAACACTGCTTCTGTGTTTCAAAACATGGACTTATCCAACAGACAACATGAAGCATGTCGCATAAATGGCCTGTATGGATACCTTACTTTATTGTCCGTTCATGGAAATATATTTTGTGAGGCCAACGGTCTATTGAAATACAATCAATATGAGTTCTGTGCCGTGACTTCCACCAACATAGTATGTGATCTAATGATACAGGTCGATGAGTACGGGATGACATCATGTGGAATACAAGGTGCTATACATTATTTCTGTACTGAATCTTTTGTTTCAGACCATATGTCTCACTGTAAATGTTGCAGTTGAAGTAGGAGATATTGAGGCTGTTATTGGACTGGCTGTACACACCTGGCCACTCACACCTGGCCACTCACACCTGGCCACTCACACCTGGCCACTCTCTGAAGTAGAGCTGCCTCCAGGCCTTGTACAGTGTATGTACCTGCTGGTCTTTTACATACCATAGTGGGAAGGCTGGACGTATGTGTGTGTGTGTGTGTGTGTGTGTGTGTGTGTGTGTGTGTGTGTGTGTGTGTGTGTGTGTCTGTCGCGTGTGTGATCACTTGTGTGTGAGTGTTTGTTGTTGTTGTTTGTTGTGTGTGTGCACACGCCATACGTGTGTGTTTGTGTGCGTGCATGCATGTAAGCGTGCATGCTTGCCTGTCTGTGTGTGTCCGTGTGTGGGCGGTGGGTCGCGTGGGGTGTGGTAAGTGGGGGAGGTGTGTGGGGATTATAGAGGGTGTGGGAGTGTAGGGGGTGGGGAGTGTGTGGGGTGTGGGGGAGGTGTGTGTGTGGGGGAGTGGTGAGTGTGTGTGGTGTGTGGGGAGGTGTGTGGGGAGTGTAGGTTGTTGAGGAGAGAATAAGCTGGGGAGGAGGATGAGTAGGATGGGCTGGGCACACTTGGCTAGGTTGCTGCAGTGTGTGTGTTTGTGTTCTGTGCACGGTGTGCACCTGCATGCTTGTGTGTGTGTTTATCTCTGCTTCGTGCCTCGTTATGATTAATGACTGAGTCAGCCCCAGTAGACTCATTACAAACAGTAGATCTGATCTCTAAGGGATCTACTGGTGCAGGTCTCCTGTAGATGAATGTAGCTACTGTAGGTATCTACTGGTGTAGGTCTCCTGTAGGGATCTACTGGTGTAGGTCTCCTGTAGATTAATGTACCTACTGTAGGTATCTACTGGTGTAGGTCTCCTGTAGGGATCTACTGGTGTAGGTCTCCTGTAGATTAATGTACCTACTGTAGGTATCTACTGGTGTAGGTCTCCTGTAGGGATCTACTGGTGTAGGTCTCCTGTAGGGATCTACTGGTGCAGGTCTCCTGTAGATGAATGTAGCTACTGTAGGGATCTACTGGTGTAGGTCTCCTGTAGATGAATGTAGCTACTGTAGGGATCTACTGGTGTAGGTCTCCTGTAGTTGAATGTAGCTACTGTAGGAATCTACTGGTGTAGGTCTCCTGTAGGGATCTACTGGTGCATGTCTCCTGTAGATGAATGTAACTACTGTAGGGATCTACTGGTGTAGGTCTCCTGTAGGGATCTACTGGTGTAGGTCTCCTGTAGATGAATGTAACTACTGTAGGGAGACAGACAGACAGACAGCTCCATATTATGTATTATCACCCCCTAATGGACAGACATAGACACATCATTATCACCCCCTAATGGACAGACATAGACACATCATTATCACCCCCTAATGGACAGACATAGACACATCATTATCACCCCCTAATGGACAGACATAGACACATCATTATCACCCCCTAATGGACAGACACAGACACATCATTATCACCCCCTAATGGACAGACATAGACACATCATTATCACCCCTAATGGACAGAGATAGACACATCATTATCACCCCCTAATGGACAGACACAGACACATCATTATCACCCCCTAATGGACAGACACAGACACATCATTATCACCCCCTAATGGACAGACATAGACACATCATTATCACCCCCTAATGGACAGACACAGACACATCATTATCACCCCCTAATGGACAGACACAGACACATCATTATCACCCCCTAATGGACAGACACAGACACATCATTATCACCCCCTAATGGACAGACATAGACACATCATTATCACCCCCTAATGGACAGACATAGACACATCATTATCACCCCTAATGGACAGACATAGACACATCATTATCACCCCTAATGGACAGACATAGACACATCATTATCACCCCTAATGGACAGACATAGACACATCATTATCACCCCTAATGGACAGACATAGACACATCATTATCACCCCTAATGGACAGACATAGACACATCATTATCACCCCTAATGGACAGACATAGACACATCATTATCACCCCTAATGGACAGACATAGACACATCATTATCACCCCTAATGGACAGACATAGACACATCATTATCACCCCTAATGGACAGACATAGACACATCATTATCACCCCTAATGGACAGACATAGACACATCATTATCACCCCTAATGGACAGACATAGACACATCATTATCACCCCCTAATGGACAGACATAGACACATCATTATCACCCCTAATGGACAGACATAGACACATCATTATCACCCCCTAATGGACAGACATTGACACATCATTATCACCCCTAATGGACAGACACAGACACATCATTATCACCCCCTAATGGACAGACACAGACACATCATTATCACCCCCTAATGGACAGACATTGACACATCATTATCACCCCCTAATGGACAGACACAGACACATCATTATCACCCCCTAATGGACAGACATAGACACATCATTATCACCCCCTCTGAAGTGGTATTTCAACCACATCCCTCTCCTCTCCTCATCCCCCAGTCCCCAGTTGGTTTAACTCTGACTGGTGGTTTGATGAATTAAACATACACTAGGATGTGTGTGCGTGTGTGCGTGTGCATTCATGTGTGTGTGTGCCTGCGGGAAGCTGGAGTCTGTCCGTGGGGACAAGGGGGCTGGCTGACTGAATTATAGATGAGGGATGTGTGCGAAGCTAAAGTTAAGGACAGAATGCACAGTCTCTCTGAGTAGATCTCCTGAAAGATTTACTGTACCTCCAGGTCTGGGGAACACAAACTTAGTCTGGACTGGACACTTCACACAGATCTCACTGAATCATTCTTCTGCAAAGGCTATAAATCCTAAACAAATATGTTTATTTCTGTAAAACCTCAGTTGGTAGAGCATAGCACATGCAAGACCAGGGTTGTGGGTTCGATTCCCATGGGGGACCAGTAGGAAAACGTCTGTACTCACTACTGGATGTGGCTCTGGATAAGAGCGTCTGATAAAATGACCAAATGTAAACACCTAAACTAATATGTTTATTGCTGTGTTTTCTCATTCATGGAAATGATCAAGCATATTGGATGAGTGCAAAAAATCACTAGTCAATCATCAGGATGATGATATTGATGATGATGGTGAGGCTAGACTAGTTGATACCAGTCGAGAGCAAAATATGTCCAGCGAGGGAGCATGTCCTTCCAACCTGTCTGCTTGTGTTTTCTCATCTTAGAGAGAGAGGAGGAGATCTAACACTTAGCAACAGACCAAGACAAGGCTCACTGACAGCTACTGTTGTACCTGACTGACTCTCTCTGTGCCAAAACAATGGCTGCTGTTGCTGTGAGCCTGGAACCTTTCACGCCATCCCAGAACCAGGCTGGCTGTGGTGCATTCGGGGACGGGGACTTTGTCTGTCTGCTCCTGTGATCTCTGATTGTCATGGCTGCTCTGAGCAGATGGCCCCAAATCTCTCTCTCCCCCTTTCCATTCCCCTTCCCTCACACTCCCTCTCTCCCTCAAGCTCTCCCTCCAGTCACAGTTCTTCCTGCCTTCCCTGCCTCCCTGCCTGCCTCCCTGCCTCCCCTCCTCCCTGCCTGCCTCCCTGCCTCCCTGCCTCCCTCCCTCCCTCTCTTTTAGCCAAGCTCCACTACTGCTACTGCTGCAGCACTGCTTTCTGTGTGACCTCATCTTACCTTCCCTCTCTCCTCTCTCCTCTCTCCTCCCTCAACACCCTCTCTCTCTCCCTCTCCTTCCCTCTCTCCTCTCTCCTCCCTCAACACCCTCTCTCTCTCTCCCTCTCCTTCCCTCTCTCCTCTCTCCTCCCTCAACACCTCTCTCTCTCTCTCTCTCTCTCTCTCTCTCTCTCTCTCTCTCTCTCTCTCTCTCTCTCTCCTTCCCTCTCTCCTCTCTCCTCTCTCCTCCCTTAACCCCATCTCTCTCTATCTCCTTCCCCAACGCTCTCCTCTCTCTCCTCCCTCACCCCCTCTCTCTCCTCCCTCACCCCCTCTCTCTCCTCCCTCACCCCCTCTCTCTATCCCCTTCCCCAACGCTCTCTTCCCTCAACGCCTTCTCTCTCTATCTCCTTCCCTCTCTCCTCCCTCATCCCCCCCTCTCTCCTCTCTCCTCCCTCCTCTCTCTCTCCTTCCCCAATCTCTCAATTGTTATCTCTCTCTCTCTGTTTGTCCCTCTCGCCTCCCCTTTCTCTTTCTCTCCTCTCTGCTTCCCCCTCTCTCACTTTACTTCCCCATCTCTCTCTCCTTCCCCATCTCTCTTTACCCCCCCTCTCTCTCTCTCTCTCTCTCTCTCTCTCCTCTCTCTCTGCAAACTCCTTCCCAAACTCTCTCCTCCCCCCTCCTCTCTAACCCCTTCCTCTCAATCCTTAGAAACCTAGTTGCTGGGGATTTCTGGGGATTTCTGTCAAAAAAAACAAGGCTACATCCCAAAACCTGGTTGGTTGTGTCACCCTTCTCCCCTTCCCCTCATCCCCTTCTCCCCTCTTCCTGTCTTCCCCCTCTCCCCTGTAGCTGGGATGGTCATTGTGAATGGCCATGTTGCACTTGGTCCTGCCAGGGGCCCCTGACTGTGCTGGGGTGATGAATGTAGAACCAGCTCCCTGAAGAGGCTCCCAGCCTAAGAACCAGACTGTCTGTCTGTCGCTGGGGCCAAACAAACCCATTGTTCTGTGGTGGACGTGCTCACATGGGCCCCCCTCGTCACTGGTGGATGAATGTGAGGACTTGTTGTAGTAGTTGTGGATTGCCCCTCTGTCCCATAGTGCTACCCATAGAAGTCTGCTATAGAGATTGGGATGCTTAATACAGTCCGGGCTTATTACTCCTAGACAGAGTAGATAGGATCACTCACAAACACTCTTAGTCAAACTAGGAGGTTTCTACATGAAGCCTCCAGCCTTGGCCCACTGCTCCGCACTGCAGTCTAAGTAGCTTGCTTCAGGGAAACACTGATCAGCTTAACTCCACCTGTAGTCCTCTATAAATCTGCCAGGAACATTAATCCAACCATTGTGTTTGAGTAGACTACCCTCTCTTATTCAGTACATACTTTTAGTCTGGTACAGTATCTAGCCACTTAACCACGGACATGATTTAGAGTAGGGGGAATGGTGACCTGACAACGGGTGTGTGTGTGTGTTTGTTCATCCAAGTGTGTGTTATGACTGTGTGTTTCTCTGTTTGTCCTAACATTCTTAATTATCTCTCTGTCTCCCTATAGGTGTAACCAGGAGGTTTTCCTCATCAGTCCTCTGATTCCTACCAGTGTGTTCAGAAGTGGATAAGTCCATCAGCAACTCATCAGGTAAGACCAGAGAGAACAAACACTTGTAAAGAGAGCTTATGCTGAAATGATGGTACAGAGGTAGGATCTTAATTTGAGCTAGTTTACTACAACAGGGAAATAATCCTGCAGCAACAGGAAATGTAAATTATTTGTGGATTATAATTAATGGACGTTTTTTGTAGGGGTTGATACATTTTTCGTTAGGGAAAATCAAGTCTGACATTTTAAAGTGGAAATCACAAACTTTAAAAGCCTTTTTAAACCGTAAAATATACTACAACTTTGCATTTCCTGCTGTGCAGGAACATTCTCAGCAACAAAAGTGATCAAATTAAGATCCTACATCTGTAGGTTTATTTGACTAAGCACAGAGAACCCAGGTTGCTGATTGCATATGTAGCCATAGATAATGTCTGTCCATATTATAGCCCCATAGTTCACTCCAGTTACCCTGTAAATCTGTTGATGTGCCCTTGAGCAAGGCACTTAACCCTAATTTGCTCCAGGGGTGCTGTACTACTATGTCTGACCCTGTAAAACAACACATTTCACTGCTCCTATCAGGTGTATGTGACAATAAAACATCTATATATTTTGTATATCCATGTTTTTTTGTTTATATCTCTGCTTATGGTCTCATGAGTTCCTCTTCAGAGGAAAATACATTCAATTATTAAACAACATTTATTATCCAATATGGTCCTGGAACATAAACATGACTCTTCATTACTGGAATCAGAGTTCATTCTATAGAGTAGCAGGAGTGTTTGAACTTTCCCAGAATGCTCTTCCATGAGTCATCAGACCTCAGTAGTAATGGTTAAGTGGCTCTGCTCAGGCGTACCAGTACTGTAGTTACCAGGATATAGAAAGGGACAGAGGGTAATTGTGTGTATAATATCCTTTAGAATGAGGATAAAGGGGTATTGTGGGTAATTGAGTCCTTGATAACATGGATGTGTTAAGAGGATGTAGGATATATTCCTTATACTAGCAGATCCAGTCCTAGTCTGTCCTGTTGCTTCTCAATCTCCATTCCATTTGACTTGTTTGAGGATCCGTTTTTATTGATACATTGTAGACATTTACTGACACTTACTCAATGTTGCAATGTTAGCAGCAGTGTGTTTCTCATGGCCAGAAAGTTATTGACAGCAGTTGTGTGATTTGCCTGTGAGTGTGGACAGTATAAACCTGTTCTCTCACCTGTAATCCCCCAGCCAACAGAAAACATGTGTAGGTTATTAGCCTGACAGCCCAACAGCACTATAACTGATCTGCTCCTGTCCTGACCTATCAGAACTTAGAAACAAACCAACCTGACCAATCAAACTTTAGAAACAGTCCAATCTGACCAATCAGAGTTTAGAAACAGGCCAGTCTGACCAATCAGAGTTAAGTAACAGTCCAACCTGACCTATCAGAACTTAGAAACAAACCAACCTGACCAATTAAAGTTTAGAAACAGTCCAACCTGACCAATCAGAGTTTAGAAACAGTCCAGCCTGACCAATCAGAGTTAAGTAACAGTCCAACCAGAGAGGCCATGACTGGCTTTATTCCCTTCAACACTGACCAGCAACAGGGTATTATTGAGTTTCTGATGTCACTTAGCCTGATGTCCATTAGTGGGACTGTATTGGCCTCTGGTCATGTCATGTATGTCTGTCTGTCTGACCCGTGGAGTAGACACCACCTGGTCATACCTGGCTATGCACACACACACACACACACACACACACACACACACACACACACACACACACACACACACACACACACACACACACACACACACACACACACACACACACACACACACACACACACACACACACACACACACACACACACACTCAGTTGAGGGGGCAATAACTGTAAGTAACTGTCCTGCAGGCCTACTGACTGTAATGGCTAGTGACTCGGGCTGTCACTTTCTTACTGTTGTTATGCAAGGTCCTACAGTAGACTGCTGCACTAATGTCTTTGTTTGGTTGAAAGGCATGTCTGACTTGGCTGACTGACCATCCCAGCTACAGGGGAGAGGGGGAAGACAGGAAGAGGGGAGAAGGGGATGAGGGGAAGGGGAGAAGGGTGACACAACCAACCAGGCTTTGGGATGTAGCCTTGTTTTTTTTGACAGAAATCCCCAGAAATCCCCAGCAACTAGGTTTCTAAGGATTGAGAGGAAGGGGTTAGAGCGGAGGGGGGAGGAGAGAGTTTGGGAAGGAGTTTGCAGAGAGAGGAGAGAGAGAGAGAGAGAGAGAGAGAGGGTAAAGAGAGATGGGGAAGGAGAGAGAGATGGGGAAGTAGAGTGAGAGAGGGGGAAGCAGAGAGGAGAGAAAGACCTGACTGATATGACTGGCTGTCTGTCTGGCCTGACTGACCTGACTGGCTGGCTGGCTGACTGACTGGCTGACCTGGCTGGCTGACTGACTGTTTGACCTGGCTGGCTGGCTGCCTGGCTGACTGGCTGGCCTGGCTGTCTGACCTGACTGACTGACTGGCTGCTGCTGGAGACATAGCTCTGCAATGCAGCAACAGCAGAGAACATTAGAAATTCTCTACATTCACCTTGTGCTGATGTCAAACCTGGGACGTGTTCAATAGGGACAAAAACCCTGCTGTAATACCCTGGTGTAATACCCTGGTGTTAATACCCTGGTGTAATACCCTGGTTAATACCCTGGTGTAATACCCTGGTGTTAATACCCTGATGTAATACCCTGGTGTTAATACCCTGGTGTAATACCCTGGTAAATACCCTGCAGTAATACCCTGGTGTAATACCCTGGTTAATACACTGGTGTTAATACCCTGGTGTAATACCCTGGTTAATACCCTGCTGTAATACCCTGGTGTAATACCCTGGTGTAATACCCTGGTGTAATTGCCTGAGGGATAATATATGGTTGTTAGCTGTAGTGAAGACACTAAGTTAAATCTTTTCAACAAGGCATGAACAGTATAATTACAGTGTGTGTCTGTGAGAGAGAGCGAGAGAGAGAGAGAGAGAGAGAGAGAGAGAGAGAGAGAGAGAGAGAGAGAGAGAGAGAGAGAGAGAGAGAGAGAGAGAGAGAGAGAGAGAGAGAGAGAGAGAGAGAGAGAGAGAGAGAGAGAGAGAGAGAGGGATGGTAGAGTTTGGCTGGCTGGCTGACAGGATGGTATTAGGAATACAGATGTGGACCAAATTGTGTCGTTTTCAGCTGTAAACGGGCATTTAGTTTTTTCCTGGTCTTTCTTGGAAAAGAGGTTCAGATCTGTCAGCTCCATCAGAGGACATGTGTGGTAGACCTGTCCTCTCACATTCTACATCTACAGCCAATCTCATTCAGGCAACAATCGAACAAGTTCTTAAAACACCCCATTAATGGAGTTTAATGGACTTTTGACCCTGTTTGGATTCCCCCGCCTCCAGCTAACAGTTTAGCCCAGTGTCATCTCTTCCGGTCAGTGTTTTCTGTGGGGTGATTTAATGAGAGGGCCCACTGAGTCAGTGTAGGGGTGTAGAGAAACCAGCCCAGGGATCAACTGAAGCCACCATGGGCTCTTTGAGGCTGTCACACATCCTCCTCCCAGGAACATGAAGACATCATCCAATGTGTGTATGTGTGTGTGTGTGTGTGTGTGTGTGTGTGTGTGTGTGTGTGTGTGTGTGTGTGTGTGTGTGTGTGTGTGTGTGTGTGTGTGTGTGTGTGTGTGTGTGTGTGTGTGTGTTGGTTGGAGTTTCTATCCTTGTGGGGACCTAAAATCCCCAAAGGTCCCCACAAGGATACTATAACAAGGAAAATGCTCCCTAGTGGGGACATTTCCCACGTCCCCATGAGGACAAAGGCTATTTTAAGCTTAGGGGTTAGAATTAGGGTTAGGAGTTAGGTTGAGGTTTTAGGTTAGGGTTACGGGTTAAGGTTAGGGTTAATGTTATGGTAAGGGTTACTAACCTAATTGACAGAGTGAAAAGAAGGAAGCCTGTGCAGAATATAAATATTGCAAAGCATGTATCCTGTTTGTTTCTTGGAGACTTACCCAGAAAGACTCACAGCTGTAATCGCTGCCAAAGCTGCTTCTACAAAGTATTGACTCAAGGGTGTGAATACTTATGTAAATTAGATTTTTCTGTAATTCATTTCCAATACATGTGCAAAAATGTATAAAAAAAGTTTTCTTTTAGTCATAATGGGGTATTGTGTGTAGATGGGTGAGATAAAATAATGAGTTTAATCCATTTTGAGTTCAGACTGTAATACAACCACATGTGGAATGCGTCAAGGGGTATGAGTCCTTTCTGAAGGCACTGTGTATACAGATATGATTGATGATTGTCTGACGTGTACAGTAGCGTCCTGAACGTTTCACCTCACTGAAGACGTCATTCCCACTTCACTGTGCTGGTATTCTACTAGCATTCTGCCTTGCCTGCTGTCTCTGCTGAGACCAGAAATGTATGAGATGGTATTATCCTAAACCTTGACAAAGGCCAGTCTAGCCCTGGAGTCAGAACTGAGACGTTTCCCCTTAGACCAGCTGTAAAGTCTAAATTGGCTATATTGTAAAAATTCATTAAAACATAAATGTGCTTTTTGGTCTTAATTTAAGGTTAGGGTTAGGCATTAGGGTTAGCAGTGTGGTTAGGGTTAGGTTTAAAATCAGATTTTATGACTTTATGTCTGTGCCAGCTAGTGACCACTAGCAGAGCTGCCTCCAGAACAACATTCATGACAACCTACACATCTGCACACCATGAAACTATAGCTACCCAGGGTTGATGTAAGGACCTATGTACAGTATGTCTTTGTATGCCCACACCGTCGCCACAAGACTGTGTCCTCACAAACCACAAGGATTACAGGGGAAGGTACTGTGATTGGCTGGCACTAGCAGGAATTCCGTCTCCTAAATGGCAGCTGACATTCTGATGAGCTCAGGGAAGCATGAAGATTGCCCCAGTAGAGGAGCGGGCGGGGACAGGGCTTATGAAAGAGGGAGAGAGGGAGGGAGAGGGAGAGAGGGGGGTGAGAGAGGGAGAATTTAATTGAGAGAGAGAGAGAAATGGTATGGGAGAGAGACGGAAGAGAGAAGGGTGAGAGAGAGAGAGAGAGAGAGAGAGAGGGAGCTAGAGAAGGGTCGGTAAGAGAGGTATGGGGAGAAGAGGAGGGTGAAAAGAGTGAGACAAGGGAGGGAGAGAGGGAGGGCAAGAGGGGGGTGAGAGAGAGAGATGGAATAGAAGGGTTGAGAGGGAGAGAGAAAGACAGAGAGAGAGAAGGGTGGGAGAAGAGGAAAGAGAGAGACTATAGAGGGGAGGGAGAGAGAGACGGAGGGGGGGAGCTTATGAAGCCTACTGACCTGTGTGGAACTCAGAAAGCCCCATAGGCGTCCTGTCCTGCCACGCCCAAAAGCAAACCATCTTTATCCAGCCATCAATCTTTCCACTACTGCTACTGCTGCAGCACTGCTTTCTGTGTGACCTCATCTTACCTTCCCTCTCTCCTCTCTCCTCCCTCAACACCCTCTCTCTCTCCCTCTCCTTCCCTCTCTCCTCTCTCCTCCCTCAACACCCTCTCTCTCTCTCTCTCTCTCTCTCTCTCTCTCTCTCTCTCTCTCTCTCTCTCTCTCTCTCTCTCTCTCTCTCTCTCTCTCTCTCTCTCTCTCTATATATATATATATATCTCCTATCCCTCACTCTGTGTACTGTATCTGCTGGCATTTGATAGCCGGGCTCTGCATGTTCCAACCAGGGAGAACTAGCCCAGTCTGACCTGTCAGTGTTAGAAGTGATAGGACAGGACATTCTCATGTCCCCTGGCCTGCATACTGCCTGCACTGTTTACTAAAGCTTATACGGAATAAATTGCACTATTACATATATGACAGTAACAGAGATGACAGGAAGATCTCTAGCCAAACCCTATTTTCTGGTTATGATCGTCCGTTCTATGTGTGTCTGATATCGTCTCATCTCAGAGTACAAAGGGATGAAAAGAGATTTTCCGCCAGCTTCTAATGGAATGTGAGGTATTAGACTGTTAGACAGTTAGACTGTTAGACAGTTAGACTGTTAGACAGTTAGGCACTATCCCTCTTTCTCCCACTGTTTGTCTGAGTGTTTTTGTGCTGTAATGGAGGGTGGGCATGGACGGGTGGGGGGTTGTCGGATTATGTTAGACTGGTCTGACGATGCATGGCTAGAGAAGCAGGTCTTCAGGGTACAGCAACAACATATCAGGAGACAAAGACAGGTTGGAGAAGAGATGGGGGTTTTTTTCAGAGAGAAATGAGGAGAAAACAGAGAGACAGTGAGGGATGTGATTTGAGGTCTAGTCAGGTAACAGTGAGAAAACAGAGACAGTGAGAGATGTGATGATAAGTCTAGTCAGGTAACATACAGGGAGATAACAGAGAGACAGTGAGGGATGTGATGAGAGGTCTAGTCAGGTAACATACAGGGAGATAACAGAGAGACAGTGAGGGATGTGATGATAGGTCTAGTCAGGTAACATACAGGGAGATAATAGAAAGACAGTGAGAGATGTGATGAGAGGTCTAGTCAGGTAACATACAGGGAGATAGCAGAGAGACAGTGAGGGATGTGATGAGAGGTCTAGTCAGGTAACATACAGGGAGATAACAGAGAGACGTGATTAAAAAAATATATTTTTCAGTTAAGAACAAATTCTTATTTACAATGACTACCTACCGTGGAACAGTGGGTTAACTGCCTTGTTCAGGGGCAGAACCACAGATTTATATCTTGTCAGCTCGGGGATTTGATCCAGCAACCTTTCAGTTACTGGCCGAACGCTCTAACCACTAGGCTGCCTGCCGCCCCAAATGATGAGAGGTCTAGTCAGGTATATACAGGGAGATAACAGAGAGACCGTGAGGGATGTTTTGAGAGGTCTAGTCAAGTAACATACAAACAATGTCTTCTATTTGCACCAGACCTGGCTTCAAATAGTATCTAAAATCTTTCAAATACTAACTTTCAAATACTAATCAAAGCGTGATTGAGCTTGCAATTGAACCAACAAAGATCCCAGGTCTGGTTTGCACACAAATAGTATGTCTGGATCACAATGATATGGAAACAGCCTTTCCTTATCAGGTCAATAAGATGCTAATTCCTCATCATCTCCCTAGCGGTGTACTGTAAAGGTAGACTCAGCAAGACACTCTTTCTCCTTAGCAACAGCTAGGCTAGACATTCCTTTGGCTTCGATTCTCTCTCTGTCTCTCTCTCTTGTTCTCTACTCCCCCCCAGATCCTTCCAACCCATTACAGCAGACATTGGCCTAGTTCACTGTGAGTTCCTTTCTACACTGCCAGGACCGCAGAGAGAAGGAGAGAGAGGAAAGAGAGAGAGAGATAAGGAGAGTGTTCAGATGTAGAGTGTGAGGGTATGAGAGGGGTGGTGGAAGCTTCTGAGGAAGGATAGGAGGGAGAGAGAGAGAAGGGGAGAGAGAGAGAGAGAGAGAGAGAGAGAGAGAGAGAGAGAGAGAGAGAGAGAGAGAGAGAGAGAGAGAGAGAGAGAGAGAGAGAGAGAGAGAGAGAGAGAGAGAGAGAGAGAAAAAAGGAGAGAGAGAGAGGGGGGAAGGGAGTGAGAGATTGAGAGAGAGAGGGGAAGGGAGGGAGAGAGAGGGGGAAGGGGGTGAGAGAGAAAGCGGGAAGGGGGGTGAGAGATTGAGAGAGGGGAAGGGAGGGTGAGAGAGAGAGAGATGAAGGGGGTAAGAGATTGAGAGAGAGAGAGAGAGAGAAACTTTATTTTATACTCAAGTATTAACACAAATAAGGGCACACTGTGCCTTTTCAGAAATTAAACAACAAATGTGTCATTCTTAAATAAACATAAAAAATAAGCATTCAACTATTTCATCAACAAACAAAAAATGTCCCCTCCTCCACAAAACAAACTGCTCCTTCGTAAGCCCACTTCTCCTCAAACAATGGGAGATCTTTCACAGCCGAGAAGAACTCCAAATCCCCTTTTATTCTCGCATTGACTAATCCCTTAAAAACACATCTTACATCCTGCTTATATCCGTGTCTATCTTGTGTTTCCTACTCAGAAAAATGGACATCTTAGCTTGTCCCAAAATAACATGTAACAGTTGCCATTTTATTTTCTGTTGCTTACTATATTGAAACCCCCAAATAAAAACAGTGTTATTGAGAATCTCCCCCACAGCTGTCCTCTCACACTCCATAAAACAATGAAAAATGGTTTCTCTTATATTACATAAATGACATCCATCTCCAACATCTGAGTTAATGACAGAAACAAAAGTATTAACTGCAATGATGCCATGCAACACCCTCCATTGCATATCACCAGTCCCCTTTTGTACCGTTGGCTTGTACAGTGCTCTCCATGCTGGCTTTACCTTGTCATCAAGGCTCAGTTTTACCCTCCAAGGAGTGTATTTTCTATTTTTCTATGTATCTTTATTCAAAACCTTGACACACCCCCTATATAAATCCTTCCCATTCACCTCATCCAAACAAACCTCTTCCAACCCTCTCAGATCCAGTAATAATGCCTTTCTGTCTGACTCTGAGATATTGGGTGGAATCCCTATTGTACCTTTTCCTTGTGACTGTTAAGCATAAATCCACTCTTCTGCTGACAGAGCCTTCCTGCAGCTTCCTAGCAGTTGTCTGACAATCCTTTCCGACCTCACCCCCGAATGTTCAGCCACCCGTCCTCCATCCATTAAGGTGGGCCCAGCCATGTCCATTAACTGTTTTAGGGTGATGATTTTGCCCTTCACCAGAATCTTGGAGAAATATGGAACAGCTGCAGTTACACAATCCAGTCTTGCCCCATACACCAGAGGTTCCTCAAGCAGCCAATGCATGGACTCCCCTGTAGTGCTTCTGGACACCTTCATTATACTCCACACCCTAAGAAGGCCTCTGTAAAACGGAGGTACTGCCTCCTTAGAAATGTGGCTACTATCAACCAAAAATAAAGCCTTCTTTCAACCTAATCCCCCTACCTGCTGTAATACCAGACCTGCCACTCCTCTCCACACCACATTTCCCGGTCCATAAAGCAACCTTTGAATGAACTGGAACCCGAAAGCAGCAGCCCTACTAGCAAGATGTACAAGACCTTGTCCCCCATACTCTTTTGACAAATACAAAACACTTTTTGGAACTCAATGATATTTATCCCAAAATAAATCTACAAAAATTGCCTGTATCTTAGCCAGAAGGCCAGAAGGTGTCTCTGAACATGACAACCGATGCCACAGTGCAGAGGCAACCACATTGTTAACAATAATGGTGTGCCCCCTATATGACCTACGAGATAACAACCAACGCCATCTCCTCTACCTCCCACCATTTCAACCATCCCATTCCATTTTCTCCATAGTCCCCTCATCCCCTAGGTACACTCCAAGATACTTGAAACCTCCCTTACACCATTCCAGCCCCCTGGCAAAGCCATGATCCCTCCAGACCATTTCCCAATCTGTAAAAAACGATCAACCATGAGACTATCGACCTCCGCTTGATTTTTCTCTAAAATAACTACATCATCAGCATAGGCTGAGAGACCAATAGGAGGAATATCCTCTGAAAGGTACACCCCTTCAACATTTCCTGAAGTGAGCATCACTCAAAGTTATATTAAAATGCGAGTATACACCACCTCTGTTATTAAACAATGATTAAAAAATCCCACTGGGGTTATCACACTTGATTTACAGACCTGAGATTGATGCTCAAAACAATAAAACCTGTCTAACCTGGCCAGAGAGATGGTGTTCTCTCTCACTTGGGCCCATGTGTACTGTCTCGTGCCTCCGTGTTGGCTCCGCTAAATATCACACAGTTCACGTGTTACAAAAAGGCGGTTTTAAAAAAGTCCTTGAGGCTCTATGAGGTTCTTTGTGGTTTCTATCTGAATCGCTGACTGTGCAGTTAAAATCCCCAGCAATAAATAAATAATCCTCAGCGATACATTTCTCAATGGTATTTGATAATGTCTCTGCCACTACTGGGGCATATACATGTACTAAACACAGAGAGATGTTTTCATACCCAACTGTTAATAATCTCCCCTCAGCTACCTCTTCAACCTCACATGACAAAGGCAAAACCCCTTTTGAGAACAGGAAAGACACACCCCTTCTTTTTTAGCTTTTATGACTACACAGCACTGCCCCCTCTGTTACCTGACTGAGGGTTGACTACATCTTATCTGTTCCCTGACTGAGGGTTGACTACATCTTATCTGTTCCCTGACTGAGGGTTGACTACATATTATCTGTTCCCTGACTGAGGGTTGACTACATCTTATCTGTTCCCTGACTGAGGGTTGACTACATCTAATCTGTTCCCTGACTGAGGGTTGACTACATCTAATCTGTTCCCTGACTGAGGGTTGACTACATCTAATCTGTTCCCTGACTGAGGGTTGACTACATCTAATCTGTTCCCTGACTGAGGGTTGACTACATCTAATCTGTTCCCTGACTGAGGTTGACTACATCTAATCTGTTCCCTGACTGAGGGTTGACTACATCTAATCTGTTCCCTGACTGAGGGTTGACTACATCTAATCTGTTCCCTGACTGAGGGTTGACTACATCTAATCTGTTCCCTGACTGAGGGTTGACTACATCTTATCTGTTCCCTGACTGAGGGTTGACTACATCTTATCTGTTCCCTGACTGAGGGTTGACTACATCTTATCTGTTCCCTGACTGAGGGTTGACTACATCTTATCTGTTCCCTGACTGAGGGTTGACTACATATTATCTGTTCCCTGACTGAGGGTTTGACTACATCTTATCTGTTCCCTGACTGAGGGTTGACTACATCTTATCTGTTACTTCACTGAGGGTTGACTACATCTTATCTGTTCCCTGACTGAGGGTTAACTACATCTAATGATGTGAGGAATCACAGATAATGAGAGCTGTGGTCTCCCTGCCATGTGCAGATGGGTGAGGCATGCGTGTTGTGCATGTGCATGCGTGCGTGTGTGTGTGTGTGTGTGTGTGTGTGTGTGTGTAGGTACTTAGAAACCTGTCTGGCCCATCTGTGGGATCCCAGCTGACTTGTAGGGCCAGTTACCATGGTAACCGTCTCCTTAGGGTGTCTGTGTGTGTGTGTTGACTCTTCTCATTTTGGTCTCTCCACTGGATCATAATATGCATGATTCTTACTGCTAAGGCAAGAGGGCAGGAGACAAATCAAATCTGTTTCTCTTTAAACTCCCAGTTGAATTATAAAGGCTGCAGAGCCCAGTTAATGTGTTTGTTATTTCCAATACTGAGTGGCTGAAGTAAAGCCGTGTCTGCCTTCCCATTCCTCTACCCTTCTCCAGAAGTATGCATTCCTTCACTACCTCTTATGCATTTAAAAGCATTGGATTGGTGCAAGCATGGCTTGAGGTAGTTTTACCCGTCTACCTCACAACAGTCCATTCCTTTTAGCTCCTTGAGGGGAAGTATACAAGAGCAGACATGAGGACAAGGGCAGAGAATCAGGCTGTAGTTCTTGTTGTTGATTTGAGCATGTTAGGGTTGAGAGTGAGACAGGTGGTCCATGTTCCACACAGCCTTATGAGGACTTGTGATGGGTCTAGTCCTTCTATACTAGTCCTTCTCTGGATGTCCCCTTCATTCACCCTACATAACCCCCTTCCTCAAACATAACCCCCTTCCTCAAACATAACCCCCTTCCTCAAACATAACCCCCTTCCTCAAACAGGCTTGGTGTGGGGGTTGTGCAATACTGCACTGTCATTTACTGATTGATTTGAACTGCCAGTCTTTTTATTGTTTTAACCTCTCATATGCTCTCTCTCTCTCTCTCTCTCTCTCTCTCTCTCTCTCTCTCTCTCTCTCTCTCTCTCTCTCTCTCTCTCTCTCTCTCTCTCTCTCTCCCCACTCCTTCCCCTCTCTCTTTCCTCTCCAGTGTCTAGTTGTCATGGCAGACAGTCGGCAGCCCGAGGACAACGGCTCCTCTCTCTGGGCCCCTCCCACTAACGGAGCCCAGGACCAGTCAGCTGCCCTCGCTGTCCACGGAGAGAACGGCTTCTCCTCTTACAGAGAGAACGGCTATCACGGAGGACACGGTGCGACAGCAGGTGAGAGAGCACGGGGGGGGGTATAGCCACATCTTAACTGGAGCGGTGGGTGTTACCATGCAGCCTCATTGAGGTTTGCTTGAGCCCCTGAGGGAAATAGCTGGAGCTTTACCCCTACAGGGTTTTAGGGACCTCGTTGGAGTTGGTGGTTTACCTGTAGACGTGTATAGTAGGCTGATTCTACGATTACAATAAGACTTGCTGGTAAGGAAGGATGTGACTGTGAAAAGGCCTGGTTTTGTCCTTCAGATTGGGTTTATTGTAACAGAGCAGCACATTGGCATGGTCCTAAAGGACTGGCTTTGTCCTTCAGATTGGGTTTATTGTAACAGAGCAGCACATTGGCATGGTCCTAAAGGACTGGCTTTGTCCTTCAGATTGGGTTTATTGTAACAGAGCAGCACATTGGCATGGTCCTAAAGGACTGGCTTTGTCCTTCAGATTGGGTTTATTGTAACAGAGCAGCACATTGGCATGGTCCTAAAGGACTGGCATGGTCCAAGTGACTAACAATTCTATAGGGAACCTCCTAAGGTTTCCACCACTATAGTAATTAACTGAGCCTCAGGTGCTTCAGTGGCCTCGGGCACCGCTTAGGGACATGGACATTGTTAAATAAGATGGCGTTCTTCAGTGACCTATGAATTCATTCAGTGACAGAGGTTAGACCAGGTGTGTGTGCTTGTGCATCCTCTATGCATGTGTCTCCATGTCTGTTTGTCTGTGTGTCTGTGGGTTTGTGTATGTGTGTCTGTGTCTGCAATTCTGCTTGTCTATGTGTGTGTGTCTGCATTTCTATACGTGTGTGTCCGCGTTTCTATACGTGTGTGTGTGTGTGTGTGTGTGTGTGTGTGTGTGTGTGTGTGTGCGTGCAGAGCAAGTGGCAGCCTGTATAGTTGAGAAGGTGACAGCAGAGGCGGTGGCAGTGCTCGAGCAGGACAAGCAGGACTCTACTAGGAAACTGTCCTCAGGTAGGCCTTAGTGACAGACTTCCCTACAATACCTTTTTCACTGAGCAGAGCCGTGTCAGGTCGGCACGATAGGTGTGAAAATGACGCACTAGCATCACACTGATAGCCTTATACCAGGCTACAGTAACCAACTTACGCTGGCCCCCGTGAGTGGCATGGGATGTACTGCAGGGTAAGGTAAGGTGTCTGTCAAGCCTCTTTCCCTGGCTGTACCATTACATCATCATTGTGCTGTTGGTGCCATTTGGCTGTTAGGATAGTTTTTAGCTATGGCTGTTAGGATAGTCTTTAGCTATGACTGTTAGGATAGTTTTTAGCTATGACTGTTAGGATAGTCTTTAGCTATGACTGTTAGGATAGTCTTTAGCTATGACTGTTAGGATAGTCTTTAGCTATGACTGTTAGGATAGTCTTTAGCTATGGCTGTTAGGATAGTCTTTAGCTATGGCTGTTAGGATAGTCTTTAGCTATGGCTGTTAGGATAGTCTTTAGCTATGACTGTTAGGATAGTCTTTAGCTATGACTGTTAGGATAGTCTTTAGCTATGACTGTTAGGATAGTCTTTAGCTATGGCTGTTAGGATAGTCTTTAGCTATGGCTGTTAGGATAGTCTTTAGCTATGGCTGTTAGGATAGTCTTTAGCTATGACTGCCGTTTTGCCGGTGCTCTCTGGCGCTATTTAAAGCTACAGTCTGGGTTTGGTACATCCATTTACACATCCAATTTCAGAGGGGTTACATTTCCCTATCCTAATCCCTCAGATGTAGTACCAGAAAAAAAGTGGCACCATGTTGATGTTTTTCTAATCCCAGACTGTAGCTTTAAACCAATGTTATTAGGGCTATGTTACAGGTCGTATGACTATGACACGCATACTTACTGACAACTATTTCATTGACTTACTAGTGAGTACAACATGCATTCTAAATGTGGGCTCAGTAATTTGCATCTTCAATATCCTCAATGTCTTCAATATATTCAGAATCTATTCCGCCTCATAGAGTCTCTTCAGCAAAATGTTGAGCACTGTTTATCTTTTCTCTTTTCTCTTTTCTCTGAATGGGAGATTCTCAGCCTACAGTGATTTAGCGAAAATACCCTTCCTATTAATCCAATCATAGAGGCTCAGACCAGGGTGATTAAGACTGTGGCCCAAAGGGCACCCTGTTCCCTATGTAGTGCACTACATTTGACCAGGGCCCAGCTAGAGAAATAGCATGCCATTTGGGATGCAGCCTACATGTGCTGCTACATAGCTCTCCCACACAACAGAACATCCCCCCCAGAGACACACACATACGTACAATACAGCCAGAGCGCTGTTGGTGTGGTTTGTTGTGTATCTTCTCTCCGTCCATGTGTTGTCTACCCTGTCTGTCTATTTCCCTTCACAGTGGAGGACTCTGCCAACCTGCCTCCCTCCCCTCCCCCCTCTCCGTCGGCGGAGCAGATCGGACCCATGGAGCAAGGTATGCACACAGAAGCTCATCCACGTGCACAAACACTCTTGAGACAGGGTGAGAGGATGAGTGTGTGTGTGACAGGTGTAATAGCTGTATATCAGTTGGGAGGTAACACACTCACACACCTTACCTTCCTCTGGGTGTTGATGATGCATGATGGGACCGGCTCTTCTACTCCTTCCTCTTTCTTCCCTTCTTTATTTATCTTAGCCATGTCTTTCCTTTGCATGGGTCAACTGGTACAGGTTTCCCTCTGTCTTTGTGTCTGTGTGTCACTAGATGGCTACCACCCCGTGACTCAACCCTGCACTGGTCACTTTAATAATGTTTACATATTGTTTTACCCATTTCATATGGATATATTGTATTCTAGTCAAGGCCATTCTATTAAACTATTGCTGTATATACTATTCTATCCTACGTATTCTACAGATATACTATATATTCTATCCATATACTGTCCATAATGTATATACATCCCATCACATATATATATATATATATACAGTACCAGTCAAAAGTTTGGACACACCTACTCATTCAAGGGTTCTTCTTTATTTTTACTATTTTCTACTTCTTAGAATAATAGTGAAGACATCAAAACTAGGAAATAACACATATGGAATCATGTAGTAACCAAAAAAGTGTTAAACAAATCAAAATATATTTTATACTTGAGATTCTTCAAAGTAGCCACCCTTTGCCTTGATGACAGCTTTGCACACGCAGCTCAAAGCAGTAGGCTTGCACTGCACCCTAACACTGCACCCTAACGCTGCACCCTAACACTGTACCCTTAATGCGTCTGGTCTTTGTAGAATCACCTGTGAACCATGCATGGTTGATCTCTCGGTTTCCCTTACCTGTCACCACTCACTCCTAGACTCAACCCACCTTTCTGCTTCTCTCTCTCTCTCTCTCTCTCTCTCTCTCTCTCTCTCTATCTCTCTCTCTCTCTCTCTCTCTCTCTCTCTCTCTCTCTCTCTCTCTCTCTCTCTTCCTCTCATTTTCTCTTTCTCTCTGTCTTGCTGCTCTCCCCTTTTGGGTTTCTCACCTGTTTATTTACACTTGCTGTAGATGACATTACGGCTTTCAGCTCTCCTCACAGCACCGACCAGTAACAACACACACGCTAACTATTCCCTCCACATAATGCTGGTCACTGTATTACGCTGCATGGATTGAGCACATCTTTGCTACATACTTCTAAACTTGCCAGACCATTTATTTCACTTGAGGGTCCTTTCATGAATTTACCTGTAATTGCAGGAGTACTTGCAGGAGTTCATTAAAGCCACATTATATTGTAGGTCATTGCCCCCGACAGAGCTGAAAGTGTCTCATCAGTGTTATCCCATTGTGTAGTAAGCCCTGTCTGTGTTATCCATGTCCATGTCCCTGTCCTGTCCTGTCCTTGTCTTCCCCTTCCCAAAGAGGAGGGACTAGAGGTTGTCCCTACTCCCCCCGAGGAAGAGGAGAAGGAGGTGGAGGTTACCCAAGTCCCAGCAGCTCCTGAGGAGGAGCACCCAGGTCAACAGGGGGAGGATTCTGATCAGCAAACCACAGACATGCTCTTAGAGCAGGTTGATATTGTAAGCGAGCCCCAGGCTTTGCCCTGTCCGCAGGCCGAGACTCATAAAGTCCTCAACGGGGGAGGAAGCCATCAGGCTGTGTTGGATAAACCATCAGAGGAAGGTGTGTGTGCGTGCGTGTCTGTGTGTGTGGCGTGTGCACACGTGCATGTTTTTACTGTTTGTGTGTATATCCCACGTTGCATGTTTTCCTCCTCTCTATAGTCTGTGATGTGGATCTAGCTTTGTTAGCTGCTGCTGCTGCTACAATGTGAACACATAATAGCACATTGATTTCTTATTGCATAAGCAGCCAATTCATTTTGTGCTTTCGTCATTGATCGAACATTTTTTTATGCGGCCCCCAGTTCACTTTTGAACTCATCGCTAAGTGTTTTTGCCAGCTACATTGCAAATGAGATGGTAAATGTTTTGAATGTCAGGTGTATTGTATTGTAAAGATTCACTGCGAATCCGTTTTTTTCCCCCCGTGGGGTTTTGTTTTTGGCTTTGGTACATTGTCTGTGTTCAATTGTGCCTCTGTATTATTTGCGTTCAGTTTCATGTTGCTGTCATTTCATCTGATGTCAATGTAAACCAGCAATAATGTAGGAAGTGCTAGATACAACTCTGTTTTCCAATGATCTCTATTCTACATCTCTGACACTGAGTTATACTCACTGAGTTATATTCACCTTCATTGATTGTACATTTTCATCCTTTAATAAGATCTTCCTAAACATTTACTCGTCTTAGTTTGTAGTTAAAATCAATATCATAAAATATGATTTATATATAGTTGATATGAAACATGTTACATTCATTGTATCCTCTATTCATTCAGCACATAGGCTATCCTGCACAAGGTAGCACAGTAATTCAAGTTACTTAAAGTGCCAATATCTTCTTGAATATTTCAGATTCATTATAAATATCCCATGTCATTCAAATCGTGCTCTTCATTCAGTCATTCTGTTCCTGCACACCATCCCAATGTCATGGAACTGAACTGTGCTGCAATCATGCTCCCAGTGGCCAAAGATAGTATTGCTGTGTGCCGTACATTCTGCTTGATGGACAGCTATCCATATGAAGAGGGCTTTGCTTGTCTGTGCTGGCTGTAGCATGTGGACACTGCAAAGAAAGAAAGAACGCTGAGCTAGTGTAACTCATCAGCAGCACAGACCACTACAGATTTACTTCCAGACCTGCCGGTGAACCCAGAGAAGCCTCATTCCGACATTCCTGCCATGGCAGAGGAGCACCCACAGGGGGCACCCCCACCGCAGAGCCCAGTGGCCCCCACCACAGAGAGAGAAACACCTGAGGGAGCAGAGAGCACTGTGTACATCGCTGAGTCCACCTCTGGTTCCCCCAAAAACAAATCTCTAACAGATCCTACCCTCACAGAACCCGACAAGACAGTTCAGCCTTTAGTGGAACCAGAAAAGGGGCAAGGGACTGGAAGTACCACTAGTGTGGTTCCTGAGATAGAATACATTCCGGAGCCCAAGACCACGACTGAGAAACAGCCCTCGGTTGAAGAGCTCGACTCAGTTCCTCTTTCAGTTGTATATGAGCCCCTGAAAGATTACATTGAGGAAGAGGAGGAAAATGAGGATTATGTTACACCCAGTAAGTCAGCAAACCTTGAGATCGTTCGTGAGGAGAAAACTGAGAAAAGAATGCTGAGTCTAGGACAATCGACCGCCAGGCCATTGTCATTTGAGACTGAGAAGATTGAAGAGACTCCTCAAAGTAATGTCAGTGACGGAGAAAACCCAAAGCAGGAGGCACACATATCTGCTGCAGACGGTCTAAAAGACAAGCAGAGTTCGGAAGATATGTCTGGAGTTGCTTCAAAAGATGAGTCAGGTATGACGGCCTACTTTGAAACCTCTACACAAAGGGATACTGAAAAACCAGGAGAACGTGGTGAGGGTTACTATGAGCTCAGTGCTGTCAGCCAGAAGAAGCCCTCAGAGGAGGTTCTGGAGGCCGATTCAAATATTAAAATAAGCCGTTCAGCACCAGAACAGACAGAATCCAGCGTAACGTTGATGAGTGACAGTGCCATGGACAAACTAGAGGATCTCCCTAAGAGGAAGGATGTGTGTACTAGGCTGTCACCTGGCAAATTGTCATTGGAACACAGAAGTCTTTCTCTGAATTTTACTATTGGCTCAATGGGTCAAGCAGGAGAGCAAAACCAGTCAAAGCTCTCATCTCTTACAGAGGTCTCTTCCGGAAGCCTGGAAGAAACCACAGGCTACCATCCTGTAACCACTCCATTAGTAACATTAGAGAGACAGTTACTTCCTGTGACTCCAGAGATAGCTCTCCCAGTCCCTACCACTGAAACCTCCACTGATCTACCTGAAGACACCACCTCTAAGATAATGTGTTCTCCAGAGTTGTCACTCTCACCCATGAAGCAACACTACACCCATTTGAACGAACCATCCAACGACCTTCCTGAGATGCTGGACCTAGCCGGTGTTAAGCCTAAACCCACCCTGGAGAAGAGGGAGCTGGACCAGCATAATAGAAGGAGGTCTGTCCCTGCCTGTCCATCTGCTGTTCTGGTGGGCAGTTCTCTGGCCAAACTGGTGCTGGGGAACCAGCAGACGCCCAGGGTGGTGGGTGGAGAGGAGAGCCAGCAGGAGGAGCGTGGTTATTGCGTGTTTAGTGAGTACTCTGGTCCCATGCCCTCGCCTGCCGATCTGCACAGCCCAGTGGGCTCCCCACACCAACGGTTCCCCACAGTGACTGAAGGGGACAGTGACGAGGAACTGGGAGCCATTGAGGAAGAGGGCGAGCAAAAGGTGGCACAGCAAAAAACAAACCAGTCAGAGGAATCGGTTGGAGGAACGGTTAAGCCAACTTTGGTGCTTGAAAGAGCTGTCACGGCAGGTGTCAAACCAGATCGTCTGAGGATCCCTGTTGCTCCATCCAAAGACAAACTGACAGAGTTCCGGCTGGAGAGCGGTCTTCCTGGGGACATCAAAACCCAAGCCATTCCTGAGGTTGAGTTGGAGCAGGACCTCTCCAGAGAAGCATCCCCCATCCCACCAGACTTCGCATTTACTTTTGGCACTGAGGTGAAGGACGCCAAGCTTTGTGCGACCCCTGAGTCTCCAGAAAAAAAGGCTGCCACTGTGGAGAGAACCGAAGTTGAGGGAGCCACAGCGGAAGTCAAAGTAGAGGTGGTGTCAGCAAGGATTGGGAAGAGTCAGAAGACTGGTCTTAAAAAGCCAGAGATGGAGAAAGTGGAGGAGAACTTACAGCCAAAGGAAAAAGAACCCATGACATCATCACCAGAATCATTAGTGGAGATCATCAATGCGCAGGAGAAGAAGCGTGAAAGTGAACCAGAGGTGTCAACAGTACCAGCGGAGGCTGCCGTTCCAAAAGAAGAGGCCAAGATCAAAGCTGAACTTACATCACCAACACCCTCAAACGTGAGCAATGCAGATGTGGAGGAATCCACAGAGCAGCTAGAAGAGAAAAGTCCAGAGAAAAGTGTTTCTGGAAGTTCTCCAGTTATAGTCATACCTCAGGCACAAGTTGAGGAAGAGGAAGAAGATATAGAAGTAGCTGAGGAAGTCTTGGAGGAAGTTGAAGGCCCTCCGGTGCTCCTCGAGGAGAAAGAGCAAGAGAGTCACCCTGTGGAGAAGCAGAAGGAGGTGGCAGAAGAGGTGAGGGAGGTGGGTGGGGCGGAGGAGGTGATTGTTGAAAATCCTAAAGATTTGGAGTCTGCTGTTGCTGGGGATGACGAATCGTGTGATGCTACTGCTCCAACCATTGACGAAGGGGATTATGCCGATCACATCTCTCATCTATCTGCCTGCTCTGACAACGACCAGCCACAAACCCTGGATGGAAAGGAGGAAGAGAAA
Source organism: Brachymystax lenok tsinlingensis (assembly GCA_030435695.1). Classification (NCBI taxonomy): domain Eukaryota; kingdom Metazoa; phylum Chordata; class Actinopteri; order Salmoniformes; family Salmonidae; genus Brachymystax; species Brachymystax lenok. The sequence continues at coordinate 62,288,641 of CM059814.1, forward strand.
GAGAAGAATAAAGTGGAGGATAAAGAAGGGGTGGTGCTGCAGCAGGAGGAGGAGGAGTCCGCTGAGGTGGGGCAGGAAGTTGAGATGAAGGCTTCCAGTCGCGAGGAGACGGAGACCTCAGACGTACTGCAGAGCCAGACCAACGAGACCACCGCTCACGATGAGACCACAATGGACGTCTCCATGTTAGACAGCGAGAGTGGCTGGGTGGACTCTCAAGGTAGTAGTCCCAAAATGTGCATGCAATTATAACAATGTAAATGCAAAATGTTAGCTTCACATGTTTTTGTCTCTGTTTGTGTAACTCACACATCTGAGTGTTATTAACAACAACAAACAAGCGTTTTAACTGGACTATGAACAACAATACACAATGTATATCGTGGAAATCTTGAAATGCAACTTTATACACAGATGGTTCATTCTATTCAATATAGATAATGTGCAATATAGGACATATGGGCCCGGTGCATGTGGGCTTAGCCCTCCTGTCCTATCTCACTCCCTATGCTGCAGATGATGACAGAAGCGTAATGACAGAGCAGATTGAAGCTCTGCCCAAAACACAGAGTCCTGTCAAGACTCCCCTGGTAGAGAGACCCTCTAATAAACGACCCCCCGGCAGAGGACAGGGGCGCGTCTCCACCCCCGAGCGCAAACCCACCCGCAGAGAGCCCGTCAGTCGTCGTCCAATGGAGGAAGAGAAGAAGAAAAAAGGTTTATAGATCTAGAATGTTAGATTGTCCGTGTTATTCTGTGTTATTTACTGTATATATCTGTGGTACTGCTGAACATCACTTCTGTCATGGAAATATGTTTAATTGCACTGGGAAGGATTTGTTTTAGTTTTATTACACAGTTTGAAAATGACAATGTTATCACCTCTTCATGGTCTTGAGACCCATACTGTGTTTTGATTAAATGGAAATTGTACCACGCTATAATGACAACAGATGTCCACTTTCTTCCTGTTGTTAACCCTGTCTTCCCTCTCTGCTAGCGGGGACGAAGAGAACTGAACAGTGTAAGGTATCAGTCCTCCAGTGTCGCTCTCCCACTCGGAGGGTTGTAGTCAAAGCTGCTACATTCAGACAAGCTAGACCTGCTTCGCACCACGGCTCTGCTAGACGCAAGCCACCAGGTGACCTACCTACCGTCCTCACAGCAGGGAAACCGATGCAATGTAGCTGGCCAAAACATCATGTGCACTGCAGACCCATCGCTAGATGTTTCTCTGTTGCTCATAGTTTCTTTTCTCCCATTTTATTCCTGTATTGGTCATTATTTTGATGTTTTGTTTTTGAGAATCATGAGATCATGTTGCGTCATGCTCATCCAAGCTGTGAGCTCCATGTTTGGGGAGTGGTTGTGCTTTGTGAGGGCAATGTGCTACTATGGTTGTGCTTTGTGAGGGCAATGTGCTACTATGGTTGTGCTTTGTGAGGACAATGTGCTACTATGGTTGTGCTTTGTGAGGGCAATGTGCTACTATGGTTGTGCTTTGTGAGGGCAATGTGCTACTATGGTTGTGCTTTGTCAGGACCATGTGCCACTATCCCAGCTAGCACATAACGTTTTGAGAACCGTATATTTGTTAGAGCTTGGTGAGAGCAGACAACCTCCACTCAACGTTCTGGGAATGGTGCAGGATAGTTGCTTGGCTTTAGAACATTCTCAGCACATTTAAGGAACTTGACAAAATAAAACATAATTTTCTTGGTATTTCATTACTTTAACAGAACGTTTCCTAAAAGTTCAAACATGGTTACGTTTCATTTCAATTTTGGTCATGTTCTCGGAACATGATTTGACATTGGGAATCTCCCTATATAGTTCAGTACTTCAGCATAACGTTTCCTACAAGTTTCCTCATGGTTCTATTTAAAGTTATGTTATAAAATTGTTCAGAAGACGTTAAGAAAACATTCTAGAAAAAACACAAGAAAACTTTAGAGAACGTTCTAAGAATGTTATTTAAATCATATACCTTCTGTTCTCAGCATCAACAAAGCTCTCACTATCTTAGATTAATAAGTAGTTCTTTCCTTTCTAATGGGGTCTGTTTGAATAGACTAAAATTTACATTTTTGTATGTGTAAAAAAAAACATGGCTGGCTGGTGGCGCAGTGGACTAATTCTATGGATAGAGAACAGCTGATTATAGGTTTGAATCTCACTGATGCTGTGTCACAATACATGTGTTTGCATGACTAATGCCAAAGGAAATACATTTCTGTGTGCTTGGAGTTCCAAAAAGTGAACCCAAATAAGTGTTATTAAAAGCATTTTGAAACATTCTGTGAAAGTTTTAAGGAAGCTATTCAAAATCCTTTTAGTTCTCAGAGTGTAAATAAAACCTCAGAGGAAACTTTCAAGGAACTAGACTAAAATGTTCTCAGAACCTCCAGCAAACCTAAAAAGGAACATTCCCAGAATAGGCAAAAGGTTCACTTCCGTTTTCAGAATGTTGAATTTTTTTTTACGTTTTACCGGTCTGAATACTTATGGCTTTGATCCCAGAACCAATTGGAAACCAAAAACGCACGTTCCCACAACTTCAAAAGGAACTAAATGTGCTAGCTTGGATGGTTTTTGTCTTGAGCCACAGTACTATACCTTGCTCTTCTGTTTGGTGGAAGTGACTGGCAGGTGTCTGACTGGGTTGCTGCTGTGTGGACTGAAATATGGGGGAATTTGGTCAGGAACAAATTAGCCTGACAGAAATGCTTCCTTGAAGATTTGCTGTAAAAGTGCATCACTTCTGCATTAGAACGTTTTCTGATTCAGTGGTTAAAGATGCACTGGCTGTGTGTGGACTGTGTGTGGACTGTGTGTGTGGACTGTGTGTGGACTGTGTGTGGACTGTGTGTGTGGACTGTGTGTATGGACTGTGTGTGGACTGTGTGTGTGGACTGTGTGTGTGGACTGTGTGTGGACTGTGTGTGTGGACTGTGTGTGTGGACTGTGTGTGTGGACTGTGTGTGGACTGTGTGTGTTCGAGTGTTTGATATTATTGATGGGTTGTAGTCTCCTCTGGTATCTGGCGTCTGCTACATTCCCTCAACTCATTGCTGTTGCTGTGTGTTTCTGTTGGCTGATATCTCCCTCTGCTGGCATAGCCCTGATAGTTGATTATTCTCTCGCTCTCTCTCTCTCTCTCTCTCTCTATTCTCTCTCTCTCTCCTCAGCTGTGGAGGACCGGCAGCCTCATAATGTGGCCCACCAATCCCGGGAAAGGACCTCTGTAAGTAATACACTCTGTATATGGTAATTTATAATATATTGATGTCATATTGTGTTGTCACTGACATCCCACCTCCAATATGTCTTCGGTCTTTGTATTTCATTATTTTCTCTCATCTCCTGTCTGTCATTCTGTCTATTATTTGTCCATCTCTCTGTCTGTCCTGCATGCCATCCATTCATCCTACCTGCATTGCCATGGCTACCGTCTAGAGCCTCACACGCACCGCCTTAAAAAACCATCGACTGACCAGGGGGGTAGAGGATCTGTCCCCCAGGCCCAACTCTGCATGCTCCCACACTAAACCCAAACCGCTAGTGGAGGCGGAGTTTTGCGGGCCACGCCCCTCCTCTGCATGCTCAGGCAGAAACTCCCCCTCACCCTCACTGCAGAGGCGGGGGCGGAGGGAAGAGAAGGTGAGGAGGAGGGGAAAGGAAAATACACACCCTTTAGGGCAGTACCCTCCCTCCTTCCGGTATAGGTCCAATTCATTCCATAATATTCAAATGTTATGTCAGAGATGTTCGTTCGTTTTTGTCCGTTCATTCTCACAACCACACAATTGGGTATTACAAGTAATTTAGTCCTCAGCAATCGGGTGTTGTCGGTATGTTGTTATTAGATCTATGGCATGTGTTTGTATCTGTGTCTGCTAAGTGTTCATACATGTACTGTATGTTGTGTGTGACAGGAGGGCACCTACCGGACCCCAGAAAAGAGGTCCTCTCTGCCTAGGCCTGCCTCCTCCCTGCCCCGCCGTGCCCCCCCAGCAGAGCACGACAACACCAGCCCTGCCCCCCGCAGGCCCACCTGTAAGTAACCCTCCCCTCCACACACCTCCGCACACTGTTTCTTCAGACAGATGATATACTGCCATATTAACCAGTATTATCACATTTCACCACCAATAACCACACATAAGACAGAACAATATAGGAGATTTGCTATTGAATTTGTTGATGATACTATGTGTAAAGACACCCTGTCCTCTCTTACTACGCGCTTTCCCTTTTCACAAGATTCTGTGATTTGACTGCTATCTAATCTCTTAACTCAACAACTATCCTTTCCTCAACTCAACTCTGTTTCTCTCTTAACTCAACAACTATCCTTTCCTCAACTCAACTCTGTTTCTCTCTTAACTCAACAACTATCCTTTCCTCAACTCAACTCTGTTTCTCTCTTAACTCAACAACTATCCTTTCCTCAACTCAACTCTGTTACTCTCTTAACTCAACAACTATCCTTTCCTCAACTCAACTCTGTTTCTCTCTTAACTCAACAACTATCCTTTCCTCAACTCAACTCTGTTTCTCTCTTAACTCAACAACTATCCTTTCCTCAACTCAACTCTGTTTCTCTCTTAACTCAACAACTATCCTTTCCTCAACTCAACTCTGTTTCTCTCTTAACTCAACAACTATCCTATCCCTCTTCTCTCCCCCTCTCCTCTTCTAACTCCTCCTCCTCATTTACCTCCTCCAATTTTAACTCCTCCTCCTCCTTCCTCTTCTCCTCCTCCTCCTCCTCCTCCTCCTACTCTAACTCATCATCCTCCCTCTAACTCCTCCTCCTCCTCCCTCTTCTCCTCCTCCTCCTCCTCCTCCTCCTCCTACTCTAACTCATCATCCTCCCTCTAACTCCTCCTCCTCCTCCTCCTCCTCCTCCTCCTCCTCCTCCTCCTCCTCCTCCTCCTCCTCTAACTCATCATCCTCCCTCTAACTCCTCCTCCTTCTCCTCCTCCTCCTCCTCCTCCTCCTCCTCCTCCTCCTCCTCCTCCTCCTTCTACTCTAACTCATCATCCTCCCTCTAACTCCTCCTCCTTCTCCTCCTCCTCCTCCTCCTCTTCCTTCTCCTCCTCCTCCTCCTCCTCCTACTCCTCCTTCTACTCTAACTCATCATCCTCCCTCTAACTCCTCCTCCCTCTTCTCCCTGTAGCAATTCAAACTGAGCCCAGAGGGGAGCACAGGTCTGGGAGGTCCCCTAGTATCGCAGGTAGATCACAGATAGATCCACTCTGTCATCCACACCACGCCCTGGCTGTCTCTCACTGGCTTTGATAGATCCACTCTGTCATCCACGCCACGCCCTGGCTGTCTCTCACTGGCTTTGATAGATCCACTCTGTCATCCACACCACGCCCTGGCTGTCTCTCACTGGCTTTGATAGATCCACTCTGTCATCCACACCACGCCCTGGCTGTCTCTCAGTAGCTTTGATAGATCTACTCTGTCATCCACACCACGCCCTGTCTCTCACCAGCTTTGGTCCTGTTCCCCTGCTAAGACGTTGCTGACGCATGCCAGATCTTACAATGCTTGAATAGGTATTTTACCTATCAGCTAACCACATCATATTCTATAGCAAAGTGGATGATATGGCACGCAGCCGTTGGTTGATGCATGCAACCTCTGAGCAGGGGAACGCAAGCTCTGTCTGCATGTTTATCAATCAGCCATTTTGTTTTGTCCTATTGAGGAAGTCAGTGACCGTCATGTTATTTCTCTGTAAAAGTATTATATATTACAGTGAGGGAAAAAAGTATTTGATCCCCTGCTGATTTTGTACGTTTGCCCACTGACAAAGAAATTATCAGTCTATAATTTTAATGGAAGGTTTATTTGAACAGTGAGAGACAGAATAACAACAAAAAAATCCAGAAAAGCATGTGAAATGTTTTAAATTGATTTGCATTTTAATGAGGGAAATAAGTATTTGACCCCCTCTCAATCAGAAAGATTTCTGGCTCCCAGGTGTCTTTTATACAGGTAACTAGCTGAGATTAGGAGCACACTCTTAAAGGGAGTGCTCCTAATCTCAGCTTGTTACCTGTATAAAAGACACCTGTCCACAGAAGCAATCAATCAGTCAGATTCAAAACTCTCCACCATGGCCAAGACCAAAGAGCTCTTCAAGGATGTCAGGGACAGGATTGTAGAACTACACAAGGCTGGAATGGGCTACAAGACCATCGCCAAGCAGCTTGGTGAGAAGGGGACAGCAGTAGGTACGATTATTCGCAAATGGAAGAAACACAAAAGAACTGTCAATCTCCCTCGGCCTGGGGCTCCATGCAAGATCTCACCTCGTGGAGTTGCAATGATCATGAGAACGGTGAGGAATCAGCCCAGAACTACACGGGAGGATCTTGTCAATGATCTCAAGGCAGCTGGGACCATAGTCACCAAGAAAACAATTGGTAACACACTACGCCGTGAAGGACTGAAATCCTGCAGCGCCCGCAAGGTCCCCCTGCTCAAGAAAGCACATATACATGCCCGTCTGAAGATTGCCAAAAAACATCTGAATGATTCAGAGGACATCTGGGTGAAAGTGTTGTGGTCAGATGAGACCAAAATGGAGCTCTTTGGCATCAACTCAACTCGCCGTGTTTGGAGGAGGAGGAATGCTGCCTATGATCCCAAGAACACCATCCCCACCGTCAAACATGGAGGTGGAAACATTATGCTTTGGGGGTGTTTTTCTGCTAAGGGGACAGGACAACTTCACCGCATCAAAAAGACGATGGACGGGGCCATGTACCGTCAAATCTTGGGTGAGAACCTCCTTCCCTCAGCCAGGGCATTGAAAATGGGTCGTGGATGGGTATTCCAGCATGACAATGACCCAAAACACACGGCCAAGGCAACAAAGGAGTGGCTCAAGAAGAAGCACATTAAGGTCCTGGAGTGGCTTAGCCAGTCTCCAGACCTTAATCCCAGGGAGCTGAAGGTTCGAGTGGCCAAACATCAGCCTCGAAACCTTAATGACTTGGAGAAGATCTGCAAAGAGGAGTGGGACAAAATCCCTCCTGAGATGTGTGCAAACCTGGTTGCCAACTACAAGAAACGTCTGGTCTCTGTGATTGCCAACAAGGGTTTTGCCACCAAATACTAAGTCATGATTTGCAGAGGGGTCAAATACTTATTTTCCTCATTAAAATGCAAATAAATTTATACAATTTTTCACATGCATTTTCCGGATTTTTTTGTTATTCTGTCTCTCACTGTTCAAATAAACCTACCATTAAAATTATAGACTGATCATTTCTTTGTCAGTGGGAAAACATACAAAATCAGCAGGGGATCAAATACTTTTTTCCCTCACTGTATGTCCTAGCTGCTAGCAAACACATCACAATCATTCCTGCTGTATAGTTATTGGGTTATTTTGCCAGCCTGCTTTATTGTGTTCTGGTTTAGTTGTATTCCGTCTCAGCTACTTGATGTCAAGGTATTTTGTCTTGTTTGTCAAGGTAGTGTTTGCCATCAAGTTGAAGTTGTGTGTCAATACATGTACAAGTATTTGTCACAGCTCCTCCCTGACTTCTGTTAACTCTCTGTCTCCCACCCAGTCGGCACAAACTCATCAGCCCGTTCCCGTTCGGCCCGGAGCGGAGCCTCCACGCCCCACACCCCCGGCTCCACAGCGGTCACCCCAGGCACCCCACCCAGCTACTCTTGCCGCACCCCTGGGAGTCGCACCCCCGGCAGCCACACACCCAAGTCTCTCAGGTCGGTAGTCTAGACGTTAGAGAAGTGGGCCAGCAACCTGAGGGTTCAAATCCCACATCGGCCATGAAAGCTTGTGTGTGCGTGGTTGCATACGTGTGTGAGTCTCAGGGATTTGGGTTTGTAAGCAAAATGACATATGTCTGTTCTCTGCAAGATAGTAGACACAGTTATGTTGTTCTATTCAGCCTTCTCACTCAGGAGAATAAGTTTGCTGTGATCCGCACACCGCCCAAGTCGCCCTCCACCACGCCCAAGCAGCTGCGCGTCCTCAACCAGCCCCTGCCCGACCTGAAGAACATCAAGTCCAAGATCGGCTCCACAGACAACATGAAGTACCAGCCCAAAGGTGGACAGGTGAGATGACAACCACTCAGCATAGGAGATATGGCCTGTGTTGAATACTACTGTGGTCACCAGTCTTGGCGCTCTTGCGGTCACTCTGTCTGTTTCTCTCTCTCTCTATCTCTCTCTCCCCTTCTCTCTCTCTCACTTTCTCTCTCTTTTTCTCCCTGTGCACTGTTCCCTGTTCCCTTCTCTGTTCCCTGTTCCCTTCTCTGTTCTCTGTTCCCTGTTCCCTGCGCGCTGTCCTTTAATCTCTTTTCTCTTCTCTTCTCTTCTCTTCTCTTTTCTTTTCTTTTCTCCTCTCCTCTCCTCTCCTCTTCTCTTTTCTCCTCGTCTCGCCTCGTCTCTCCTCTCCTCTCCTCTCCTCTCCATCATGAAGCACTGCATCTGTTTCTGGTCCTGCTACGTTGCACCTGCCCGCCCACATTCTCAGTCTCCCACTCCCTGTGTGTGCTGTTTCTCCATCTCTACCAAAGCAAATGTTTATCCTCCCTTCTCACTAGTCGAGGGTTGTTTACCCTCTGGTCTGATTGGTTGACAGTTGTTTACCCTCTGGTCTGATTGGTTGAGGGCTGTTTGACCTCTGGCATGATAAGGAGAAGTGGATTTGAACCAGAAGCCATAAACTAAAGACCCCAGTCTGTACTCATTTCAGCTTCATGGAAGTTTACAGCTAGCCTGGTTCCAGATCTGTTTGTACTGTCTTACCAACTCCTTTCATCGTTTGGAATCAGGCCAGAGTTGGGTGCCCCCTTGAGGTCAATTGGAGGTAATTACTGTAGCTTTAAAACTGCTAAATGTTCTCTCAGCCTCATGACAAGATGTGTAGAATAGCATTATAAAAGGTTAAATGTTTCTCTCTGCACCATGGCAAAAATGTGTTTAAAAGTTCAATGTTTTCCCCCAAAAAAATCTGCTTTCTTAAAAAAAGGTTTGTTTGCCTGTTTGCCATGACAACAATGGGAGTTGGCTATACAGCAAAACCAGATCTGAGACCAGGATGTACATGACATTAAGGCAGGGAAATAGCCTACACGCAAGTACCAGTGGCTGTGTTCTTGTGGTAGTTTCTTCCTCATTCCCTACTCTGACAGACGCAGAGTAGGGAATGAGAGGTCTTTAGCTGCAGAAAACAATCCAGCCTGTCTAGTCACTCGCTCACTCACAGTGTACATATTTAACCAGCAAGCTGAGTCTAATAACAAACATACAGTATTTGCTGTTATATGAATCTTTCAGAACGGAGAATCCCTATTGGCTATAGAGGTTTGTTTTCATCCATGATGTTGAAGGACCTTTGTTCTGTGAGAGGAGTGGAAGACAGGGCTGAGTTTAATGAGCTCTAGTCTGGTGTTGCAGACTAGATGAAGGCTCAGGGCTTCAGTGCAACACAGCCTCAGTGAAAATTAGAAAACATAATGAACCCCAGAATAATCCCAGAATAATTTATTCATCTCAAAATTCATCCAATAAGTTCCATCTTCCAATGGAAAATCTTTATTTTGGTGCAGTGATTTCACTGCAATATTTTGTGGTGACCTGTAACCCCTCTATGAGTCTACCCACTATTTAGGATCTCTATTTAGAATCTCTATTTAGAATCTCTATTTAGGCAGCATATTTAGAATCTCTATATAGGCAACATATTTAGGATCTCTGGTGCTTTGTCATTGACCTTGTAGAGATGGTCATGTTTTAGCAGCTTTAGAATCTGCAAAACAAATTAGATGAAAAGCACAGGTGCATGTGTGTGTGTATTTATGTGTGTGTTTGACTGTGTGTATTCCCACTTGTGTGTGTGTGTATTTATGTGTGTGTTTGACTGTGTGTATTCCCACTTGTGTGTGTGTGTGTGTGTGTGTGTGTGTGTGTGTGTGTCTGCGTTTAATTGGCACACATGTGTGTGTCCTCAGGTGACAGGAGAATCCAGGTCAGAGTCTGGTTGATGAAATACTAGGTTTGTAGGCCAGGGTTCTCCTTTCCAGAGACGTACCAGCTTGTTCACTCATTGGCTCACGTCTTATTCCAACCACGTCCCTTGTGATCGCTGCACGGTACAGGTCTTGCCAGTCCTGTATTTCAGACAAGTATTTGCAATTTAAATTTTAAAAGAAATACGGAAACAATTACCTTATGCACTGTATGACCAGCCGTCACATATACACCGAGTGTACAAAACATTAAGAACACCTGCCCTCAGAATAGCTTCAACTCAATATTGGGAAGGTGTTCTTAATGTTTTTTACACTCAGTGTATATGTGACATCGGGGCATGGATTCTACAGGGTGTGGAAAACGTTCCATAGGGATGCTGGCCCATGTTGACTCCAATCCTTCCCACAGTTGTGTCAAGTTGGCTGGATGTCCTTTGGGTGGTGGGCCATTCTTGATACACACAGGAAACTGTTGAGTGTGGAAAAACCCAGCAGCGTTGCAGTTCTTGACACAACCCGGTGCGCCTGGCACCTACTACCAGACCCCGTTCACAGGCACTTCAATCTGTTGTTTTGCCCCTTCACCCTCTAAATGGCACACATAAACAATCCATGTTTCAATTGTCTCAAGGTTTAAAAATCCTTACTTAACCTGTCTCCCCCTCTTCATCTACACTGATTGAAGTGGATTTAATAGGTGACATCAATAAGGGATCATAGCTTTCAACTGGATTCACCTCTTCAGTCTATGTCAATGAAAGAGCAGGTGTTCTTAATGTTTTGTACACTCAGTGTACATAATATGATTATCAATCCAAATAAACATCAATGTACAGATACTTTACACACAATATAAATGAAATTATTTTCAATGCATGGACATAGGGATACGATTACACAAAGCACTGCATGACCAGCCCTCATGCAGTGTCCTCCTGCTATGTCCTCCTGCTATGTCCTCCTGCTATGTCATCCAACTATGTCCTCCAACTATGTCCTCCTACTATGTCCTCCTACTATGTCCTCCTACTATGTCATCCAACTATGTCCTCCTACTATGTCCTCCTACTATGTCATCCTACTATGTCCTCCAACTATGTCCTCCTACTATGTCATCCAACTATGTCCTCCTACTATGTCCTCCTACTATGTCCTCCTACTATGTCATCCAACTATGTCCTCCAACTATGTCCTCCAACTATGTCCTCCAACTATGTCCTCCAGCTATGTCCTCCTACTATGTCCTCCTACTATGTCATCCAACTATGTCCTCCAACTATGTCCTCCTACTATGTCCTCCTACTATGTCCTCCAACTATATCCTCCTACTATGTCCTCCTGCTATGTCCTCCAACTATGTCCTCCTACTATGTCCTCCAACTATATCCTCCTACTATGTCCTCCTGCTATGTCCTCCAACTATGTCCTCCAACTATGTCCTCCAACTATGTCATCCAACTATGTCCTCCAACTATGTCCTCCAACTATGTCCTCCTACTATGTCCTCCAACTATGTCCTCCAACTATGTCCTCCAACTATGTCCTCCAACTAAACAGAGGAATGAATGTCTAAGTGTTACAGAGTATGGATGCTGTCGTCCTCAGGTCTTCATTCCAAGTGTTAAACTGGACTTTAGCCATGTCCAGTCTAAGTGTGGCTCCCTGGACAAAATCCAGTACGCACCCACCGGGGGAAACGTGAGTGTCTCAACAGTGTGTTTACACACCCTGCTCTAACCAACCTCTCACTCACTAACCAACAGGCATGGATGATAGTGAATCGTGGTATCACTGTGACAGTGTTTTCTATGGATGGTGGGTGGTGGTGAATCGTGGTATCACTGTGACAGTGTTTTCTATGGATGGTGGGTGGTGGTGAATCGTGGTATCACTGTGACAGTGTTTTCTATGGATGGTGGGTGGTGGTGAATCGTGGTATCACTGTGACAGTGTTTTCTATGGATGGTGGGTGGTGGTGAATCGTGGTATCACTGTGACAGTGTTTTCTATGGATGGTGGGTGGTGGTGAATCGTGGTATCACTGTGACAGTGTTTTCTATGGTTGGTGGGTGGTGAATCGTGGTATCACCGTGACAGTGTTTTCTATTGCTTTGCGTCTTGATTAATAAAGACATGGCGATTTGGCTTTTTAATCACATTCCTTACTCAGTTTTCAGTTTAGTCTTGGCACAAAGCACAGCTACCTAACCTCGTAGTGGTTTTCTGTACAGTACCCTGTCTGTGCATACAGGGTCATCAAAAACGATCCTAAAATTGTTTTTTAACATAGTAATTTACCATATAGTTTTAACTGTATGTATCCTGTCACACCAGCCAGAGACGTCACTCAAAGGACATCTGGCCCACCCACCTATTGTTCATCTAGCATCATGGACTGAATCGTAATAAACACTGAAGATCAATTAAAACTCCTGTTCTCTGACTTGTCACTTAGCGCTGGTGTTCTCTGTGATTTAATCAATAGCCACATTCCAGAAGGTCTGCAAAGCTGACATCTACCCAGGCGTAGTGAAATTTGCTTCTGACTGCTTTGCAGATTGTCTGGAACACGGCCAATGTGTTTAGTGCTTGTTGATGTATTAGTGTCTGCTTTGATGTGCTAGATTGATTGGTTTATTGTGGTAGATTGACTGGTTTCAGTTGATTGTGTGATGTCAGTGTCGTCTTGGGTGATGTCAGTGTCGTCTTGTGTGATGTCAGTGTCGTCTTGTGTGATGTCAGTGTCGTAATGTGTGATGTCAGTGTTGTCTTGTGTGATGTCAGTGTCGTCTTGTGTGATGTCAGTGTTGTCTTGTGTGATGTCAGTGTCGTAATGTGTGATGTCAGTGTCGTATTGTGTGATGTCAATGTCGTCTTGTGTGATGTCAGTGTCGTCTTGTGTGATGTCAGTGTCATGTTGTGTGATGTCAGTGTCATATTGTGTGATGTCAGTGTCGTCTTGGGTGATGTCAGTGTTGTATTGTGTGATGACAGTGTCGTGTTGTGTGATGTCAGTGTCGTCTTGTGTGATGTCAGTGTCATCTTGTGTGATGTCAGTATTGTCTTGTGTGATGTCAGTGTCGTAATGTGTGATGTCAATGTCGTCTTGTGTGATGTCAGTGTCGTCTTGTGTGATGTCAGTGTCGTCTTGTGTGATGTCAGTGTTGTCTTGTGTGATGTCTGTCATATTGTGTGATGCCAGCTTCGCATTGTGTGATGCCAGCGTCGTCTTGTGTGATGTCAGCGTCGTATTGTGTGATGTCAGTGTCGCATTGCGTGATGTCAGTGTCATATTGTGTGATGTCAGTGTCGTCTTGGGTGATGTCAGTGTAGTATTGTGTGATGACAGTGTCGTATTGTGTGATGTCAGTATCGTCTTGTGTGATGTCAGTGTCGTCTTGTGTGATGTCAGTGTTGTCTTGTGTGATGTCAGTGTCGTAATGTGTGATGTCAGTGTCGTATTGTGTGATGTCAATGTTGTCTTGTGTGATGTCAGTGTCGTCTTGTGTGATGTCAGTGTCATGTTGTGTGATGTCAGTGTCATCTTGTGTGATGTCAGTGTCGTCTTGTGTGATGTCAGTGCCGTCTTGTGTGATGTCAGTGTCGTCTTGTGTGATGTCAGTGTCGTCTTGTGTGATGTCAGTGTCGTCTTGTATGATGTCAGTGTCGTAATGTGTGATGTCAGTGTCGCATTGTGTGATGTCTGTCATATTGTGTGATGCCAGCTTCGCATTGTGTGATGCCAGCGTCGTCTTGGGTGATGTCAGTGTCGTCTTGTGTGATGTCAGTGTCGTCTTGTGTGATGTCAGTGTCGTAATGTGTGATGTCAGTGTTGTCTTGTGTGATGTCAGTGTCGTCTTGTGTGATGTCAGTGTTGTCTTGTGTGATGTCAGTGTCGTAATGTGTGATGTCAGTGTCGTATTGTGTGATGTCAATGTCGTCTTGTGTGATGTCAGTGTCGTCTTGTGTGATGTCAGTGTCATGTTGTGTGATGTCAGTGTCATATTGTGTGATGTCAGTGTCGTCTTGGGTGATGTCAGTGTTGTATTGTGTGATGACAGTGTCGTATTGTGTGATGTCAGTGTCGTCTTGTGTGATGTCAGTGTCATCTTGTGTGATGTCAGTATTGTCTTGTGTGATGTCAGTGTCGTAATGTGTGATGTCAATGTCGTCTTGTGTGATGTCAGTGTCGTCTTGTGTGATGTCAGTGTCGTCTTGTGTGATGTCAGTGTTGTCTTGTGTGATGTCTGTCATATTGTGTGATGCCAGCTTCGCATTGTGTGATGCCAGCGTCGTCTTGTGTGATGTCAGCGTCGTATTGTGTGATGTCAGTGTCGCATTGCGTGATGTCAGTGTCATATTGTGTGATGTCAGTGTCGTCTTGGGTGATGTCAGTGTAGTATTGTGTGATGACAGTGTCGTATTGTGTGATGTCAGTATCGTCTTGTGTGATGTCAGTGTCGTCTTGTGTGATGTCAGTGTTGTCTTGTGTGATGTCAGTGTCGTAATGTGTGATGTCAGTGTCGTATTGTGTGATGTCAATGTTGTCTTGTGTGATGTCAGTGTCGTCTTGTGTGATGTCAGTGTCATGTTGTGTGATGTCAGTGTCATCTTGTGTGATGTCAGTGTCGTCTTGTGTGATGTCAGTGCCGTCTTGTGTGATGTCAGTGTCGTCTTGTGTGATGTCAGTGTCGTCTTGTGTGATGTCAGTGTCGTCTTGTATGATGTCAGTGTCGTAATGTGTGATGTCAGTGTCGCATTGTGTGATGTCTGTCATATTGTGTGATGCCAGCTTCGCATTGTGTGATGCCAGCGTCGTCTTGTGTGATGTCAGCGTCGCATTGCGTGATGTCAGTGTCGCATTGCGTGATGTCAGTGTCATATTGTGTGATGTCAGTGTCATATTGTGTGATGTTTACAGTGGTTTTGTAGTGATCGCTATTCTTCAGGCAGTTTGTTTCACAGATTGATGATTTCATTAATCTGTTGAGTGCTACTTTCTGTTCTTATTTAAATGTATGCATTTTTATTCATGATCTTTCATTGAAGATAATTAGGATACTGTAAAGTATGGTAAATTCCTCATAATTTCAAGGTATTGTCCTACAGCCCTTCAGATCTAAAATGTGGCAGTCCCTTCCCTCAGTGCAGTATAAGACAGTGTCTGTATGCGCCTCTCGCAGGTCCACATCACCACCAAGAAGATAGACCTGAGCCACATCACCTCCAAATGTGGATCAATGTCCAACATCCGTCACCGGCCAGGTAATCAGCACTTTTTTAGTTGATTCATTACTATTGAGTGATTATCTAATAGATAGAGTATTCCAATCTTTTGGATGAACAAGGCATAAGAACAATACATTTCTAGTTACATTTTCATACATTACATTTTTATGCTGTACCTCAGATAAGTCACTAACTGTAGTTTAATTAGCAATGGAATATTAATCCTACAGGTATTTTGTCCAGTGTAGTTACAAAGTTCAAGAATTGCTTCTGTTTACATGAGTATTGATTGATTCATATTCTTTACTTCTCCTCTCTTTTTCTTCTCCTCGCCTCTCTCCTCTCTCTTCTCCTCTCTTCTTCTCTTCTTCTCTTCTTCTCCTCTCTCTTCTCCTCTCTTCTTCTCTTCTTCTCTTCTTCTCCTCTCTTCTTCTGTTCTTCTCTTCTTCTATTCTCTCCTCTCTTCTTCTCTTCTCTTCTTCTCTCTCCTCTCTCCTCTCTCCTCCTCTCTCCTCCTCGCTTCCTGCTATTTTCTTGTCTTCCTCTCCTCTCTTCTTCCTCTCCTCTCTCCTCTATTCCTCTTCTCTCTCCTTCCTCTCTACCTCTCATACAGGGGGTGGTAACGTGCGTATTGAGAGTGTGAAGCTGGACTTCAAGGACAAGGCCGAGGCCAAAGTGGGCTCACTGGCCAACGCCAGTCACACTCCCGGGGGAGGACAAATCATGGTGAGACAGTAAAAGGACAGTACAGGGTCATGTTCAGTAGGCACCAAACAGAAGAAAACGGAGTGAAACAGGGAGGGACTACCTGGACTTATCCAACAAGAAACTCTCATTTTCGTTTTCGATTGGTAAAACATTTTAAAACATGTTCAGTTGCGTGCCCTAATGGACACGACCCAGGTTTACATAGATGGCTTGATTCCAACATGGGCCATGGTTAACCCTCTCCCTCTCTCTCTCTCTCTCTCTCTCTCTCTCTCTCTCTCTCTCTCTCTCTCTCTCTCTTTCTCTCTGTCTCTCTCTCAGATCGAGAGCCACAAGCTGACGTTCCGTGACACGGCCAAGGCACGTGTGGACCACGGGGCAGACGTGATCACCCTGTCCCCAGGCGGCACGGGGGGCACATCCCCCCACCGTCTCAGCAACGTGTCATCCACGGGCAGCCTCAATCTCCTGGACTGCCCCCAGCTGTCCACACTGGCCCAGGACGTCACCATGGCCCTGGCCAAGCAAGGCTTATGAGCCTCCTGCCTCCTCCATCACCCCCTGATTCCTGGTCCTTCATCTCCACCTGGACCTCCTGGATCCCTTGGACCCCCTGGTCTTAACATCCCCCTTCAACATTTCCCCGTCGGCCCTCCACTGCAACTACCCTTTGCCGTCGTCCCCCAAGATAAGAAACCAGACGACTGTGATCAGAGTATCAGAGACCATCTTCCATCATTCCACTCCCCCTCCTTCGCTCCTCCATAGGAAAACATGCTATTTAAACTACCACCACCAGGGGGATTTAAATAACTGACTCTAGGATGTTTGTTCTTCTTCTTTCTGTTCTAAGGGATGTGCTCGACTCTGCTAGGGTGTGTTGTGTTGTTCTTTTGGCTTCTTTTCATTCCATGTTGAACTTTCTTTGGGACAGTACTGTAGATGGCCAGATGGCTAGATGGCTAAGGCACTGAAACAGGTACAGGGATAGTGTTGATAGGGTATTATTGGTTATCTAAGACTTTACAGTGATTCTTATTGTGTGGCAAGGATCTCAAAGACATGCCATTTGGCCGAGGATATTAAGTGTCCCAGCCTGGTTTCATTCCCAACATACATTATATATACAAAAGTATGTAGACACCCCTTCAAGTTAGTGGATTCAGCTATTTCAGCCACACACAGGTGTATAAAATTGAGCACACAGCCATTCAATCACCATAGACAAACATTGGCAGTAGAATGGCCCATACTGAAGAGCTTAGTGACTTTCAACGTGGCACCGTCACAGGATGCCACCTTTCCAACAAGTCAGTTTGTCACATTTCTGCCCTGCCAGAGCTGCCCCCCGGGCAATTGTGGAAACGTCTAAAAGCAACAACGTCTCAGCCGGGAAGTGGTAGACCACACAAGCGCACAGAACGGGACCACCAAGTGCTGAAGAGCGAAGCATGTAAAAATCGTCTGTCCTCGGTTGCAACACTCACTACCGAGTTCCAAACTGCCTCTGGGAGCAACGTCAGCACAAGAACTGTTCGTCGCCAGCTTCATGAAATGGGTTTCCATGACTGAGCAGCAGCACACAAGGCTAAGATCACCATGTGCAATGCCATGCGTTGGCTGGAGTGGTGTAAAGCTCGCTGCCATTGGACTCTGGAGCAGTGGAAACGCGCTCTCTGGAGTGATGAATCACGCTTCACCATCTGGCAGTCCAACAAAATAATCTGGGTTTGGCAGATGCCAGGAGAACGCCACCTGCCCGAATGCATAGTGCCAACTGTAAAGTTTGGCGGAGGAGGAATAATGGTCTGGGGCTGTTTTTCATGGTTCGGGCTAGGCCCCTTAGATCCAGTGAAGGGAAATCGTAACGCTACAGCATAAAATGGCATTATAGACCATTCTGTGCTTCCAACTTTGTGGCAACAGTTTGGGGAAGGCCCTTTCCCATTTCAGCATGACAATGCCCCTGTGCACAAAGCGAGGTCCATACAGAAATGGTTTGTCGAGATCGGTGTGGAAGAACTTGACTGGTCTGCAAAGAGCCCTGACCTCAACCCCATCGAACACCTTTGGGATGAACTGGAACGCCAAATGCGAGCCAGGCCTAATCGCCCAACATCAGTGCCCGACCTCACTAATGCCCTTGTGACTGAATGGAAGCAAGTCCCCGCAGCAATGTTCCAACATCTAGTGGAAAGCCTTCCCAGAAGAGTGAAGGCTGTTATAGCAGCAAAGGAGGGACCAAATCTAGATTTGGGTATGTCATTTTAGGTGAACATTTAAAAAAAGAGGTTAATGCCCATGAATTTGGAATGAGATGTTCGATGAGCAGCTGTCCACATACTTTTGATCATGCAGTGTATATGATCCAGTATCCCAGGTGCTGTATGTGTCTCGTAGACAGGAGGCTGTTCCGTTTGTGAACAACAGTTCATCTACAATACAATTCAGTACAATACAATACGTTACAACTGTAACTGTATGAAATGGCTGTTCACACCAGCTTGTTTCAATTCTTGCAGAAAATGTGATGTTTTCTATTTGAATTGATTTTGTTTTAGTTATGTGACTATATAACTTCATGATGTCATTTGCTGAATTATTGGACAAAATGTGGTTTTGTTGAGTTTAAAAAAAATCTCGTTAATAGTGAAAATGGTAGTGTTGATGTCCCGGTGTCTGAACTAGTATGGCACATGCTGTGGCTACACATTGCAGTCATGTCAAGTTACAATGCTATAAAACCCTAGCTTTCCAATAGATCTCTTCCACAAGCCATCAGGCTGCTTTTCTGCTTCAGTGATGTGAGCATTCATTTTACATACAGTAGCTCTGTGATTTTCACGAAAACAATCGCTATTATGCTGATGTGACAAAAGCCAGTGAGTGACCTAATAGCACGGTGTTATAGACATAAAAGATCTAGAGAGTGAACACTGTAGCTAGGGACTATACTGTGTCTATTCAGTGAACACAGTCTATAACCGCTTTGTACCAGCCTTAGACTAACTCGTTTGCTTCCAGTAACCCTTTCTCCTACGTTTAGAGTAGCAAGAACATGGACCTTGAATGAGCTAAGGGCCTGCAGCCGCTTGTTTAACTACACAGAAAGTGTCTGAAGCTTTATATTTAAATAAACATTCCATGAAAATAGCAGCTATGGTGTACACTGTGAGATTGTCCCAGTTGGACCGTACGGACCAGACTTTCTAAGGAAAGAAGGTTCAAGTAATGAAGGGATGTAGTGAAAGGAAAAGGAAGTCATTCTCAACTTGTACGTGTTTGATAAAAATGTTCTAGCTTATTTTTATCTGTCACCATTTGTGATGCCCTCCCTCCCACCCCCAATTTCCAGATGTTGGTTACCCTTCAGTGTTTTTCTCCAAGCCGTTCTTCCCTCTTCCTCCCCCTCCCACAACCCTTTGCCTGTTTAAGTGTATTTAAAGAGACCATGTAGATGTGCACACTTTCCAATGTTTGAAACAATGCTGTTGACAAAAAAACTCCTACAGAATAATAATAAAATGAATTAAATACATTCGTTTGAAACATTTTCTGGAGCTTCCCCAAATATAATGAGCTGTTTTTTAAATTATGTCATAAATGTGTCTGCATTATGTTATTGGGACTGTGAGTGCTAGATTGCATGCTACAGAGAGAATGACAGAATGAGAGAGAGAGAGCGCGCGACAGTGAAGAGACTATGTGAAGGGTAATTCATGTAGTCATTTTAGGCGATGTCATTTGGGAAGGCTAACTGCATGCAACAGATGTTGTTGGGCCAAAAGGTTGGGCCCATCAGAACAGAACACTGTCATGTTTTTGTTTTTTTAGATAACACGTTTAATAGATTATGTTATTTCTGGTAATCTACACACCCCACAGCGCTGTACATCCGACCAATAATCGTAATTGTGTGAATATCACGAAAGGGTATTTGTGGTTTATTTTATTCCCCTTTAGTGACGTGTCATACCATGAAATGTTAATGTAATCAAAACAGGGATAGGGTTTTATTTCAAGATAATTAAACAACCTGTTGATGTTATTCATATGGGGATAGATTAAATATGTGTGGAGAGCGTGGAGAAATATTCCAGCCGGAATGTGCCGCATGTGTGTAAACCGATTATGCTTTTATGTTGGTGGTTTTCCTCATCGTTTAGGCTACTGTTCCCAGTAGCCCACCCGATCATACTTATGTTGTTAAGGAAAACATCTGTTCTTACTTCCTAGTAGTCGTACTGCGTTTTTACAGCAGCCCCCCCTCGCCGCTGTGTGATAAATCACTCTGCCGTTCCCCGCTGCCGCGGCTCCGAGGGTGGTGCTGAAACCATATACATCTCGCTCTGTTACCTCTACCACCGCCGACATTTGCAGCCATTTTACAGAAGCCGAACGGAATCATGTCGTGAGGCATCACCTGGAACGACCGGACCCAGCTACGGCTGGACCGCGACAAGTCGACAAGATGGTGAAGCGGAAAAGCCTGGATGAGACCGACACTGAGTGCGGCAAGGGTATACCGTTCCCGATCCAGACCTTTTTATGGAGGCAGACCAGGTTAGTGTCGTGACAGCCATTGATAACAGGTGTTTGCCGCTGCTCAGAATATACGGGGTGAGATTATATGTCAACCAAGCTAACTCGCTCCTTTAGGTTATAAATTAAAATATGTGTTACATCTGTATAGAAGGTTTTTATGTGAGTGTCAATCATGTTACTCCTTATAAACCCGTTGACAGGGTTGTCATATCAGGCTATGCGTCAGTTCATTTGGTTAGGTAGGCTATTGTAGCCTATTCAATGCCTCCATACATACAACAAAATGAAAAGAAAAACCCTGATAAAAACAGCTAGTTCTCGTACAGGGCAGGCTAAGATGTCACACCTGTAGACATGGTTGGGAAAAGGTGAAGGGGATCGACTTATCACTTATCATGCATGCGCTGTAACCTACGGCTGAAGCCATCTGACATGTATACAGTATGTTCACTGTTATTTCTAGAGGTAGGGCTAGGCTATAAGCGGTATAAGCGATCATATTTGATCATTTTGATGCTTGGCGGTCTAGCTCCAACATTTGCTTCACAGCCTATTCAATTTACCCTATGTAGCTAATGATATTATTTTCAAACAATGATGTAATGAAAATTAAACACGCCCCAATGTTTTCATGATTGCAGCGCGTTTCTGAGGCCGAAGTTGGGGAAACAATATGAGGCATCTTGTGTGGTAAGCCGTTTTCATAATGCAATAGTTATGATTAGAATGAATCATCGCCCCGCTTCTCCCACGGCCTCACCGCACCTGCGAATTACAGGAGCATTTTCCAGTTGCATTTAGCGCATTGGAGCTTGTTCTATTCTATTCTGTACCTTGCCCGTTTGGTTCAACTGTTATTAGTATGAATTGTAGCTAGTTCAAACTCAACTTTATAATGAATGTATACATTGTTATAACACGTCTTTGAGTGTATGACCAAATAGTATATTGGGCAATAACTCAGGCTTGCTGCTTTCCCGAAGGCATATTACTTTGCTTGAGGACGTATATGGGCCACATCCACTGGCATTGAATGGCCCTTCAGTTTCTGGCTCAGAGTCTCACTGGCATTCAATGGCCCTTCAGTTTCTGGCTCAGAGTCTCACTGGCCCATATTCATGAAGCATCTCCAAGTAGGAGTGTTGATCTAGGATCAGTTTTACTGTTTACATAATAACGAATAGGATTACATGGACAGGGGGACCTGATCCCAGACCAGCACTCCTACTCTGAGACATTTAATGAATACGGCCACTGTGTCTCTCTCCTAGTCCTTTGAGCGGGTGCTGGTGGAGAACAAGCTCCACGGGCTCTCCCCGGTGCTGTCCGAGGCCATCCAGAGCATCTCTCGCTGGGAGCTGGTCCAGGCCGCACTGCCCCACGTGCTCCACTGCACTGCCATCCTGCTCTCTAACAGGAACAAGCTGGGTAAACACACACACACACGGACACAGACACACATGCATGCACACACACAGACATGCATACAGTAATACAGACACTCATACAGTAATACAGACACGCATACAGTAATACAGACACACAGACACATGCATACAGTAATACAAACACATGCATATAGTAATACAGACACGCATACAGTAATACAGACACACAGACACACATACAGTAATACAGACACACAGACACATGCATACAGTAATACAGACACACAGACACACATACAGTAATACAGACACACAGACACATGCATACAGTAATACAGACACACAGACACATGCATACAGTAATACAGATATGCATGGACAGAGTGAAGAGACTATAAATGACTGTTATCAAGCTGGATAGAGTGAAGACACTGTAAATGACTGTTATCAAGCTGGACAGAGTGAAGAGACTGTAAATGACTCTTATCAAGCTGGACAGAGTGAAGAGACTGTAAATGACTGTTATCAAGCTGGATAGAGTGAAGACACTGTAAATGACTGTTATCAAGCTGGACAGAGTGAAGAGACTGTAAATGACTCTTATCAAGCTGGACAGAGTGAAGAGACTGTAAATGACTGTTATCAAGCTGGACAGAGTGAAGAGACTGTAAATGACTGTTATCCAGCTGGACAGAGTGAAGAGACTAAATGATTGTAATCAAGCTGGACAGAGTGAAGAGACTGTAAATGACTGTTATCAAGCTGGACAGAGTGAAGACACTGTAAATGACTGTTATCAAGCTGGACAGAGTGAAGAGACTGTAAATGACTGTTATCAAGCTGGACAGTGTGAAGAGACTAAATGACTGTAATCAAGCTGGACAGAGTGAAGAGACTGTAAATGACTGTTATCAAGCTGGACAGAGTGAAGAGACTGTAAATGACTGTTATCAAGCTGGACAGAGTGAAGAGACTGTAAATGACTGTTATCAAGCTGGACAGAGTGAAGAGACTGTAAATGACTGTTATCAAGCTGGACAGAGTGAAGAGACTGTAAATGACTGTTATCAAGCTGGACAGAGTGAAGACACTGTAAATGACTGTTATCAAGCTGGACAGAGTGAAGAGACTGTAAATGACTGTTATCAAGCTGGACAGAGTGAAGAGACTGTAAATGACTGTTATCAAGCTGGACAGAGTGAAGACACTGTAAATGACTGTTATCAAGCTGGACAGAGTGAAGAGACTGTAAATGTAGGACCATTATAATTTCTACACAATTTCGGTTTGGTTTTATTAATCTCAATCTCGATTAACATTGTTTTCCCCTCAATTTAAAAAATAAATAAAGTAATTAAGAGGATTCTATGCTCTGCGAAGCGTTCCCGGAAGTATTGCAATGTTGGGCCTTTGGGTTTAGAAACTCTGTGATCAAACCACCAGTGGGCCGCATTGAACAGGCCATATGTTTGCCACCCCTGCTCTGACCCCTCAACCCTAACCCCCCTCTATCCCAGGTCACCAGGACAAGCTGGGCGTGGCGGAGACCAAGCTGCTCCATACCCTCCACTGGATGCTACTGGAGGCGGCCCAGGAGTGCAACCAGGAGCCCAGCCTGGGCCACGGATGGTCGGGGGGCAGCAGCAGTTCAGCCTTCCTCCAGCCAATGGGGATTGGGAACCAGGGTTCCCCGCCAGCCAGAGGTGGCCAAGGTGGCCCAGGATCAGGCACCGGTTCTGGGTCAGGAGCACCACGCCGCAGCGGGTCCCTGGAGGAGGATGAGCACGCTCGCACCAAGCTCTTCCACAAGAGCATGGCCACCGTGGAACTGTTTGTCTTCCTCTTTGCTCCCCTCATTCACCGCATCAAGGTACCTCTGATTCATCCTTCCTGCTGGACTACCCCCTATTGATCTATGTGTGTAGATGCTGCGGTTGTGTTTCATGGCTCTGGTTCCCTACTGTGTGTGTGTGTGTGTATGTGTGTATGTGTCTGTGTGTGTGTATGTAAACTTTTTCGCTGTGTCGTCTAGGAGTCTGACCTGACTTTCCGATTGGCCAGTGGTCTCATCATATGGCAGCCAATGTGGGAGCACCGGCAACCTGACGTCCCCGCCTTCTCTGCCCTCATCAAGCCTGTAAGGAACATTGTGACAGGTGAGACACCCAGAGGACACCAAAGAAACCATGTAGTACTGACTCTATGGAATCATCTGAGTTCTACTCTGCTGTTTTACATGAGGCATTAGTAATATCCAAACCAAATACCATAGTAACAAAAGTGATATTTTAGTCTATTCTACACTCTAGAGTCTAGACCATTATAGGGTTCTTCTGCCCTTTCCATAGAGGGTTCCTGGAACTGAAAAGGGTTCTTCAAAAGGACCTCTTATGGGGACAACCAAAGAACCCTTTTGGAACCCTTTTTACTAAGAGTGTATTCTATTCCATTATATTCTATTCTATTAGATTCTATTCTGTTAGATTCTATTCTGTAAGCTACCACCTGTTTTGTCAACAGCCAAGAGGAACTCCCTGGTGAACAACCAGTGTAGCCCCTGTGGGTCCAGAAACCAAGGCCCCATGGTGAGTGTTCGTCTCAGGCAGCAGTGAGACAGCTGTACCCCTCCTCCAACTCCCCTCTCCCCCCTTCCCCCAGGGCCTCTGCTAATATTATTATCACTTGGACTCCCGAGTGGCGCAGCGGTCTAAGGCACTGCATCTCAGTGCAAGAGGTGTCACTACAGTCTCTGGTTTGAATCCAGGCTGTATCACATCCAGCCATAATTGGGAGTCCCATAGGACGGCGCACAATTGGCTCAGTGTTGTCTGGGGTAGGGCATCATTGTAAAAAATAATGTGTGTGTGTGTGTGTGTGTCAGCTGATTAGAAGAGACTAGAAGCCTCTTGACTGACAGGCTCTTATTTGCTCTATCTGCAGGGTTTTCAGGTGGTCTGTGAAACGACCCAATCAGATTCATCCTCCCCCGGGGCTGGAGAGCAGAGCTGTCGCCGCGGCAACTCAGTGGAGAGAGGTGGGACGTCAACGCGACAGGCTCCACTTGACAAAGGGATCGCCAAGAAGAAGTAAGCCGTTATGAACTGTGCAGTTCATACAAACACACACACAGTTCATACAAACACACACACACACACACACACAGTTCATACAAACACACACACACACACAGTTCATACAAACACACACACACACACACAGTTCATACAAACACACACACACAGTTCATACAAACACACACACACAGTTCATACAAAACACACACACAGTTCATACAAACACACACACACACACACACAGTTCATACAAACACACACACACAGTTCATACAAACACACACACACACACACAGTTCATACAAACACACACACACACACACAGTTCATACAAACACACACACACAGTTCATACAAACACACACACACACACACACACACAGTTCATACAAACACACACACACACACAGTTCATACAAACACACACACACACACACACACACACACACACACAGTTCATACAAACACACACACACACACACACACAGTTCATACAAACACACACACACAGTTCATACAAACACACACACACACAGTTCATACAAACACACAGTTCATACAAACACACACACACACACACACACACACAGTTCATACACACACACACACACACACACACACACACAGTTCATACAAACACACACACAGTTCATACAAACACACACACGACATATGATACATGGAAAATATTAACAGTAAGGAAACATTAAAGGGATTGGTACATATACAGTGGTAAGAAAAAGTATGTGAACCCTTTGAAATTACCTGGACTTCTACATAACATGTGATCTGATCTTCATCTAAGTCACAACAATAGACAAACGCAATCTGCTTAAACTAATAACACACAAACAATTATATGTTTTCATGTCTTTATTGAACATTCACAGTGCAGGGTGTAAAAAGTATGTGAACTCTTGATTTTAATAACTGGTTGACCCTCCTTTGGCAGCAATAACCTCAACCAAACGTTTTCTGTAGTTGCGGATCAGACCTGCATAACAGTCAGGAGGAATTTTGGACCATTCCTCTTTACAAAACTGTGTCAGTTCAGCAATATTCTTGGGATGTCTGGTGTGAACCGCTCTCTTGAGGTCATGCCACAGCATCTCAATCGGGTTGAGGTCAGGACTCCGACTAGGCCACTCCAGAAGGCCTATTTTCTTCCGTTGAGGTCACTCTGTTGTTGATTTACTTCTGAGTTTTGGGTCGTTGTCCTGTTGCGTCACCCAACTTCAGTTGAGCTTCAATTGGCGGACAGATTACATTCTCCTGCAAAATGTCTTGATAAACTTGGGAATACATTTTTCCTTCGATGATAGCAAGCTGTCCAGGCCCTGAGGCAGCAAAGCATCCCCAAACCATGATGCTCCCTCCACCATACTTTACAGTTGGGATGAGGTTTTGATGTTGGTGTGATGTGTCTTTTTTTCTCCACACATAGTGTTGTGTGTTCCTTCCAAACAACTCAACTTTAGTTTCCTCTGTCCACAGAATATTTTGCCAGTAGCGCTGTGGAACATCCAGGTGCACTTTTGCAAACTTCAGATGTGCAGCAATGTTTTTTTTGGACAGCAGTGGCTGCTTCTGTGGAGTCCTCCCATGAACATCATTCTTGTTTAGTGTTTTACGTATCGTAGACTCATCAACAGAGATGTTAGCATGTTCCAGAGATTTCTTGGTCTTTAGCTGACACTCTAGGATTCTTCTTAACCTCATTGAGCATTCTGCGCTGTGCTCTTGCAGTCATCTTTGCAGGACGGCCACTCCTAGGGAGAGTAGCAACAGTGCTGAACTTTCTCCATTTATAGACAATTTGTCTTACTGTAAACTGATGAACATCAAGGCTTTTAGATATACTTTTGTAACCCTTTCCAGCTTTATGCAAGTCAACAATTCTCTATCTTGGGTCTTCTGAGATCTCTTTTGTTCGAGGCATGGTTCACATCAGGCAATGCTTCTTGTGAATAGCAAAAATAGTGTTTTTATAGGGCAGGACAGCTCTAACCAACATCTCCAATCTCGTCTCAATGATTGGACTCCAGGTTAGCTGACTCCTGACTCCAATTAGCTTTTGGAGAAGTCATTAACCTAGGAGTTCACATACCTTTTCCAACCTACACTCTGAATGTTTATATTATGTATTCAATATAGACAAGAAAAATACAATAATTTGTGTGTTATTAGTTTAAGCAGACTGTGTTTGTCTGTTGTTGTGACTTAGAGGAAGATCAGATCTGATTTTAGTACCAATTTATGCAGAAATCCAGGAAATTCTAAAGGGTTCACATACTTTTTCTTGCCACTGTATTTGTTGTATGAATCCCAGATTGCCCCTGTAATGGAACGGTCATATCTCATGCATATGATATTAGATGAAGGTGAAGGCATTGCTGTCCAGCGTAGTAGCCTGACTGACTGTACTATTATACAGGACTAGTACATGTTGACCTTATAGCAGTCTAGAAAGAACAAACTGGCTGCATTCATCTAGTTTAATGTTATATAATGTAGCCTGCAGCATCACCTGTTCCTCATAGCTTAGTATGGCTCAGTAGCTCACAGCACACGCATGCACGCACGCACATACACACACACACACTCAGACACACGAGTGCTCTTTCAAAGGTTCCACTCCATCCCTAGTGTATTATGATCAGTATAATGAGTTACAACTTGTTCCTCTCAGCCTCCCAGGCAGCCAGCAGATATAGACTGAAACAGATCTGTCTCTGCCTGTCTGCCTGCTCTTACCGATGAGACACTTTACCCAGGGTAATGATGCTAAACTAACATGGCGCATGTCTAATGCTGGCACTGCCAGTGTGTGTGTGTCACTGACCCTCAGACCCACTGCCCAACCTGACCATCAGACCCACTTCCCAACCTGACCCTCAGACCCACTTCCCAACCTGACCCTCAGACCCACTTCCCAACCTGACCCTCAGACCCACTTCCCAACCTGACCCTCAGACCCACTGCCCAACCTGACCCTCAGACCCACTTCCCAACCTGACCCTCAGACCCACTTCCCAACCTGACCCTCAGACCTACTGCCCAACCTGACCCTCAGACCCACTTCCCAACCTGACCCTCAGACCCACTTCCCAACCTGACCCTCAGACCCACTTCCCAACCTGACCCTCAGACCCACTGCCCAACCTGACCCTCAGACCCACTTCCCAACCTGACCCTCAGACCCACTTCCCAACCTGACCCTCAGACCCACTTCCCAACCTGACCCTCAGACCCCTTACCAACCTGACCCTCAGACCCACTTCCCAACCTGACCCTCAGACCCACTGCCCAACCTGACCCTCAGACCCACTTCCCAACCTGACCCTCAGACCCACTTCCCAACCTGACCCTCAGACCCACTTCCCAACCTGACCCTCAGACCCACTTCCCAACCTGACCCTCAGACTCAACCTGACCCTCAGACTCTTCTTACATCAGCTGATGTCACAGAGTGCTGTACAGAAACCCAGCCTAAAACCCCAAACAGCAAGCAATGCAGGTGTAAAAGCACGGTGGCTAGGAAAAACTCCCTAGAAAGGCTAAAACCTAGGAAGAAACCTAGAGAGGAACTAGGCTGTGAGGGGTGGCCAGTCCTCTTCTGGCTGTGCCGGGTGCAGATTATAACAGAACATGGACAAGATTTTAAAATGTTCATAAAACAGGCAGAACAGTTGAAACTGGAGAAGCAGCACGGCCAGGTGGACTGGGGACATCAAGGAGTCATCAGGCCAGGTAGGTCTTCAGGAATGGTCCTAATGCTCAGGTCCTCCGAGAGAGAGAGAGTGCGAGAGAGAGAGAGAGAGAGAGAGAGAGAGAGAGAGAGAGAGAGAGAGAGAGAGAGAGAGTGAGAGAGAGAGAGAGAGAGAGAGAGAGAGAGAGAGAGAGAGAGAGAGAGAGATAATTAGAGAGAGCATACTTAAATTCACACAGGACACCGGATAAGAGAGGAGAAATACTCCAGATATAACAGACGGACCCTATCCCCCCAACACAAACTACTGCAGCATAAATACTGGGGGCTGAGAAAGGAGGGGTCGGTAGACACTGTGGCCCCGTCCGATACCCCGGACAGGGCCAAACAGGCAGGATATAACCCCACCCACTCTGCCAAAGCACAGCCCCCACACCACTAGAGGGATATCTCCAACACCAACTTACCATCCTGAGACAAGGCCGAGTATAGCCCACAAGATCTCCGCCACGGCACAACCCAAGGGGGCAACCCGGACAGGAAGATCATGTCAGTGACTCAACCCCCCCAGGGACGGCATGGAAGAGCACCAGTAAGCCAGTGACTCAGCCCCTGTAATAGGGTTAGAGGCAGAGAATCCCAGTGGAGAGGGGAACCGGCCAGGCAGAGACAGCAAGGGTGGTTCGTTGCTCCAGTGCCTTTCTGTTCACCTTCACACTCCTGGGCCAGACTACACTCAATCATAGGACCTACTGAAGAGATGAGTCTTTAATAAAGACTTAAAGGTTGAGACCGAGTCTGCGTCTCTCACATGGATAGGCAGACCATTCCATAAAAATGGAAAATGGAGCTCTATAGGAGAAAGCCCTGCCTCCAGCTGTTTGCTTAGAAATTCTAGGGACAGTAAGGAGGCCTGCGTCTTGTGACCGTAGCGTACGTGTAGGTATGTACGGCAGGACCAAATCGGAAAGATAGGTAGGAGCAAGCCCATGTAATACTTTGTAGGTTAGCAGTAAAACCTTGAAATCAGCCCTTGCCTTAACAAGAAGCCAGTGTAGAGAGACTAGCACTGGAGTAATATGATAAAAAATGTTGGTTCTAGTCAAGATTCTAGCAGCCGTGTTTAGCACTAACTGAAGTTTAGTTAGTGCTTTATCCGGGTAGCCGGAAAGTAAAGCATTGCAGTAGTCTAACCTAGAAGTGACAAAAGCATGGATACATTTTTCTGCATCATTTATGGACAGAAAGTTTCTGATTTTTACAATGACCCAGTGCCCAAACTGACCCTCAGACCCACTGCCCAATCTGTGCCCGCTTAGGGGGAAGAAGAACGATTTGGATTTAAACGATTTAGCATGCATCCAGTTAATGATGAATTCGTTTTAGGGTTAAAATGTGAGCGTTGAATATAAGAGTTTATACAACAGGTTGGTATATTCCTGGATGCTGATTGGTTAAAAGCGCTTTTCTATTACGTTAAAATGCCTATTTAATCTGTTCCATCTGACTGAGCAATCCACTGTCTCATCAGCCCAGCCAGACAATGTATAAACATGATCTCCACTGTAAAAAGCATAGACTAGCAATTGGTTTTCAATAGTGGAGATTTGTATAAAACCTGCGGTCTGTCTCTCTGACATCTCCAGCTGTCTCATAGTAATGAACGTGTAGGGTCGGGAGTAGGGACGAGACAGACAGGCAGGCAGCGTTTCTCACGTCCATAGATACAGAACAAAAAGACTGAACGACTGGGTCACATCCATAGATACAGAACAAAAAGACTGAACGACTGGGTCACGTCCATAGATACAGAACAAAAAGACTGAACGACTGGGTCACATCCATAGATACAGAACAAAAATACTGAACGACTGGGTCAAGTCCATAGATACAGAACAAAAATACTGAACGACTGGGTCACGGCCTAATAACACCCGTGCCAATATATCCTCCAAACACCGACTTCTCTGACATTATCACTATGCCATAGAATTAGAAATTAGAATACTAGAATTGTCATGAACCTTCTTATGATGGGATAAAGGTCAACCATGGTTTGCTAGTGCTGTGATAAGATATTGTGTAAAATAAGGAATTTGAAGAATTTATCTGCACTGTATGTTTATTAGCTTGCTAGCCAGCCAGTTTTAGAGGAATGATTCCATGAATGTTTCAAATTAACTGCCAATAGGCCAACATTCCATTCAAGCAATGCAGTCAGTCCACAGCCATACACTGGCTGAAATCATTTGATGATACTGTAGGACTTAGACAAGTTGTAAATACAACAAGTTCTGATATTGTATCATATAATAGCACTCTCAGCTTTCCTAGAAAGGAAACATTTAGACATTTATGGTCTGTTTACATATATTTTAGAGGCTATATATACATAAACGTTGTATAAAAGCCGTATAAACTGGATTTGTAATTGAATGAAAATATTTTAGGTTGACAATAATTCTATTACACAATTTCTGATATATCACATGCCTTACTTTTATTCTCCTCCATCAGTAAAATCAGGATTATGCCTCTACTGCCGTTCATTCCAATTAGACTGGTTTGGATTTCTTGCTGTCCAATATGGCTGCCATTTTCAACCCATTCTGAAATCTTTAGGGTTTATGACATTACCCCTCTAGTAGTTGAATAGGATCTCTATGGTGTTTGTATTCAATAATACAACACATTCAATCATAGGTTCCATCAGGGGCGGACTGGGAGCAGAAATCGGCCCTGTCATTTCTAACACACCGGACAATTTCTTTCCTTGAGGCCCCCACACCGGGCCATTTTTTTCCCTTGAGGCCCCCTGGGCTAAAAATGTACTAACCCATCTTGCATTTGCCCGAAATGCCATATGGCCAGTCCGCCCCTGGTTCATTTAATGTGGATATTGGGTATGGAGAATGAGAGAGATGTGTCCCAGCCATCATCACCTTAATGCATTGTGACAGCAGAGTGAAACGATCCATCTCTCTTCATGAGATTCATGTTTATAAGACTTCCAGCTGTGAATCAAGCTCTCTCCCCTGATTAATATTACTGACGTACAGCTCCGGTGTTGCCATGCACTCCAATCACTCCTTTCCACTGTGATGCGATGCTGATGCAGTTTCCATGGCAACCCCTGCTGCTGCATCTCCGCAATGGAGGGAGTCCAGGCTGGGCAGTGTCTCTCTTGGGGGTGGGTGTATGTACGTCACTCAGTCGCCACAGCAACCAACCGAAAGCTTGGAGTGTGCGTGTGTGGGTTAGACAGTGTAACGCGATACTGCTCCCGCATCCTGTACTCTGACATTGATTCTGCTAGTATTGACCGTCTCAACCCGACTCAGTTTAATAGTACAGCTAAGATGAAATGCTTTACCCTCCCTCCTCCCTCTCTCTGCTTTCACTACAGTATAAATCTCATTCTATCGGTGCGGTGTAGCCCTGTATATCGGCTCCATCAAACGTAACCAAAATAGATTGAAACAAGGATTGGCTCCCTGAGCATGTCCAATAAGAAAAGCTAGTTTTGTGTCTCATTGTAAAATGTTTTTCTACAGTGTGGCTTAATAAATATGAGCCACCAGCCAGTGACCTTCATCTCTGCTGCTGAGCTAAAGTCTTATTGATAGTGGGCTCACGTAGGCTGAATATCCAGTCTCTAAATCTCCACAGAAACACATTCTCCAGGGCCTTGTTGTTTAACAATGCTGCAGGGCCTTGTTGTTTAACACATAATACAGGGCCTTGTTGTTTAACACATAATACAGGGCCTTGTTGTTTAACACATAATACAGGGCCTTGTTGATTAACACATTTTATAGGGCCTTGTTGTTTAACACATAATACAGGGCCTTGTTGTTTAACACATAATACAGGGCCTTGTTGTTTAACACATAATACAGGGCCTTGTTGTCAGGCCTTGTTGTTTAACACATAATACAGGGCCTTGTTGTTTAACACATTCTACAGGGCCTTGTTGTTTAGCACAAGCTACAGGGCCTTGTTGTTTAACATATTCTACAGAGCCTTGTTGTTTAACACATTCTATAGGGCCTTGTTGTTTAACACATTCTATAGGGCTTTGTTGTTTAACATATTCTACAGAGCCTTGTTGTTTAACACATTTTATAGGGCCTTGTTGTTTAACACATTCTATAGGACCTTGTTGTTTAACACATAATACAGGGCCTTGTTGTTTAACACATTCTACAGGGCCATGTTGTTTAGCACATTCTATAGGACCTTGTTGTTTAACACATAATACAGGGCCTTGTTGTTTAACACATTCTATAGGACCTTGTTGTTTAACATATAATACAGGGCCTTGTTGTTTAACACATTCTACAGGGCATTGTTGTTTAGCACAAGCTACAGGGCCTTGTTGTTTAACATATTCTACAGAGCCTTGTTGTTTAACACATTCTACAGGGCCTTGTTGTTTAACACATGCTACAGGGCCTTGTTGTTTAACACATTCTATAGGGCCTTGTTGTTTAACACATTCTATAGGACCTTGTTGTTTAACACATAATACAGGGCCTTGTTGTTTAACACATTCTATAGGGCCTTGTTGTTTAACATATTCTACAGAGCCTTGTTGTTTAACACATTCTATAGGGCCTTGTTGTTTAACACATTCTATAGGACCTTGTTGTTTAACACATAATACAGGGCCTTGTTGTTTAACACATTCTATAGGGCCTTGTTGTTTAACATATTCTACAGAGCCTTGTTGTTTAACACATTCTATAGGGCCTTGTTGTTTAACACATTCTATAGGACCTTGTTGTTTAACACATAATACAGGGCCTTGTTGTTTAACACATTCTACAGGGCATCGTTGTTTAGCACAAGCTACAAGGCCTTGTTGTTTAACACATAATACAGGGCCTTGTTGATTAACACATTCTATAGGACCTTGTTGTTTAACACATAATACAGGGCCTTGTTGTTTAACACATTCTACAGGGCCTTGTTGATTAACACATTCTATAGGACCTTGTTGTTTAACACATAATACAGGGCATTGTTGTTTAGCACAAGCTACAGGGCCTTGTTGTTTAACATATTCTACAGAGCCTTGTTGTTTAACACATTCTATAGGACCTTGTTGTTTAACACATTCTACAGGGCCTTGTTGTTTAACACATTCTACAGGGCCTTGTTGTTTAGCACATTCTATAGGACCTTGTTGTTTAACACATTCTACAGGGCCTTGTTGTTTAGCACATTCTATAGGACCTTGTTGTTTAACACATAATACAGGGCCTTGTTGTTTAACACATTCTATAGGACCTTGTTGTTTAACACATAATACAGGGCCTTGTTGTTTAACATATTCTACAGGGCCTTGTTGTTTAGCACAAGCTACAGGGCCTTGTTGTTTAACATATGCTAACACATGCTACAAGGCCTTGTTGTTTAACACATTATACAGGGCCTTGTTGTTTAACACAAGCTACAGGGCCTTGTTGTTTAACATATGCTAACACAAGCTACAGGGCCTTGTCTTTTAACATATGCTAACACATGCTACAGGGCCTTGTTGTTTAACACATTATACAGGGCCTTGTTGTTTAACATCTTCTGTTGATGTAGTATTACAGTGCAAGTATTCAGACCCCTTCCTTTTTCCACATTTTGTTACGTTACAGCCTTATTCTAATTAAATAAAACGTTTTCCTTATCAATCTACACACAATTTTCCATAATGACAAAGCGAAAGAAAACAGGTTTTTAGACATTTTTGCATAAAAACTGAAATACCTTATTTACATAAGAATTCAGACCCTTTGTTATGAGACTCGAAATTTAGCTCAGGTGCTTCCTGTTTCCATTGATCATCCTTGAGATGTTTCTACAACTTGATTAGAGTCCCCCTGTGGTAAATTCAATTGATCAGACATGATTTGGAAAGGCAGACACCTGTCTATATAAAGGTCCCACAGTTGACAGTGCACGTCAGAGCAAAAACCAAGCCATGAGGTTGAAGGAATTGTCCGTAGAGCTCCGAGACAGGATTGTGTCGAGGCACAGATCTGGGGGAGAGTACCAAAAAGCATTAAAGATCCCCAAGAACACAGTGGCCTCCATCATTCTTAAATGGAAGAAGTTTGGAACCAATAAGACTTCCTAGAGCTGGCCGCCCGCCCAAACTGAGCAATCGGGGGAGAAGGGCCTTTGTCAGGGAGGTGACAAAGAACCTGATGGTCACTCTGACAGAGCTCCAGAGTTCCTCTTCCAGAAGGACAACCATCTCTGCAGCACTCCACCAATCAGGCCAGACGGAAGCCACTGATCAGTAAAATGCATGACAGCCCACCTAAAGGACTCTCAGACCATGAGAAACAAGACTCTCTGTTCTGATGAAACCAAGATTGAACTTTTTGGCCTGAATTCCAAGCGTCACTTCTGGGGATGTTTTTCAGCGGCAGGGACTGGGAGACTAGTCAGGATCGAGGGAAAGATGAACAGAGCAAAGTACAGAGAGATCCTTGATGAAAACCTGCTCCAGAGCGCTCAGGACCTCAGACTGGGGCGAAGGTTCACCTTCCAACTGGACAACGACCCTAAGCACATTGCCAAGACAACGCAGGAGTGGCTTCGGGACAAGTCTCTGAATGTCCTTGAGTGGCCCAGCCAGAGCCCAGACTTGAACCCGATCGAACATCTTTGGAGAGACCTGAAAGTAGCTGTGCAGCTCCTCATCCAACCTGACAGAGCTTGAGAGGATCTGTAGAGAACAATGGGAGAAACCACTGTGGATACTGTTCTCTGAGGTGAATGCTGAACACTCCAGGTGAGCCTGAGTACCAAGCTGCTTGACCATGGAAGAACCCTGGGGGAGGAAGGGGCAGAGGAGAGCGGCAGAGAGCCTGTTCTGTTCTATACAATAGATTTCACCATACGTGTGTGTGTGTGTGTGTGTGTGTGTGTGTGTGTGTGTGTGTGTGTGTGTGTGTGTGTGTGTGTGTGTGTGTGTGTGTGTGTGTGTGTGTGTGTGTGTGTGTGTGTGTGTGTGTGTGTGTGTGTGTGTGTGTGTGTGTGTGTGTGTGTGTGTGTGTCAGGGTTTCCGTTAACATTTACATTTACGGAACATTTGAGAAATTGACCGGACCCATATGGGTGCGTAACATGATTAGGGTGTTCACCCACGGAGCTCAGAATGACAGAAATCACATTTAGAATATGGTAATTCATAGTAACAGAACATGCAAGTCGAGGATGCAACGATGTGTGGTCCTTACCAGATTCTGATGTGCACATTGAACATTTTTTAATAATGTCCATACTATTTACTTTACAGTTACCCAAATACAGGTATGCCAAGCTTGTAGCATCATACTCAAGGCTGCTTCAACAAAGTACTGAGTAAAGGGTCTGAATAATGAATTATGTAAATGTGATATTTCCACGTTTTATTTTTTATACCTTTGCAAACATTTCTAAACCCTGTTTTTGCTTTGTCGTTAAGGTGTATTGTGTTTAGATTGATGAGGTAAAAAAACAATTTAAATACATTTTAGAATATGGCTGTAACGTAACAAAATGTGGAAAAAGTCAAGGGGTTAGAATACATTCCGAAAGCACTGTAAGTGTTGAATGTGGCCGGAAATTATGGGAACGGCGGATGGAAGTGATTTCAGTCAGAGATTTAGAGATTGTTCTTTGCACAGCTAGAATGTAATATTAGACAATCTAGTTTTTTTTGGAGGTGCTGATTTGATCATTTGAGCTCAGTTAGGCTTTTTACAAATCATAAACTATAGTAACTAGTCCAGCCTTTAACAATTATTCGCAAAATGCCGGGTCCAGGCTGGGTCAAGGCCGGGTCCAGGCCTGGTCTAGGCCGGGTTACTGTAAGGCACATTGTGATAACTGCTGATCTAAAAAGGGCTTTACAGATTCATGTCACTAACCCCCTCTCCCTCCCTCTCTCCCCTCCCTCTCTCCCCGTACCTTGTCTCCCCCAGGACCTCTGCCCCGGCGGGCATCTCCGTCTCCCTGGCCCAGCGTGCCCGCTACGCCACCTACTTTGACGTGGCAGTACTGCGCTGCCTGCTGCAGCCCCACTGGACGGAGGAGGGGGTGCACTGGGCCCTCATGTTCTACCTGCAGCGCCTGCGTCAGATCCTGGAGGAGCGCCCGGAACGCCCTCCGGAGCCACTGGTCCCGCCCCTGCCCCGCCCTCGCAGCAGCTCCATGGTGGCCACCGCCCCCTCTCTCGTCAACACCCACAAGACTCAGGTGGGTTATAACCATTGTGTTTTGTCCATCATTAGTTAATACGACAGTATTATACTGTAAAGCCATAAGACACAGGTAATTATAGTACTAGTATAAGTAGTAGTATTTGTAGTAATACAACAGTTCAATGCCCTATATAGTATAATTAAGCAATACGGCCCGAGGGGGTGTGGTATATAAGCAATATACCACAGCTAAGGGCTGTTCTTACGCATGACGAAACGTGGAGTGCCTGGATACATCCCTTAGCCGTGGTACATTGGCAATATACCACAAACACCCTAGGTCCCTTATTGCTATTATAAACTGGTTACCAACAGAATTAGAGCAGTAAAAACACATGTTTTGTCATATCCCTGGTATACGGTCTGATATACAACGTCTTTCAGCCAATCAGCATTCAGGGCTTGAAGCACCCAGTTTATAATCCCTATATAGTATAATACCTTATATAGTAGCTCTTATTACAGTATTATCAAGTGGTTCAGGTTTTCCCATAGTTATGCCATCTTAAATACTGTATATGAACAAAGTTGACTGTCTCTGTACAGTAAATCGTCTTATTGCTACAATATATCTCTGATTGACACCTGTCATTCACCCTTGACCCCTGTGCTCTCTGCCCATATAAGGACATGAGTCTGAAATGCAACGAGGAGGATAAGTCCCTCAGCTCAGAGACCTTCTCTAAGGTGTCCCTGACCAACCTGCGCAGACAGGCCGTACCCGACCTTTCCTCTGACCTAGGGATGAACCTCTTCAAGAAGGTGAGATGCATGGAGATACATGTACACGTTCTAAAATCTAGCTTTATTGTAATATCTTTCTGTTAGCCTCTCTGTTTCTCTCTCTCTCTCTCTCTCTCTCTCTCTCTCTCTCTCTCTCTCTCTCTCTCTCTCTCTCTCTCTCTCTCTCTCTCTCTCTCTCTCTCTCTCTCTCTCTCTCTCTCTCTCTCTCTCTCTCTCTCTCTCTCTCTCTCTCTCTCTCTCTCACACACACTCTCTGTCTCTCTCTCTCTCTCTCTCTCTCTCTCTCTCTCTCTCTCTCTCTCTCTCTCTCTCTCTCTCTCTCTCTCTCTCTCTCTCTCACACACACTCTCTGTCTCTGTCTCTCTCTTTCTCTCTCTCTCTGTCTCTGTCTCTGTCTCTCTCTGTGTCTCTGTCTCTCTCTTTCTCTCTCTCTCACTCTTACTCTCATTATCTTCCTCTGTCTCTCTCTTGCTCTCTCTTTCTCTCTCTCTCTCTCTTTCTCTGTGTCTGTCTCTGTCTCTGTCTCTCTCTGTGTCTATGTCTCTCTCTTTCTCTCTCTCTCAGTCTCACTTTCATGATCTTCCTCTGTCTCTCTCTCTCTCTCTCTCTCTCTCTCTCTCTCTCTCTGGGTAATGGGCCCTCTTTCCTCACATCTATCATTGTCTTCTTTGTCCATGTAAATCATTTCAAACATTTGGCCTACATTTTCTCTCCCTTTTATCTCCCTTTTATTAATTTGACTCTTTAATATGTTCCGACCTCTCAATCAATTTACCATTATACGCAGCTGACTCTTCCTAGGTTGAAACAAAACCCTGCTTTAGTTAGAACATTTAGAATGAATGTGTTTGTCTTGTGTCTCCTCCTACCGACCGTGGTACAGTTCAAGAACCGGCGGGAGGACCGCGAGCGTAAGGGCTCCATCCCATTCCACCACACGGGCAAGAAGCGCCAGCGCCGCATGGGTGTGCCCTTCCTGCTCCACGAGGACCACCTAGACGTGTCACCCACCCGATCCACCTTCTCTTTCGCCAGTTTCTCTGGCGACGACCGGCGGGCGCTGGAGCGCGGGGGCTGGCAGGCTACCATCATGGGTACCATACCAGATCTGGGTTCAAACACTTTTTGAAATTCTTTGAAACATGTTTTAGCGTTAGATTGAGCGCTTGCTTTAGCCTGCCTGGAGTGCCAGATGGGCGGGGTTTGCAGCTTTTCAACTTTTCTATTGGTTCCATGGCACCAGGCAAGCTCAAGCCCAGATAGAATATTTGAAATGATTTCCAATAGTATTTGAACCCAGGTCTGTATATGACCAACACCACCCACTCACTATTTTATCTCTCTGTCCTTCTGCTGATAGATCATCTCTATCTCTGTCAATAGATTGTACTATTCACATCTATCCATCTATTGATATGTCTATTTTCTATCAATAGGAAAGTACAGGGAAAATGACTGTAGCCTGTATGGTAAAGGATATGTAGAGAAAGACATGCCATGGTACTGTATGTTGCTGGTTCCATCTCTTCCTACTGTACTGGCCTAGTCCCCTGGCTCTCATTAGCTCAGTCAGAGGAGTTAGTCCCAGGCTCTCATTAGCTGAGTCAGAAGAGTTAGTCCCCTGGCTCTCATTAGCTGAGTCAGAGGAGTTAGTCCCCTGGCTCTCATTAGCTGAGTCAGAGGAGTTAGTCCCCTGGCTCTCATTAGCTCAGTCAGAGGAGTTAGTCCCTGGCTCTCATTAGCTGAGTCAGAGGAGTTAGTCCCTGGCTCTCATTAGCTGAGTCAGAGGAGTTAGTCACCTGGCTCTCATTAGCTGAGTCAGAAGAGTTAGTCCCCTGGCTCTCATTAGCTCAGTCAGAGGAGTTAGTCCCCTGGCTCTCATTAGCTGAGTCAGAGGAGTTAGTCAGATGAGTTAGTCACCTGGCTCTCATTAGCTGAGTCAGAGGAGTTACTAACCTGGCTCTCATTAGCTGAGTCAGAGGGGTTAGTCCCCTGGCTCTCATTAGCTGAGTCAGAGGAGGTAGTCACCTGACAGCAGCTGAACTGGGTCAGCCTCATTAACTTAATGTTGTCTGGTTGTTAGGAAAGGTTGTTACTTTTAATGTTTTGCAAAAGGTGCACAGAAAAAGGGACTTTCTCATTCGAATGTAACCATTCGTTTAAAAGCCCTATACTTTTGGCCCAACTTTTTTGAAAAGATGTGGATTAACAGTAGAATGTGTATGCATTGTTTTGTGGCAATGACAGTGAGCTTATTTGGCTATTAGGCAGTCTTAAAAGGCAGGGAAGAGGAACGTGTGTTTGGTTGTGTGAATGAGTGTGTGTTTGGTTGTAATGCTGTGTGCCGGTGTCTTTCACTCAGAGTTGTGTGTTTGGTGGTGTTTTAGGTAAGTTGACGCGGCGAGGGAGCTCAGACACGGCTGCAGACACAGACAACCTGAGTGCTAAACACTCACACTCCCATCACTCCCTGCTCAGAGACATGCCAGACCACTCCAATAGCCACGGAGACAACACCGTTCATGCCAAGGGGGAGGGT
The DNA here is from genome assembly GCA_030435695.1 of Brachymystax lenok tsinlingensis. NCBI lineage: Eukaryota > Metazoa > Chordata > Actinopteri > Salmoniformes > Salmonidae > Brachymystax > Brachymystax lenok. The sequence continues at coordinate 62,328,860 of CM059814.1, forward strand.
AAGAGTCTATACACCCACAACAGTGTACACGCCAAGGGGGAGGCTAAGAGTCTATACACCCACAACACTGTACACACCAAGGGGGAGGCTAAGAGTCCATACACCCACAACACCGTACACATCAAGGGGGAGGGTAAGAGTCTATACACCCACAACACCATACACGCCAAGGGGGAGGCTAAGAGTCTATACACCCACAACACCTTACACACCAAGGGGGAGGCTAAGAGTCTATACACCCACAACACTGTACACACCAAGGGGGAGGGTAAGAGTCTATACACCCACAACACCATACACGCCAAGGGGGAGGCTAAGAGTCTATACACCCACAACACCTTACACACCAAGGGGGAGGCTAAGAGTCCATACACCCACAACACCGTACACACCAAGGGGGAGGGTAAGAGTCTATACACCCACAACACCATACACGCCAAGGGGGAGGCAAAGAGTCTATACACCCACAACACTGTACACGCCAAGGGGGAAGCTAAGAGTCAATCCACCCACAACACTGTTCGCGCCAAGGGGGAGGCTAAGAGTCCATACACCCACAACACCGTACACCCCAAGGGGGAGGCTAAGAGTCCATACACCCACAACACCGTACACCCCAAGGGGGAGGCTAAGAGTCCATACACCCACAACACCGTACACCCCAAGGGGGAGGCTAAGAGAGTCCATACACCCACAACACCGCACACACCAAGGGAGGCTAAGAGAGTCCATACACCCACAACACCGTACACACCAAGGGGGAGGCTAAGAGAGTCCATACACCCACAACACCGTACACACCAAGGGGTAGGCTAAGAGAGTCCATACACCCACAACACCGTACACACCAAGGGGGAGGCTAAGAGAGTCCATACACCCACAACACCGTACACACCAAGGTGTAGGATAAGAGAGTCCATGCACCCATGCTGTCATCACCCACAGTTATGAACTCAACTCCTTCAATGATATATCCATCCATCTATCACTCCATCCATCCACTCATCCATCCATCCATCTATCTATCACTCCATCCATCCACTCATCCATCCATCATCCATCCATCCCTTTATCCATCAACCCCTCCCTCCTTCGCTCTCTCCCTCACTCCATCCATCCACTCATCCATCCCTCCATCTATCTATCACTCCATCCATCCACTCATCCGTCCATCCATCATCCATCCATCCCTTTATCCATCAATCCCCCCCTCCCTCCCTCCATCCATTCATCTCTAAATCTGTGAATGTCTCCACCCCCTCACCTCCTCTCCTTCCACCCCTCTCTCCCAGTGCGTTCACAGATCTCCACCATCACCATGGCGACATTCAACACCACAGTGGCGTCCTTCAACGTGGGCTATGCCGACTTCTTCACCGAGCACATGAAAAAGCTGTGTAACCCTGTACCCATCCCAGAGATGCCCCACGAGACGCTGGCGTGCGCCAACCTGCCCCGGAGCTTCACCGACTCGTGTATCAACTACTCGTGCCTGGAGGAGGGAGACAACATTGAGGGCACCAACAACTTCATCCTGAAGAATGGCATGCTGGACCTTACGGTGAGTGGCAGTGAAAAAGAGCGCCACCTGTTGGTCGGAGGTCTCTGACATGGTTTCTGTACTGGAGGAATAACCAGGATCACTACATACACTACACTACATAGCTCCAGTATGATGGCTCACACTACCATGGCATTACTGAACCATTGGATTATATTTACTATTTAGTCATTTAGAAAATGTTCTTATCCAGAAGCGACTTGCAGTTAGTGCATTTATCTTAAATTGAAGGTAGATAGGTGAGACAACCACATATCACAGTCAAGTAAATGTCCTGCCTGGTTCCTGCCTGGACAACACTTGGGGAGGAATTAGTAGGGAAGCTTGGGAGAATGTAGGGAAGCTTGGATGGTGTGATGGATGGATGGATGGATGGTGTGATGGATGGTATGATGGATGGATGGATGGTATGATGGATGGATGGATGGTGTGATGGATGGTGTGATGGATGGTGTGATGGATGGATGGATGGTGTGATGGATGGATGGATGGTGTGATGGATGGATGGTGTGATGGATGGTATGATGGATGGATGGTATGATGGATGGATGGATGGTGTGATGGATGGAGGGTGTGATGGATGGATGGATGGTGTGATGGATGGATGGATGGATGGTGTGATGGATGTAATTTTGTAATTTTTTATTAGGATCCCCATTAGCTAACGCCATAACGCTAGCTAATCTTCCTGGGGTCCAACACCAACTAACAAGACATTACAAACAACCACAATCAAGACTTCACAAACATTCAACAAGTAGACAATACAGACGATTAAAATACCTGACAGGAAACACATCCACCATTCAGTTGTTACTTTCCACTTCCTATCCAGTCACATGGTCTATCACATTAGATGTTCTTTTATTTTTTTCTTGAAGGTAGATTTACTTTTTGCCTGAGAAATATGATTAGTAATAAGTTCCATTCAGCTATAGCTCTATATAAAACCGTAGATTTAAGGCGATTTGTCCTTGGCTTGAGTTGTTTTAGCTGCCCTGAATTTGCCTGTCTGGTTTGGTGGTTATGCGTGTTGCTAGTATGTACTAATTGGACTGAAAGGTACTGTGGTTTTTTGAAAAATATAACATTACTAAAGAAAATCAAAAGACTAGATAGTAATTTGTTTTTAACGTGAAGCCATGAAAGATTCTGATGCATTTTAATAATATTCATTCGATTAGAGCAATGAAGAGATAATCTGGCAGCCCTGTTTTGAGCCATTTGGAGCTTTTTTATATCTTTCTTTGCTGCAGACGACCATATAGCTGGACAGTACTCTAAGTGTGAAAGGACCAGGGATTGAATCACCTGATTCAGAGTACTAGATGTTACATACTCTGAACATTTTCTTGTCACAGCAATTCCCTTACCCATCATAATTACAATAGTATCTATGTGTTCTGACCATGATAAAGCTGCGTCCAAAATAACGCCTAGTAGCTTCGTTTTTTTAACTTGCTCTACATTGGGGGTCATCAGCAAGAATATATCTTGAACCAAATACAATACACTTCGTTTTAGAAATGTTCAACACTAATTTGTTCATATCAACCCACTCAGACACCATTCTTAGTTCACTGCTCAGTACATTTGTTAACTCATTACATTCTGATGCTGCACTATATATTGTAGAGTCATCAGCATACATGACCACCCTTGCTTTGTTCATTACTGAAGGTAAATCATTAGTAAAGATAGAGTAAAGCAGTGGGCCTAGGCAGCTTCCTTGAGGAACACCACAATGTATATCTTTACTGTTTGAAAGGCTACCATTAAAGAACACTTTTTGCCTTCTCCTGGATAGATAGCTTTCCATCCAGGATAGAGCTGCATCCTTAAAACCATAACATTTGAGTTTTCCTAGTAACAGTTCATGATCAATTACATCAAAAGCAGCACTGAAATCCAGCAACACAGCACCAACTAACTTCCCGTCATCTCTTTAACCAATCATCTGTCATTTGTGCTAAGATGGATGGATGGTGTGATGGATGGATGATATGATGGATGGATGGATGGATGGATGGTATGATGGATGGATGGATGGATGGTGTGATGGATGGATGGACGGTATGATGGATGGATGGTGTGATGGATGGATGGTGTGATGGATGGATGGTATGATGGATGGATGGTATGATGGATGGATGGATGGTGTGATAGATGGATGGATGGTGTGATAGATGGATGGATGGTGTGATGGATGGATGGTGTAATGGATGGATGGATGGTATGATGGATGGATGGTTTGATGGATGGATGGATGGTGTGATGGATGGATGCACTTCATTTGAATGTGTCCAACCCCTGACACTGACCCATCTGTCTCCCTTTGTCTCCCCGTCTACCCCTCCCAGGCCATCCTGCGGGCGGTCTACGCCGTGCTGACCCACGACATCAGCTCACGGATCTGTGACGTGTCGCTCAACATCATCGACTGCCTGCTGCAGCTGGGGGTAGTGCCGGGCATGGGAAAGAAGCTCTCCAAGCCCGACGACAAGGAGAACGATGAGACACGCCTCCCGAAGGAGGGGGCCAATCAGAGCCTGAGCGGCACCCAAGGGGGCGTGTCTGGAGGGTGCAGCGGGGCGGCACCAGGTGGAGGAGGAGGAGGGGATGGAGGAGGAGGAGGTGGGGGAAGTGGAGGAGGGAGCGGAGGAGGGAGCAAGGACGACGTGAAGAACAACAAGAAAGACAGCAAGGTGGGTGTGAGAATACGTCTATGAGTTTTCAACTCTTACATTTATCTTGTAGCTGATCTCATTTTATATGCCGGTACATTGGAGAAACAGGAAAACGTTGCTGCCCACTTCCAGTCAGATGCAAATTTCTTTCATTGTGGATGAGCTTTCAGTCAGTGGACCATCAGAGCCTGTCTGCACAAACAATAGTGGGACAGAAGGCGACAGAGAGAGCCAGAGATAATTACAGACACCTGTGGTAATCTAAAGTAGAAATACAAATATTAGATAGAACAGAACATATTATAGATGTCATTCTACTAGAACAAAACACAAAATAAAACATGATGTGTTAGTGTGAGTAATATGGCCATAACCTGTCAACTTCTGTGAATTTTTATATGTAGCTTGTATTTCCTATGCCTTCTGTTTAACTCCAAGGAGGACGGCTCTTCACTGAGTACCCATAGGCTGGCCCTCACCATGCTGATCAAGATGGTCAAGTCTCTGGGTTGTGCCTATGGCTGTGGGGAGGGCCACAGAGGACTCTCAGGGGACCGCCTCCGCATGCAGGTCAGACAACTCACAGATTGACCCTTTAACCAAGTTTAATTAAATGTACTTTATTTAGTTATATATTTATATTTTCACTGAGGTAAAACCTATTTCGCAAGAGAGAGACCTGGTCAAAGAAACAGTAGCAGTTGAACACATAGGACCTGTTGGATTTATTAGGGGCTTTATCGGAGTGAATGGAAACCATCATCCATTTTGGCTCCGGTTGAGATAGGTGTTTGAATCTGAGACATCTGCCATTTTGGATCTACTGTTCCCCTTGTTCCCCATACAGGCCCAGAACTGCCTGACCAACCTGTACAAGCTGGACAAGCTGCAGTTCCGTCAGACTATGAGGGACTACGTCAACAAGGACTCGCTCAACAACATTGTGGACTTCCTGCACGCACTCCTGGGCTTCTGCATGGAGCCCATCACCAACAGTAAGTGTTTGTGAGGCATGCGCCGAGTGTGTGTGTGTTGCTATGGAGCCACGGCTAACCACACACAGCGGCCTCACACACCCCTGTCAACCTCTCTGATGGTAGGACTGATGAATCATAAGTCACGCTATGCAACTCATCCAATCAGCCTCCACTGACATCACACAATTCACTGATCATTCTTGTTTGTCAATGCAGAGGGGTTTGTATTATTCTCCAAAATCATCAAATGTTTAAAATAAAAGATTTCATCGTGAAGTATTTAGAAATGCTCTGGGTTTAATCAGGTGAATTGGTGAGTTGTGTGAGTTGCCTTCTCTAAAACTAAGTCATACATTTTGTAATTCATTCAATTTATCACAACAATCAAATCACACTAAACATTTAAATTAATGAATGTATATAATCACATTCTAATTGCAATCATTAAAATGTAAGGTCCGGCAGAGTTTCAATCTCCTGATTTAAAACAAACAGTAGAGAATGAGATTGACAGACGACTAATACTTCAAATGTCTTCTACCATAATCCAGTCCACTCTGCTCCACGATGCTGAATCTGACCTCACTCATACCTCGACTGCATCCCAGAGCGCTCAATGTTTACCCACCGGCTATCTCTGTTTCTGTGTCAGCCCTCCCGCCCTCCACTCATCTCAACTGTCCCGCCTTCCCTCCTTCTGTCCCTCCCCCATCCACCTAAACAAGCGATGTTCCCCTCCTCCCACCACTCACTCATCCACTCTGTACACTTGCCAATCCGATGCTGTGTGGTGCTCATCGCATCTCTATCAATGGCTTAATGGCTCAACATGAATTAAAAAACGTAATGACTGTAATATCATAGCTCAATTTTTTGTGAGTGAAATGACCACTTGATTTTCTGATTGAACTGTATCATTGGCAAGTTACCGAACTGATGGGGGCTTTGTTAACGAAATGCGCGGGTCACCCCTTTTAGGTTCTTTACTGTAAGTCAGTTAAATGGTGTGAGTCTGTGTGTACGTGTGTGTGCACTATAAGTTCCCCTACGTCCGGTGGTGTGGGGGTGCCGTGTCCTTTTTGTGCACGTACGTGCACGTGTCACATACATGTGTGTGCTGCTGGCCTGACCATCATCAACTTGTGTACCGCATCTCTTCTCTTGCAGAGTACGGCAGTGCAGGTGAGAGGTCCAGGAGGGTGAAAAAAAGAACCATCGGTAGATACACTAATATCTAAATGAACTGCCCCGATCAGATCACCATTCCTTCTAGGCACTGCTCCCATTTCTGCACACCCTCACTCTTGTCTAAAGTGGCAATCTATCTACTCTATCTAATCTCTCAAATCTATCTAATTTATTAATCTATCAAATCTATCTATCTACAGTTGAAGTAGGAAGTTTATATACTTTAGTTTTATACTTAGGTTGGAGTCATAAAACTTGTTTTTCAACCACTCCACAAATTTCTTGTTAACAAACTATAGTTTTGGCAAGTCGGTTAGGACATCTACTATGTGCATGACACAAGTAATTTTTCCATCAATTGTTTACTGACAGATTATTTCACTTAGAACTCACTGTATCACAATTCCAGTGGGCCAGAAGTTTACATACACTAAGTTGACTGTGCCTTTAAACAGCTTGGAAAATTCCAGAAAATGATGTAATGGCTTTAGAAGCTTCTGATAGGCTAATTGACATCATTTGTGTCAATTGGAGGTGTACCTGTGGATGTATATCAAGGCCTACCTTCAAACTCAGTGCCTCTTTGCTTGACATCATGGGAAAATCAAAAGAAATCAGCCAAGATCTCAGATAAAACATTGTAGATCTCCACAAGTCTGGTTCATCCTTGGGAGCAATTTCCAAACGCCTGAAGGTACCACGTTCATCTGTATAAACCATAGTACGCAAGTATAAACACCATGGGACCACGCAGCCATCATACCGCTCAGGAAGGAGATGTGTTCTGTCTCCTAGAGATGAACGTACTTTGGTGCGAAAAGTGCAAATCAATCCCAGAACAGCAAAGGACCTTGTGAAGATGCTGGAGGAAACCGGTACAAAAGTATCTATATCCACAGTAAAACGAGTGCTGTATCGACATAACCTTAAAGGCCGCTCAGCAATGAAGAAGCCACTGCTCCAAAACCGCCATAAAAAAGCCAGACTATGGTTTGCATCTGCACATGGGGACAAAGATCGTCCTTTTTGGAGATGTCCTCTAGTCTGATGAAACAAAAATAGAACTGTTTGGCCATAATGACCATCGTTATGTTTGGAGGAAAAAGGGGGAGGCTTGCAAGCCGAAGAACACCATCCCAACCGTGAAGCACGGAGGTGGCAGCATCATGTTGTGGGGGTGCTTTGCTGCAGGAGGGTCTGGTGCACTTCACAAAATAGATGGCATCATGAGGAAGGACAATTATGTGGATATATTGAAGCAACATCTCAAGACATCAGTCAGGAAGTTAAAGCTTGGTCGCAAATGGGTCTTCCAAATGGACAATGACCCCAAGCATACTTCCAAAGTTGTGGCAAAATGGCTTAAGGACAACAAAGTCAAGATATTGGAATGGCCATCACAAAGCCCTGACCTCAATTCTATAGAAAATCTGTGGGCAGAACTGATAAAGCTTGTGCGAGCAAGGAAGCCTACAAACCTGACTCAGTTACACCAGCTCTGTCAGGAGGAATGGGCCAAAATTCACCCAACTTATTGTGGGAAGCTTGTGGAAGGCTACCCGAAATGTTTGACCCAAGTTAAAAAATGTAAAGGCAATGCTACCAAATACTAATTGAGTGTATGTAAACTTCTGACCCACTGGGAATGTGATGAAAGAAATAAAAGCTGAAATAAATCATTCTTTATACTATTATTCTGACATTTCACATTCTTAAAATAAAGTGGTGATCCTAATTGACCTAAAACAGGGAATTTTTACTAGGATTAAATGTCAGGAATTGTGAAAAACTCAGTTTTAATGTATTTGGCTAAGGTGTAAGTAAACTTCCAACTTCAACTGTATCTAATCTATCTATCTAATCTATTAATCTATCAATCTATCAAATCTATCAAATGTATTAATCTATCAAATCTATCTAGTCTATTTTATCTATCTAATCTATTAATCTATCAAATCTACCTATATATCTAATCTATTAATCTATCAAATCTATCAAATGTATTAATCTATCAAATCTATCTATCTATCTATATATATATATATATATATAATCTATCTATCTAATCTATTCATCTATCTAATCTATTTATCTATCTATCTATCTATCTATCTATCTATCTATCTAATCCATCTATTTTACCTGCAATTCGCAAATTTCCCCTAAAGTATTTAGGAATCTAATTAAGACATGTTATTCAATTAATTATATCAAATGAATTACATTATTTAGACCGATGGTTGAATCTGGAACCACCTGCTCTGATATCTATGGTGACAAATACAATTGTACCCTCTCTGGGAATCAATCAAGTTGATTCTATTAAATTCAATACAATAAACAAGTCAATCAAGTTGAAGTCTTTAGAGATGTCTTTCCACTCTGACCTAGCTACAGAGCCTAGATCAGATCCTTGACTCTAGCAGGCCTTAGTCACGTGCATGTATCCATATCGGAACCCTGATCCCTTTTCAGTTTGCTTCTCATCCATGCTTATGATTTTGTGCCCTCTGTCCCTTGTCCCCCTGTCCTTGTCCCCTTGCCCCTGTACCCTTCCCTTTTCTTTGAGGTTATTTCAGCTCAATTGATTTATACAGTAACCTGGGTAAGTGTCCGTTTTGTACCATTTTTCTACTGCTCTGACTCGTATCACCCCTGTGCAATGTTTGGTCTCTCCCGCCTCCCCCTTGCTCAAAGATAAGGCCGGGTTCGGGAACAACTTCACCACAGGGGACAACAAGTCACTGGCCCAGAACATGGAGGCAGTGGTGGTGGGCTGCATGTTCAAGTCTCTGATCACTCGCTGTGCCTCCACCACGCACGAGCTGCACAGCCCTGAGAACCTGGTGAGCATTTCTCTGTCTCTCTCTCTCTCTCTCTCGCTCTCACACTCTCTATCTGCCTCTCTCTGTCTCAATCTGTCTGTCTCACTCTGTCTCTCTCTTTCTCTCTCTTTCTGTCTCTCTCTTTCTCTCTCTGTCTTTGTCTCTTTCTTTCTGTCTCTCTCGCTCTCTCTTTCTCTCTCTCTGTCTTTGTCTCTTTCTTTCTGTCTCTCTCTTTCGCTCTGTCATTGTCGCTTTCTGTCTCTCTCTCTCTTTCTCTTTCTCTCTGTCTTTGTCTCTTTCTTTCTGTCTCTCTCTTTGTCTCTTTCTTTCTGTCTCTCTCTCTCTTTCTCTCTCTTTGTCTCTTTCTTTCTGTCTCTCTCTTTTTCTCTTTCTCTCTGTCTTTCTCTTTCTTTCTGTCTCTCTGTCTTTGTCTCTTTCTTTTTCTCTGTCTCTATCTTTGTCTCTTTCTTTCTGTCTCTCTTTCTCTCTCTATGTCTCTTTTTTTCTGTCTGTCTGTCTCTCTCTCTCTCTCTCTCTCTCTCTTATAGACATTTTCCCCGGTCTGGTTGTTGTTCAGTAGGGCACGCCGTAGCAAAACATTTTGCAACAGAAAACATCTACTGTAGCCTACACAGAAGCCATGCTGGGCGTGAGTGTGTTCAACAATCACATCAATGACTACGCGGTGTGTCCTGTTCAATTATTAAAGGGTCATTCTGCCACGTGTGGTAATAGACTCCTAATGAATTATGTATGCTGTCGCTGACGAGCTGTGCATTAATGAACAATTTGTCTAAACTACATTCTGGAATAGTAAATTGTCTACCTAGTGGCATTCATAAAGTAAATATACAGTTGAAGTCGGAAGTTTACATACACTTTAGCCAAATATATTTAAACTCAGGTTTTCACAATTCCAGACATTAAATCCTAGTAAAAATGATTCACTGTCTTAGGTCAGTTAGGATCACCACTTTATTTTAAGAATGTGTAATGTCAGAATAATAGTAGAGAGAATTATTTATTTCAGCTTTTATTTCTTTCATCACATTCCCAGTGGGTCAGAATTTTTAATATGCACTCAATTAGTATTTGGTAGCATTGCTTTTAAATTGTTTAACTTGGGTCAAACGTTTTGGGTAGCCTTCCACAAGCTTCCCACAATAAGTTGGGTGAATTTTGGCCCATTCCTCCTGACAGAGCTGGTGTAAGTGAGTCAGGTTTGTAGGCTTCCTTGCTCGCACAAGCTTTTTCAGTTCTGCTCACACATTTTCTATAGGATTCTATAGGTCAGGGCTTTGTGATGGCCACTCCAATATCTTGACTTTGTTGTCCTTAAGCCATTTTGCCACAACTTTGGAAGTATGCTTGGGGTCATTGTCCATTTGGAAGACCCATTTGCGACCAAGCTTTAACTTCGTGACTGAGGTCTTAAGATGTTGCTTCAATATATCCACATCATTTTAATTCCTCATGATGCCATCTTTTTGGGAAGTGCACCGGTCCCTCCTGCAGCAAAGCACCCCCACAACAGGATGCTGCCACCCCCGTGCTTCACGGTTGGGATGGTGTTCTTCGGCTTGCAAGCCTCCCCCTTTTTCCTCCAAAGATAACGATGGTCAGTATGGCCAAACAGTTACATTTTTGTTTCATCAGACTAGAGGACATTTCTCCAAAAAGTACAATCTTTGTCCCCATTTGCAGTTGCAAACCGTAGTCTGGCTTTTTTATGGCGGTTTTGGAGCAGTGGCTTCTTCCTTGCTGAGTGGCCTTTCAGGTTATGTCAATATAGGACTTATTTTACGGTGGATATAGATACTTTTGTTCCTGTTTCCTCCAGCATCTTCACAAGGTCCTTTGCTGTTGTTCTGGGATTGATTTGCACTTTTCGCACCAAAGTACATTCATCTCTAGGAGACGCATCTCCTTCCTGAGCGGTATGGTGGCTGCGTGGTCCCATTCATGGTGTTTATACTTGCATGCTATTGTTTGTACAGATGAACGTGGTACCTTCAGGCGTTTGGAAATTGCTCCCAATGATGAACCAGACTTGTGGAGGTCTACAATCTTTTATTTGAGGTCTTGGCTGATTTCTTTTGATTTTCCCATGATGTCAAGCAAAGAGGCACTGAGTTTGAAGGTAGGCCTTGATATACATCCACAGGTACACCTCCAATTGACTCAAATGATGTCAATTAGCCTATCAGAAGCTTCTAAAGCCATGACATAATTTTCTGGAATTTTCCAAGCTGTTTAAAGGCACAGTCAACTTAGTGTATGTAAACTTCTGACCTACTGGAATTGTTATACAGTGAATTATATGTGAAATAATCTGTCTGTAAACAATTGTTGGAAAAATTACTTGTGTCACGCATACAGTAGATTTCCTAACCGACTTGCCAAAACTATAGTTTGTTAACAATAAATTTGTTGAGTGGTTGAAAAACGAGTTTTAATGACTCCAACCTCCAAGTGTATGTAAACTTCTGACTTCAACTGTACATTAAAACATGTACAATTTCTGAGCATCTTCATGTCTCATACACCCTACTTGAGAGAGCATGCTTATATTCACATCATATTTTCCATTATTGTGCTTTTTAACTTACTCACCTGGAAATAACTATAAAATTACTATACAAGAGTGTGTAAGGCTTACTGTTGTTTCTGTATTCAGACCACAGAATCATATATTCTGTATAGTGCTCTTGTAACACACTCTCACCATTGCATTTCCAGTAGTGTTCATCCCTACTCTCAGTCCAAAGCAGTGGAGCAGGGTAACATGGTGGCAGCTCTGTGGTGCAGGGTAACATGGTGGCATGGTGGCAGCTCTGTGGTGCAGGGAAACATGGTGGCAGCTCTGTGGAGCAGGTTAACATGGTGGCATGGTGTCAGCTCTGTGGAGCAGGGTCACATGGTGGCATGGTGGCAGCTCTGTGGTGCAGGGTAACATGGTGGCATGGTGGCAGCTCTGTGGTGCAGGGAAACATGGTGGCAGCTCTGTGGAGCAGGTTAACATGGTGGCATGGTGTCAGCTCTGTGGAGCAGGGTAACATGGTGGCAGCTCTGTGGTGCAGGGTAACATGGTGGCATGGTGGCAGCTCTGTGGTGCAGGGAAACATGGTGGCAGCTCTGTGGAGCAGGTTAACATGGTGGCATGGTGTCAGCTCTGTGGAGCAGGGTCACATGGTGGCATGGTGGCAGCTCTGTGGTGCAGGGTAACATGGTGGCATGGTGGCAGCTCTGTGGTGCAGAGAAACATGGTGGCAGCTCTGTGGAGCAGGTTAACATGGTGGCATGGTGTCAGCTCTGTGGAGCAGGGTAACATGGTGGCAGCTCTGTGGTGCAGGGTAACATGGTGGCAGCTCTGTGGTGCAGGGTAACATGGTGGCAGCTCTGTGGAGCAGGGTAACATGGTGGCATGGTGTCAGCTCTGTGGAGCAGGGTAACATTGTGGCAGCTCTGTGGAGCAGGGTAACATGGTGGCAGCTATGTGGAGCAGGGTAACATGGTGGCATGGGACTCTATAGCAGCTCTGTGGTGCAGGGTAACATGGTGGCATCGGGCTCATTAACAGCTCTGTGGAGCATGGAACATGGTGGCAGCTCTGTGGAGCATGGTAACATGGTGGCAGCTCTGTGGAGCATGGAACATGGTGGCAGCTCTTTGGAGCAGGGTAACATGGTGGCAGCTCTGTGGAGCATGGTAACATGGTGGCAGCTCTGTGGAGCATGGGACATGGTGGCAGCTCTTTGGAGCAGGGTAACATGTTGGCATGGGACTCTATAGCAGCTCTGTGGTGCAGGGTAACATGGTGGCACGGTGGCAGCTCTGTGGAGCAGGGTAACATGGTGGCATCAGGCTCATTAACAGCTCTGTGGTGCAGGGTAACATGGTGGCACGGTGGCAGCTCTGTGGAGCAGGGTAACATGGTGGCACGGTGGCAGCTCTGGTGCAGGGTAACATGGTGGCACGGTGGCAGCTCTGTGGAGCAGGGTAACATGGTGGCATGGTGGCATGGTGGCAGCTCTGTGGAGCAGGGTAACATGGTGGCAGCTCTGTGGTGCAGGGTAACATGGTGGCATGGTGGCAGCTCTGTGGAGCAGGGTAACATGGTGGCATGGTGGCAGCTCTGTGGAGCAGGGTAACATGGTGGCAGCTCTGTGGTGCAGGGTAACATGGTGGCACGGTGGCAGCTCTGTGGAGCAGGGTAACATGGTGGAAGCTCTGGTGCAGGGTAACATGGTGGCAGCTCTGTGGAGCAGGGTAACATGGTGGCATGGTGGCAGCTCTGTGGAGCAGGGTAACATGGTCGCAGCTCTGTGGAGCAGGGTAACATGGTGGCATTGGGCTCTGTAGCACCTGTCTGGTGCAGGGTAACATACAGAAGGCTTCAGGGACCACTTGATGGGACCAACACTGAACATGGTGGCAGCTCTGTGGAGCAGAGTAACATGATGGAAGCTCTGTGGAGCAGGGTAACATGGTGGCATGGGACTCTATAGCAGCTCTGTGGTGCAGGGTAACATGGTGGCATCGGGCTCATTAACAGCTCTGTGGAGCATGGAACATGGTGGCAGCTCTGTGGAGCATGGTAACATGGTGGCAGCTCTGTGGAGCATGGAACATGGTGGCATGGTGGCAGCTCTGGTGCAGGGTAACATGGTGGCACGGTGGCAGCTCTGTGGAGCAGGGTAACATGGTGGCATGGTGGCAGCTCTGTGGAGCAGGGTAACATGGTGGCAGCTCTGTGGTGAAGGGTAACATGGTGGCACGGTGACAGCTCTGTGGAGCAGGGTAACATGGTGGCATGGTGGCAGCTCTGTGGAGCAGGGTAACATGGTGGCAGCTCTGTGGTGCAGGGTAACATGGTGGCACGGTGGCAGCTCTGTGGAGCAGGGTAACATGGTGGAAGCTCTGTGGTGCAGGGTAACATGGTGGCAGCTCTGTGGAGCAGGGTAACATGGTGGCATGGTGTCAGCTCTGTGGAGCAGGGTAACATTGTGGCAGCTCTGTGGAGCAGGGTAACATGGTGGCAGCTATGTGGAGCAGGGTAACATGGTGGCATGGGACTCTATAGCAGCTCTGTGGTGCAGGGTAACATGGTGGCATCGGGCTCATTAACAGCTCTGTGGAGCATGGAACATGGTGGCAGCTCTGTGGAGCATGGTAACATGGTGGCAGCTCTGTGGAGCATGGAACATGGTGGCAGCTCTTTGGAGCAGGGTAACATGGTGGCAGCTCTGTGGAGCATGGTAACATGGTGGCAGCTCTGTGGAGCATGGGACATGGTGGCAGCTCTTTGGAGCAGGGTAACATGTTGGCATGGGACTCTATAGCAGCTCTGTGGTGCAGGGTAACATGGTGGCACGGTGGCACGGTGGCAGCTCTGTGGAGCAGGGTAACATGGTGGCATCAGGCTCATTAACAGCTCTGTGGTGCAGGGTAACATGGTGGCACGGTGGCAGCTCTGTGGAGCAGGGTAACATGGTGGCACGGTGGCAGCTCTGGTGCAGGGTAACATGGTGGCACGGTGGCAGCTCTGTGGAGCAGGGTAACATGGTGGCATGGTGGCAGCTCTGTGGAGCAGGGTAACATGGTGGCAGCTCTGTGGTGCAGGGTAACATGGTGGCATGGTGGCAGCTCTGTGGAGCAGGGTAACATGGTGGCATGGTGGCAGCTCTGTGGAGCAGGGTAACATGGTGGCAGCTCTGTGGTGCAGGGTAACATGGTGGCACGGTGGCAGCTCTGTGGAGCAGGGTAACATGGTGGAAGCTCTGGTGCAGGGTAACATGGTGGCAGCTCTGTGGAGCAGGGTAACATGGTGGCATGGTGGCAGCTCTGTGGAGCAGGGTAACATGGTCGCAGCTCTGTGGAGCAGGGTAACATGGTGGCATTGGGCTCTGTAGCACCTGTCTGGTGCAGGGTAACATACAGAAGGCTTCAGGGACCACTTGATGGGACCAACACTGAACATGGTGGCAGCTCTGTGGAGCAGAGTAACATGATGGAAGCTCTGTGGAGCAGGGTAACATGGTGGCATGGGACTCTATAGCAGCTCTGTGGTGCAGGGTAACATGGTGGCATCGGGCTCATTAACAGCTCTGTGGAGCATGGAACATGGTGGCAGCTCTGTGGAGCATGGTAACATGGTGGCAGCTCTG
The DNA here is from genome assembly GCA_030435695.1 of Brachymystax lenok tsinlingensis. Classification (NCBI taxonomy): domain Eukaryota; kingdom Metazoa; phylum Chordata; class Actinopteri; order Salmoniformes; family Salmonidae; genus Brachymystax; species Brachymystax lenok. The sequence continues at coordinate 62,344,265 of CM059814.1, forward strand.
TGGAGCATGGAACATGGTGGCATGGTGGCAGCTCTGGTGCAGGGTAACATGGTGGCACGGTGGCAGCTCTGTGGAGCAGGGGTAACATGGTGGCATGGTGGCAGCTCTGTGGAGCAGGGTAACATGGTGGCAGCTCTGTGGTGAAGGGTAACATGGTGGCACGGTGACAGCTCTGTGGAGCAGGGTAACATGGTGGCATGGTGGCAGCTCTGTGGAGCAGGGTAACATGGTGGCAGCTCTGTGGTGCAGGGTAACATGGTGGCACGGTGGCAGCTCTGTGGAGCAGGGTAACATGGTGGAAGCTCTGGTGCAGGGTAACATGGTGGCGGCTCTGTGGAGCAGGGTAACATGGTGGCATGGTGGCAGCTCTGTGGAGCAGGGTAACATGGTGGCACGGTGGCAGCTCTGTGGAGCAGGGTAACATGGTGGCATGGTGGCAGCTCTGTGGAGCAGGGTAACATGGTCGCAGCTCTGTGGAGCAGGGTAACATGGTGGCATTGGGCTCCGTAGCACCTGTCTGGTGCAGGGTAACATACAGAAGGCTTCAGGGACCACTTGATGGGACCAACACTGTCCTCTCATGACTGACTAGCTGACTGAGAACACACACACAAACACAATTACACACCCCACAATGATATGAATGAGGTCAGCTCATTGTTGGTTTTTGTACGGTGTCAAATATGTACTTTCCCGTCCCTACGTCCTTCCTTCCTTCCTCCTCTCTCTCTCTCTCTCTCTCTCTCTCTCTCTCTCTCTCTCTCTCTCTCCACCCCGCCTCCAGGGTCTGTACTGTGATATCCGCCAGCTGGTGCAGTTCATCAAGGAGTCCCATGGCAACGTGTTCCGCAGGGTGGCACTGAGCGCACTACTTGACTCGGCTGAGAAAGTGTCCACCACCAAGAAGCCAGAGGAGAAGGAGGAGCCTATCACCAAACCTACAGCGTCCAAGAGGTAGCCCACAGAACAAGGCCCTCCCACTGGTTGAATCAACGTTGTTTCCATGTCTTTTCAACCAAACAAAGCTACGTGATGATGTTAAATCAACGTTAAAACTGATTGGATTTTGCAAAAAGTCATCAACAGATGGAGTGAAACCTGTCCTACTACTACTGACTCTGCTGATAACTTCTTCATTGAGGACAAATGTACTACGACTGTATGTGGTCTCATCTAGCTATTTCACCATGAATCCACTAACTATACATTTTACATTTTAGTAATTTAGCAGACGCTGTTATCCCGAGCAATTTACAGGAGTGACTAGGGTTAAGTGCCTTGCTCAAGGGCACATTGACAGATTTTTCACCTAGTCTGCTCAGGGATTAGAATCAGCGACCTTTTGGATACTGGCCCAACGCTTTTAACCTCTAGGCTACCTGCGGTCTGTATAAGACATTTTGCTTAATGACTCACATGTAAATGTAAGGTAATCTGAATAAGAGCATAGTATTTCTCCTAGATGTTTATTGTCCAGGCGGGGCACTACAAAGGCCCCAAATCAACATCCTGTGCCTGAGAAGTTTAGATAGGGGAATGAAATGTTTCCAGATGGCTACTCCATGCAGCAAAGCTTTTGATAGTTGCTACTATTGGGGTCTAACCTGGCCCGGGTGGTTCTGACTATACTAGAGCCTTGTCAGGAACAATTAGTTGATGATCTCTCTCTCTCTCTCTCTCTCTCTCTCTCTCTCTGTGTCCTTTGTGCAGGTCAGAGGCAGGTGTTTCTGGGGAAAAGGGAGGGCAGCCGTCCACCGCTGCAGACGAGTGCCGCAGCTGCATATCCAGCCGCCCCCCCCAGACACCAGAGCAGTGAGTACCCCCTCTTTACACACACACACACACACACATACATACACTCACACTCACACACACAGTCTTGTACAGTCTTGTACCCATTCAAAATCCTATTTTCCCTAACCTTAATCCAAAAACCTAACCCTTATCCAAACTCTAACTACTAACCCTAACCCTACATCTAACCTTACCTCCTAACCCTTAATGTAATTCTAACTCTAATTCTAACCCTAAACCCCCTAGAAATAGCATTTGGCCTCGTAGGGACCAAAAAAATGACCCCAGTTGGTCAATTTTTTTTGTTTACTATTCTTGTGGGGACCAGAAGTCCCCATAGTTAAACACGTCCACACACACATACACACACACAATCACACACACACACATATACAGTACCAGTCAAAAGTTTGGACACACCTACTCATTCCAGGGTTTTTCTTTATTTGTACTATTTTCTACATTTTCTACAAGAGTATGCAAAGCTGTCATCAAGGCAAAGGGTGGCTACTTTGAATAAAATATAATTTTATTTGTTTAACACTTTTTTGATTACTACATGATTCCATATGTGTTATTTCATATGGCTTCACTATGATTCTACAATGTAGAAAATAGTAGAAATAAAGAAAAACCCTTGAACGAGTAGGTGTGTCCAAACTTTTGGCTGGTACTGTGCATGAATGTACGCCCCACAAAATGTATGTTTGATGAGAACTATTTCGTCATTGTGTTCACTGTCTGTCTGTCTGTCTGTCTTTCTCTCTCTCTCTCTCTCTCTCTCTCTCTCTCTCTCTCTCTCTCTCTCTCTCTCTCTCTCTCGCTCTCCATTTCTCTCTCTCTCTACCTCCATCCCTGTTTCTCTCCCCAGTGATGAACAGATTCCGGGGGCTCTGCTGGGCAGGAAGGACTTCTGGAGGAAGATGTTCAAGTCACAGAGTGCCGCCAGCGACACCAGCAGCCTATCAGAGCAGGACACGTCGGAGTGCACCACCGCCCACTCGGGCACCACCACGGACCGACGCACCCGCTCACGTTCCCGACGCATCTCCCTGCGCAAGAAGCTCAAGCTGCCCATCGGTAGGTGGCAGTGCCCCCCACAGTACCACAGCGCCACCCTGTGTCCATCGATGGAAATTATGATTCATTCTAGTGATGTCATCCTCTAAGGGTCATGACAGGCCTGATTGTTTTCTCGTAAACTTTCCAAATGTCAACAAAACAAAATACGCTAGACAGGGCGGGATCTTTTTGTCGGTAAAATGAATTATGCGAGAAGTGTCGGTGGAAATGCTATTATGCGCAAGTATTGATATAATAACCATAATATCGTTATGACATGTGTGACATCCTCCCACTACGACTAGTCGGGAAAGCACACAGTTTATTAGGTTACAGATTAAATAAATTATGATGAACGGCACAGGGTGGTGAAAGTGCACGGTGATGAGCTTGATGCTCCTTTCCAATAAATATTGTGGGTCTTATTCTGGTGACATGATCATCAATGCTTGGCTGTCGTTTGACAGATAAAAATAATCTTGCTCTTTTGTTCATAATAATCTCATCATGTAGGCTATATGTGCGCACACGTGCCAATACAAATGTGGGCACATATAACGCAAATGAGAGAAAACCATCAGTAGAGTTGAAAATGCGATGGAAACCCATTTAACTTTTATTGTTTATTCGGTACACAGGAATGACAAAGCGAAAACATGAAATGTTTGCACATTTATAAAAAATAACAAACTTAAATACCTTATTTACATAAGTATTCAGATCCTTTGCTCTGAGACTCGAAATTGAGCTCAGTTGTTTCCATTGAGATGAAGTCTCTGTGGTAAAATCCACATGTGGTAATTACAATTGATTGGACATTAATTGGAAAGGCACACACCTGTCTATATAACATGGTTGACAGTGCATGTCAGAGCAAAAACCAAGCCATGAGGTCAAAGGAATTGTACGAAGAGCACCGAGACAGGATTGTGTCGAGGCACAGATCTGGGGAAGGGTATCAAAACATTTCTGCAGCATTGAAGGTCCCCAAGAACAGAGTGGCCTCCATCATTCTTAAATGGAAGAAGTTTGGAACCACTAAGAGCTTCAGAGTTCCTTTGTGGAGATGGGAGAACCTTCCAGAAGGACAACCATCTCTGCATGAACGGCAAAGTACAGCAAAGTACAGAAAGATCCTTGATGAAAACCTGCTCCAGAGCGCTCAGGACCTCAGACTGGGGCGAAGGTTCAAATTCCAACAGGACAACGACCCAAAGCACACAGCAAAGACTACACAAGAGTGGCTCGGGACACGTCTCTGAATGTCCTTGAGTGGCCCAGCCAGAGCCTGGACTTAAACCCGATCAAGCATCTCTGGAGAGACCTGAAAACAGCTGTGCAGCGATGCTCCCCACCCAACCTGACAGAGCTTGAGAGGATCTGCAGAGAAGAATTGGAGAAACTCCCGAAATATAGGTGTACCAAGCTTGTAGCGTCATACCTAAGAAGATTCGAGGCTGTATTGCTGCTAAATGTGCTTCAACAAAGTATTGAGTAAAGGGTCTGGAAAGCCCATAAAATTGTCAGAGACTCCAGTCACCCAAGTTATAGACTGTTTTCTCTGCTACCGCACGCCAAGTGGTACCGGAGCGCCAAGTCTAGGACCAAAAGGCTCCTCAACAGCTTCTACCCCCAAGCCATAAGACTGCTGACCCCCTCCTCCCTTTTGTACACTGCTGCTACTCGTTGTTTATTATCTATGCATAGTCACTTCACCCTTACAGTGGCTTGCGAAAGTATTCACCCCCTTGAAATGTTCCTATTTTGTTGCCCTGGAATTAAAATGGATTTTTGGGGGGTTTATATCATTTGATTTATACAACATGCCTACCACTTTGAAGATGCAATTTTTTTTTTATTGTGAAACAAACAGTAAATAAGACAAAAAACCGGAAAACTTGAGCGTGCATAACTATTCACACCCCCAAAGTCAATACTTTGTAGAGACACCTTTTGCAGCAATTACAGCTGCAAGTCTCTTGGGGTATGTCTCTATAAGCTTGGCACATCTAGCCACTGGGATTTTTGCCCATTCTTCAAGGCAAAACTGCTCCAGCTCCTTCAAGTTGGATGGGTTCCGCTGGTGTACAGCAATCTTTAAGTCATACCACAGATTCTCAATTGGATTGAGGTCTGGGCTTTGACTAGGCCATTTCAAGACATTTAAATGTTTCCCCTTAAACCACTCGAGTGTTGCTTTAGCAGTATGCTTAAGGTCATTGTCCTGCTGGAAGGTGAACCTCTGTCCCAGTCTCAACTCTCTGGAAGACTGAAACAGGTTTCCCTCAAGAATGTCCCTGTATTTAGCGTCATCCATCATTCCTTCAATTCTGACCAGTTTCCCAGTCACTGCCAATGAAAAACATCTCCACAGCGTGATGCTGCCACCACCATGCTTCACTGTGGGGATAGTGTTCACAGGGTGATGAGAGGTGTTGGGTTTGTGCCAGACATAGCGTTTTCCTTGATGGCCAAAAAGCTAAATTTTAGTCTCATCTGACCAGAGTACCTTCCTCCATCTGTTAAGGGAGTCTCCCACATGCCTTTTGGCGAACACCAAACGTGCTTTTCTGTCCACTCTTCCGTAAAGCCCAGCTCTGTGGAGTGCATGGCTTAAAGTGGTGTTATGGACAGATACTCCAATCGGTGCATGTGACAAATAAAGTTTGATTTGATTTAAATACTTATGTAAATGTGATATTTCAGTTTTCATTTTTTTTAATAAAAACCTGTTTTTGCTTTGTCATTATGGGTATTGTGTGTAGATTGATGAGGGTAAAAAACTATTTAGTTCATTTTAGAATATAGCTGTAACGTAACAAAAAGTGAAGGGTTCCTTCCGAAAGCACTGTATCTGATGGGAAAATGGGCATATTGGACATATTGTTTGTATGCTGATTTTTGAATATTCTCATGAAAATCTGTCGCCAAACTTCATGCTTCTGTAGGCTAACTTCATGCTTCTGTAGGCTAACTTCATGTTTCTGTAGTCTAACATCATGTTTCTGTAGTCTAACATCATGTTTCTGTCGTCTAACATCATGTTTCTGTCGGCTAACATCATGTTTCTGTAGTCTAACATCATGTTTCTGTAGGCTAACATCATGTTTCTGTAGTCTAACATCATGTTTCTGTAGTCTAACATCATGGTTCTGTAGTCTAACATCATGTTTCTGTAAGCTAACATCATGTTTCTGTAGTCTAACATCATGTTTCTGTAGTCTAACATCATGTTTCTGTAGGCTAACATCATGTTTCTGTAGGCTAACATCATGTTTCTGTAAGCTAACATCATGTTTCTGTAGGCTAACATCATGTTTCTGTAGGCTAACATCATGTTTCTGTAGTCTAACATCATGTTTCTGTAGTCTAACATCATGTTTCTGTAAGCTAACATCATGTTTCTGTAGTCTAACATCATGTTTCTGTAGTCTAACATCATGTTTCTGTAGGCTAACATCATGTTTCTGTAGGCTAACATCATGTTTCTGTAGGCTAACATCATGTTTCTGTCGGCTAACATCATGTTTCTGTAGTCTAACATCATGTTTCTGTAGGCTAACATCATGTTTCTGTAGTCTAACATCATGTTTCTGTAGGCTAACATCATGTTTCTGTAGGCTAACATCATGTTTCTGTAGTCTAACATCATGTTTCTGTAGGCTAACATCATGTTTCTGTAGTCTAACATCATGTTTCTGTAAGCTAACATCATGTTTCTGTAAGCTAACATCATGTTTCTGTAGTCTAACATCATGTTTCTGTAGGCTAACATCATGTTTCTGTAGTCTAACATCATGTTTCTGTAGGCTAACATCATGTTTCTGTAAGCTAACATCATGTTTCTGTAGGCTAACATCATGTTTCTGTAAGCTAACATCATGTTTCTGTAGTTTAACATCATGTTTCTGTAGGCTAACATCATGTTTCTGTAGGCTAACATCATGTTTCTGTAGGCTAACATCATGTTTCTGTAGGCTAACATCATGTTTCTGTCGGCTAACATCATGTTTCTGTAGTCTAACATCATGTTTCTGTAGGCTAACATCATGTTTCTGTAGTCTAACATCATGTTTCTGTAGGCTAACATCATGTTTCTGTAGGCTAACATCATGTTTCTGTAGTCTAACATCATGTTTCTGTAGGCTAACATCATGTTTCTGTAGGCTAACATCATGTTTCTGTAGGCTAACATCATGTTTCTGTAGGCTAACATCATGTTTCTGTAAGCTAACATCATGTTTCTGTAGGCTAACGTCATGTTTCTGTAGTCTAACATCATGTTTCTGTAGGCTAACATCATGTTTCTGTAGGCTAACATCATGTTTTGTTGTACGGGTGATGAATAGACAATTCACTTAATCTCTTTATGGTCTTCTTTTGTATTCCTTTTGTCCCTAGCATGCCGTGGGACTGTTCGCCTTCCAATTACCGTCTCTGTCTTACGTATGTGTGTATGTATGTGTGTGTATGTATGTGTGTGTGTTCTTCACAGACCTTCTTTGTTTGGTTGTTGTGTACAACTGTTCCTATGTGCCTTGTTCTATGATCAAGTGTTTTATGCTATCCTGTCTGCATTTGTGTGGATTATAACTTTTATTCGTGTTTATGCTTCTGTGTGTGTGTGTGTGTGTATTCAGTATGTGTTCTGCCAGTATGTGTATGTCTCGATGTATAAGTGTGATGTTTACCTCCTCTGCACTCCTCCCTCCATCCCTCCATTCCTCTGACTGGGGTGGGGTGTGTTTGCAGGTAACTGGCTTAAGCGGTCATCTCTCTCTGGGCTGACCGACGGGGTCGAGGACTTGTTGGACATCAGCTCTGTGGACAGACTCTCCTTCATCCGCCAGAGCTCCAAGGTCAGGGGTCACCTACTGACCACAAGGGGTTGTGTCTCTCACAACTGTCTACTTCAGTGCTCTCCAACCCTGTTCCTGGAGAACTACCATCCTGTAGATTTTCGCTCCGACCCCAGTTGTAACTAACCTAATTCAGCTTATCAACCAGCTAATTGTTAGAATCAGGTGTGCTAGATTAGGGTTGGAGTGAATACCTACAGGACGGTAGCTCTCCGGGAACAGGTTGGGAGAGCCCTGGTCTTACTGCCATGGGCTGATGTATAACCTTTTCTCACAACTGTTACCTGGGCATCTTGATCATTTCTAAGGGATAGACAAGCACATCTATTTAAATGGCAAAATGACTAGTTAGATGGCAGCTTTGTGTTTCTTTTGTTTACAACTTGTTATTTCTGTTTATATATTTATTTATCTTTTTAATGCTACATATTTGTTGTTCTACTGCCAGTGGTGTGGACAGTCTTTTCTCTCTCCGCCGCCCCTGCCTGCAGGTGAAGTTCACCAGCAACGTGAAGCTGTCAGAGGGCGGCGGGGGAGCAGGGGGCGTGGAGTACGGCCGGGACGAGGAGGAGAATTTCTTCAAGCGGCTCGGTAAATGGCGGTCTGGCAGGCGGAACCCATCCAAGCTTCACCACACAGAAGAGAAAGATGGTAGACCCCCGGGGTGTCCCCTATCACCCCCCGCCCGCTCGCCCCCTCACCCAGCCCGTGTGTGTGCCTGACTGTCCTGTTCCGTCCGTAGTCTGTCCATGGTCTGTCCGTTGGCCTGTCCTGTGCGTCCAGTGCTCTGTACACTCTCTGCCGCCATCTTTCATGCTAGTGGTGTTTGTATGTATTTGTCGGCCACTGCCTGTGCAAGCCCCTGGTAGATTTAGGGGGAGACCCCTCGCCCTATACTTGATGCCCTAGACTGATACATGATACCCTAGACTGATACATGATGCCCTAGACTGATACATGATACCCTAGACTGATACATGATGCCCTAGACTGATACATGATACCCTAGACTGATACATGATGCCCTAGACTCATACATGATGCCCTAGACTCATACATGATGCCCTAGTCTGATACATGATGCCCTAAACTGATACATGATGCCCTAGACTGATACATGATGCCCTAGACTCATACATGATGCCCTAGACTCATACATGATACCCTAGACTCATACATGATATCCTAGACTCATACATGATGCCCTAGTCTCATACATGATGCCCTAGACTCATACATGATACCCTAGACTCATACATGATATCCTAGACTCATACATGATGCCCTAGTCTCATACATGATGCCCTAGACTCATACATGATGCCCTAGACTCATACATGATACCCTAGACTGATACACGATACCCTAGACTCATACATGATACCCTAGCATGGGGACATCTCCAGACGTTATAGTAACCATCAGCTTTTTAAGCAAATGTTTAAATCTTTTAGCTCACTGGACAGTCCCTTGTCACCTTTGCCCAGTGCCCACACCGACAGGCTCTTATTATACCCCATCAGGTGTTTTTTTGTCCCCGGGGTCTGTTCCATCCCTGTTTAATGGCAGCCATGTTGAACTCTTCTCCTGGCCAGAGGAAGCTCCGTGGTCCTTCTGCTAGCACGGCACAATCTAGCCACATACGGACACCTCCTCCAATGTCCCCATGGATATGAGAGACAGGTAAAGGGACCGGGAGAAGTTGGGAGAGAGGGACAAGACAGGTAGAGGGACTGGGAGAAGGAGGGAGAGAGGGACAAGACAGGTAGAGGGACTGGGAGAAGGAGGGAGAGAGGGACAAGACAGGTAGAGGAACAGGGAGAAGGAGGGAGAGAGGGACAAGACAGATAGAGGGACAGGAAAAAGGAGGGAGAGGGGGACAAGACAGATAGAGGAACAGGGAGAAGGAGGGAGAGAAGGACAAGACAGGTAGAGGAACAGGGAGAAGGAGGGAGAGAGGGACAAGACAGATAGAGGGACAGGAAAAAGGAGGGAGAGGGGGACAGGACAGATAGAGGAACAGGGAGAAGGAGGGAGAGAGGGACAAGACAGGTGGAGGAACAGGGAGAAGGAGGGAGAGAGGGACAAGACAGGTAGAGGAACAGGGAGAAGGAGGGAGAGAGGGACAAGACAGTTAGAGGGACAGGAAAAAGGAGGGAGAGGGGGACAAGACAGATAGAGGAACAGGGAGAAGGATGGCGAGAGGGACAAGACAGGTAAAGGGACCGGGAGAAGGAGGGAGAGAGGGACAAGACAGGTAGAGGGACAGGGAGGAGGAGAGGGACAAGACAGGGAAGAGGAGAGGGGGATAGACGAGGGGTAGAGAGTGGGACTTTAAACACAACATGTGGGGTACATGGCAGCTGTAACTGTCTTGTCTTCGTTGAACCACTTATCCCATTATGGATAGAAACTCACAAATCAAGAAATATTACCATAAAGAGTTACAACAAAGTCATCATATTTGTTGAATGTTGCACATTTCCTAGCTTAATGACCGTGTGTCCATCTTTCTCTCCAGCTTCATTTGTTAAGTGGCTCGATGGTGCTTTTCATTCAATGGATTCAGACATGACCTAATCATGCTATGTTCTATGGGCAGTCTGTTCTTTCGTTCTTTTTGTGTGATCATGTTGCTATATGGGTGTGTCATTCATGCCAGCACTCGCAAAGATAATGCCCAGAGCCCTGAGTTTTTCCTGGTTAGATCACATGGTCAGAAAAACCTCCAGGCTCTAGTTATGCAGTAGAATAGAGGTCCAGGCCCCAGATGGCTTTAGTCTGCCCTACTCACCTCTTTTTTTTCTGTTACTGCTGTTTCTCTCTCTGTTCTCCCCCTATCACTTCCTCCCTCCCCCTTTCTCTCGCTCTCTCTCTCTTCTCCTCCTATCCCTCCCGTCCCCTCCTCCTTCCCCTCTTCCTCCGCCTCCCTCCCTCCTCTCTCTCTATCGATCGCTGTTCTCCCCCATCCCTCCCCTCTCCCTCTCCCCTCCTCTCTTTCTCTTTCTCTCTCCTCTACCCTTCCCCATCCTTCCCATACCTCATCTCCCCTCCCCTCCCCCTCTCTCTCTCCCGCTCCCTTCCTCCTCCACCAGGGCCCCAGGGGTTCCAGGAGCGCCTGGCAGCCAGCCAGGAGGCTATGAAGAACAAGAACGTGGTGAACCTGGCCGCCATCCGCCAGGGCATGAAACGCTTCCAGTTCCTGTTGAACTGCTGCGAGCCAGGCACCATCCCTGACGCATCCATCCTGGCCGCTGCGCTTCGACCTGGTCAGTTATACTGTAGTCTCAGGCTGGAGTTAAATCAAACCGGTCGTATGAATGTTTACGCATTGTCTTTGTTTAATTCAGTGTTTTTCAATCCTGTCCTCTGGATTCCCCAGCCTTTCCACATATTTCATCTGTTCCAATACTAGCACTTCTTATTCAATGAGTCAATGATCAATCAACTGCTGTATACTCCTGTGAGGGTCTACCAGGTAGTAATACACATTTTTTACTAGACTCAACTGTTCTGGAATGTTATTTGACAGAGGGAAAAATTTGTAAATATTACAATATGGGATTGATTGAAATAAGCTTTCAGTGATCTGACAGGACATTATTGTACTTCCTGGTGTCCGACAGGAAGCTCCCGTGGTTGCCAGAGCCTCCCTGTTCCTGGAGTGCGCCCGCTTCGTCCACCGTTGTAACCGTGGCAACTGGCCCGAATGGATGAAGGGTCACCACGTGAACATCACCAAGCGGGGTCTGTCTCGGGGGACGCTCGCCCGTGGTGGGAAACAAGAGGAACCAGAAGCTCCAGTGGAATGCAGCCAAGCACTTCTGTCAATGGGGAGATGTGAGTGACTTTCTGATGGGATGACCAACTATCAAATGATTCTACTGACCGAGGTTGTGTATGAAGACAGGCGCTAAGAGTGTGTGTGTGTGTGCGGGCGTGTCTCTGGCCTTCCTCTCCCAGGCCATTGGTACGCGTCTCAGTGAGCTGTGCCACTCAGACAGCGAGAGTCCTGCCAACATCCTGGGTTTCATCTACGACGAGGAGACCAAGCGAAGATTGAGAAAGGAGGACGAGGAGGAGGACTACTTAGACGACAGTAAGCCATAGAGAAGGAAAATGTCACCTTAAAGGGAAATATGGTTCACAGAAAAATCTTGTTTATTTGTATTTTGAGTAAACGATCTCTTTAAATTAGCATAATACGCAAATCCCCATAGAAATCTGTCATTTTAAGCTAGAGATATCTGTTTTTGTCCATTCAATCCACCGCATCCGCTGATGTCACACTTCTGCATCTGCAGTGAAAGGTAGAGTGTTGTTTGTCAGACCATGAGGCATCCCGAAAATTGGTCTTCTCGCAAAATCGTCTACAGCGTCCAAACGGTTTGGAAAGACGGGACTCTCACGAACAAAATGGTGTTCTTAGTTTTGCTCTACAACCCCCACAAGCTTCTTTGGACTCGTCTGAAGTCGGTATAGCCGATCTGCCAACCTCTGTCTGTAGTTTGGTCTACACACTAGGACCCCTCTGTGGAAATGATACGTACATGGCGGTTGTTTTGCTCTAGGACGCCTCTGCCCTCACAAGACTTGTCTGAAGGTTCCCTGGTACCAGTTGGAAATATTAATGGAGGTATACTGTATATGGAGACTGTTTAGTGCCAAACAATGTTCAGATATAGGACAGACACTTCAGAACCAGCTTACTTTAGATTTTTTGGGGGGACTATCTGTTGTTCCATGTAGTGAATCTGTTATTCAATGCGTTTGTATGGGCTAATAGCAGTAAGGCCAAATAAAAACAGTCATCAAATAATTGTTTTATATATTTTTTTTATACTTCAAGGTGTCTTAAAATTCAAATAGCAAAATGATCCTTGGTTTGACCTTCTTAAAACAATTCCATATAGCTTAGTAGAACCCCCAGCTTAGATAAGGCTTCGACTCTTATGGGTTAAGCCAAATTTTGACCCAAAATATCTGTCCCCAGATACAGTCAACCCAACAAAATGTGGCTGTCCTTTCGCTCTCAAGATGGCCGCCTGCCAGTTGCTGCTGGAGATCACCACGTTCCTCAGAGAGACATTCCCCTGCCTCCCCCGGCCACGCACAGAGCCCCAAGTGGTCAGTAGGGGAACTTCACTTACTTGACACTTACTCCTCTAATGCAATCATAAACCTATAAATCAGTTGGTGTGTGTGTGTGTGTGTTCGCGCATATTTGTGTGTCTGTCTTGTTCGTATATGTCTGTCCGTGTGTGTGTATGTCCATGTGTGTGTGTGTCTGTTCGTGTGTGTATGTCTGCTTTGTGTGTGTTTGTAGGATTTGGAGAGCTGTCGATTGAGGCTGGACCCTGAGCTGAGTCACCACCGCTATGAGAGGAAGATCAGCTTTGCCGGTATCCTAGACGACGAGGACGGCCACGACTCTCTGAACAGCAGCAGCCACACACTCAAGTCTGACACGGGCTGCGACGACAAGAAGGCCCAGGAGCCTCTTGGTAATTGAGTTCTGCTGGGTTGCCCGTGTCATGAGGGTCCCTGACAGATAAAAATCTCTAAAACAACGGCCATATTTTCTCATTAAGAAACATTTAATTATAAAACTTCAAAAGCTATAAAGAATACATGTTTGATTATAGTAAAAAAAGAATGTTGGGGGTGGGGTATTTTTGGGGGAGGAAAACAGCTAACTTCCTGCATTTTTTATTTTTTTTGTAATGCTATTCTACATATTTTGTCATGAGGTTATGAGAAATTGTTTCCATCTGTTAGCTAATTTCCTGCAATTCTGAACATTTTGTTATCAAATGCTATCTAGGGGGCCCACAAAAAAAATTGGTTGTGGGCCCCCTGGAGGTTGGTGCACTTGCTCTACGTGTCCGTTCGATAATCCGGCCCTGTATGTGTGTGTGCCTTGTATAAAGTGTTACCAAGATGTTTTAAACCCAGTGTATGGGTAGTTTGGGACTTCATAAACTCAGTGAGATTGCGGACTAACCTTTTGAATTCTGTTCGTCCAGCTCCCATCAGGAAGAGTCGTGTCGGGGGCTCTCGCCTGCTGCAGATCAAGGGAGCCAGGAGTTTCAGGGTGAAGAAGGGGGGCTCTCTGTCCTCCATCCGCCGGGCCGGCAGCCTGAAGAGCACCAAGATGTCCCGCCAAGACTCAGAGTCAGAGAACGAGGAGGGACTGCTGTCCCAGAGCAGGGACACTGTCACTGACATAGGTAACAACACACTAACCACGGATCTCAGATCAGATTCCCAACCCCATATCCTAACCTTGACCATTAGGTGGGTGAATAAGATCTGATCTGGTGACAACTTATACTGCCAGCCATACATAGATCTAAACTAATAGATCATCTGATCTATTCTAATCACAGATGTAGGCACCCTAAACCCGATATAGTGCACTACTTTTGGCCACAGCCCTATTTGCCTACTACTCAGTCATAGTAGTCACCTGTCATTCAGACTTAGACAACAACTCTATATCAAAATGTGATGTATAGCATTCATTGTCATCTGTCCCCTTTGGGTGGTTAACTCAATGACGAACTATGTTTGTTTGATTTGAGATGCAAAATAACGTATTTCTACGAGGAGAGTCAATGAAGTAAACTGATAGAGTATTGTTGTGTGTTGTGACATGACAGGAAGTCCATGGAGCACCAGTGAACCCAGTATTGAGCCGGAGGGTTCAGGAGGCACCGGCGGAGCAGAGGATAACTACCACCGGAACATGTCCTGGCTACATGTAGGTGCTGCATGTGTGTATGTGTGTGCGTACTTTTACGTGCGTGCTTACATGCGTGCATTATACTTAGCATACTTGTTTGTGACCTGTACAGTGCATTCACCGGCATACACATGCTATAAAGCTAGCACATTGCCTTCATCAACCCCATTCACCTGACCACATGCTATAAAGCTAGCACATTGCCCTCATCAACCCCATTCACCTGACCACATGCTATGAAGCTAGCACCTTGCCCTCATCAACCCCATTCACCTGACCACATGCTATAAAGCTAGCACATTGCCCTCATCAACCCCATTCACCTGACCACACATGCTATAAAGCTAGCCCATTGCCCTCATCAATCCCATTCACCTGACCACACATGCTATAAAGCTAGCACATTGCCCTCATCAATCCCATTCACCTGACCACACATGCTATAAAGCTAGCACATTGCCCTCATCAACCCAATAGCCTGACCACACATGCTATAAAGCTAGCACATTGCCCTCATCAACCCCATTCCCCTGAACACACATGCTGTAAAGCTAGCACATTGCCCTCATCAACCCCATTCACCTGAACACACATGCTATAAAGCTAGCACATTGCCCTCATCAAGCCGATTCATCCTGTATAACTGTTTTTCCCACTGTTGTCTTCTTCTGTAGATCATGATTCTGCTGTGCAACCAGCAGAGTTTCATCTGTACCCACGTGGAGTTCTGCCACCCACGCTGCTACCAGCACCACAGCCGCTCCTGTGCCCGCCTGGTGCGTGCCATCAAGCTGCTCTACGGGGAGACAGTGGACAGCCTGAGAGAAGACAGTGCAGGGAACGTCAGTAGCCGGTCCAAGAAAAACAAGGAGGTGGGTGCAGAGAGGAGTGGGCTGAAATGTATTGAAGTGATGTGATGTGATATGGAGGGGTGTGAAATTCAATGTATTGAAGTGATGTGATGTGATATGGAGGGGTGTGAAATTAAATGTATTGAAGTGATGTGATGTGATATGGAGGGGTGTGAAAGTAAATGTATTGAAGTGATGTGATGTGATATGGAGGGGTGTGAAAGTAAATGTATTGAAGGGATGTGAATTGGAATGTTTATTTTTTATTTAACCTATATCTAACTAGGCAAGTCAGTTTACAATGACGGCCTACCAGAAGGCAAAAGGCCTCTTGCGGGGACGGGGGCCGGGATTAAAAATAAAAAATTGAATATAGGTCAAAACGCACATCACGACAAGAGAGACACCACACTACCTAAAGACAACAACATAGCATGGCAGCAACACATGAAAACCCAGCATGGTAGCAAACACAACATGACAAGACAACAACATGGTAGCATCACAACATCGCAGCAGCACATGTATTGAAGTGATGTGATGCGGAGTGGTTTGATGATACTGTAACTGAATAAACCTTGTGTTTTCCAATGTCTTCCTCTCTTTATGTCTCCAGTGGTCAGACAAGTCATGTCTGAGGACCCCGTCCATGAAGAGACGCCCCAAAGACTCCAACACCGAGGGCAAGAAGGACACGGGCATGCTCAAGTACATCCGCAACCAGGTGGCCACCTACAGCCCTCATGCCAACACATGCCCTAATAACCATAGCATGTGCCAGAGCGTCTATCCGTCCGTCAGCCTGTGTGTGTCTCTGTCTGTCAGCCTGTCTGTCTGTCTGTCCTTCTGTCGGAAGCTGCGTGTCAACAGATGCCACTGTGTCGCCACATGCTTGTTTATCTAGAGCAAGATGCCAACCACATGCCAAGATGTCCTCACCCCACGCCCACACACTTCTGCCCACTCTAACACATAATCTCTAATTCTACTACTGAAGTAGCATGCTAACTCGCTACGGCCCTCTCAGCCAACTCAAATATATTGCAACACCATGCAATACCATACTAATACAAGCTATAGGCCTACAGCAGCAATGGTATGTCCACTAGCATGCTAATGTTAACCCTGGCTGTCTGTGGTCTTTGGCCTTTCCCTTCAGGTGATGAGCCTGTCCCTGGCCCCTCGGTCCCTAGCATGCTATACAAGCTATATGCCCACACTAGCAATGCTATCAGATCTCCACTAGCATGCTAATGCTAACCCTTGCTTGCTGTGGTCTCTCCCCTCAGGTGATGAGCCTGTCCCCGGCTCCTCTGTCACTGCTGATCAAGGCGGCGCCCATCCTGACAGAGGACATGTACGCGGACGTCCAGCCTGCAGCCTGGGAGCTCCTGCTGAGTGTGGACGAGCATATGGCTGCTGCTGCAGGTAACTACAGAGAACTGTGTGTGACTCATGGATAGCAGGATTTCTGTTTAAAAAATTCCCCTTTAATGTCAGTAAACTAGAGTTATTCCAAGCCTATTCTGGTGAGATATTCTGGGCTCCACTCCAAACTCTGAATCTGTGCTCACTGCTTTGTCTCCAGTCTAAAGATAAATGGAAGAGTTTCAAATGTATATTTTTTTTGTCCCCACATCTTTCAATCTCTACTCTCTCTCTCTCTCTCTGTCTCTCTCTCTGTCTTTGTCTCTCTCTCTCTCTCTCTCTCCTTTTCCCTCTCACTCTGTCTCTCTCTCTCTTTCACACTAACTCTGTATATCTCTGTCCATCCCCCTTTCTCTCTCACCCCGCCTCACTTTACCTCTCTCTCTAACCCCTGTCCTCTCACCCCTCCCCAGCTGCCATGTTCTTGCTGTGTGCGGTGAAGGTGCCCGACTCGGTGACGGAGATGATGATGGCTGAGTTCCAGCACGCTGAGGCAAGCCAGCGCATCAACTCGGTGTTCAAGTTCTACACGCTGTGGCGCTTCCGCTACCAGGTGTGGCCGCGCATGGAGGAGGGTGCCCAGCAGATCTTCAAGGTGCAGTAGAACCGCAGCTTCTACTAAAACAACTGTTAGTCAAAATGAGGAGTTGACAACGGGTGTCCCCCAAGGTTCTATTCTGAGTCCTATGGCTTTTCATTATTTACATAAATGATCTTGACTCTAAAGTGTAGGCCTCTTGCTAAGTCTCTTGCTTTGTTTAATCATTTGCTCATTAACTAATCATCTATATAATCCTCTATATTTTAGATCCCTCCGCCCAGCATCAACTTCACCCTGCCCTCACCTATCCTGGGCATGCCCTGTGTGCCCATGTTCGACCCGCCCTGGGTACCCTCCAACACTGGCAGCGTCCAAGACCCAATCAACGAGGACAACTCTGTAAGTCCCGCCCCTGCTGCCTGGATTACTGTCCAATCAGCAGATACTTACATAACTTACAATGAGCCTAGTGGTTTACCAGTTTTTACTATAATCCGAAGTACACATTTTTCTGACATTTTAAGTCTGTTGTGGTGTACAGTATTGGTGCATGTATATTGAATTACATGGACATAACACTATTAATTGAATTGGGATGTGGAGTTGCATCTTTTTTACTGACCTTACTAATGCTACAACTGACCCATTATGCTACAACTGTTATGGTAACACTTGGTACTGTTATTCCCTGTGTTCGCTATGGCACCAGGAAATAAGCTTTAGAGGACTGATACACAGTACCATATTATGCTACTAAATTGATAGACGGCCATGACACTTATTGGCTTAATGTCTTTGTGTTGCTATGCTTTTTTTCTGTCTAGCATGAAAACCAAAAAATGATGTATTCAGATCACTTGTCATTCAATACTAGATCAGCTCTAGTCTGGTCATTGTACTGTCTGAGTACAATAGTCCTGTCTGTTATTTATCAATCTATCAATTGTCTTTGTTTTTAGTTCCCCACATTTATTCAATCAATCTATTCCATAGTAAGTTGTTATTTATGTATGGATGCTTGTTTGGGTGCATCATGGGAAACTGAGTTCATCTTTTGATGACTGAATGAGACAAAATTCAATGAGATGTCTGTCCATTTCCAGCGGGCAAAAATTTGGCACATGGTGTCTTAATAATGTCATGTTCTCGTTGTAACTGGTTTTCTGGTTGAGAAGACATCATATAACCAGATTACAACCAACTGATCTCTGTTACAAGCAGGTAAAAACATATTTTTCATGACGAAGTGAATGCGTCATTGGAAAGACGTTATATTTTGATTGTTATCTGGTCAGATAAGTTTAACACAATGTCCATTATACAACCAGTATGCAACCGGACCATGCATGACGTCATTAAAAGACGTCATAACGACGTCATTGAAACAAGTTTTGCCTGCTGGGTTGTCTGACTCTCCCCAAACATTAAGACCTAGGGGGAGGTGCTATACTAGGGGGCCTCGTAAGGGCCATTCTGGATACACGCATCTTATACAAGCCACTCCATGTTTTATGTCCTGTAATGCTCGGGCTTCTTTTGGGAACGCTGCATGCATTGGTCATTTTGCATGTATATACTATTCATGGCCAGTGACGGCCATTTTGTAATTGTTCAAACGTCAACATTTTCACGTCACTCTATCAAACATCCACTGTGATATCTCTGTTGTGCCGGTTAGAATGCTCAAATGAGCTTTTGCACTGGATATATTCTCCTGATGGATTTGCATATAGTAAGTTTGACCTATAATGGTAAATAATTGATACCTGTGCATGGTGTAGTTGATCTAGGGTTGCAAAATGTAGTTAACTATCCCAGAATTCCCAGGATTCAGGCTTTTCCCTCGTGCTTCCGGAAATGTACAATTTGGGAAAGTTACAACCCTAATCTACAACCATAATAAACCCTGATAATGTTTACAGTCTTATCAGGAGAATATAACGGCATGTGTCATCCATTTATGACTGTCGGGAAGAGACAAATAGTTTACATTACCAAATGTTCACCAGATGCCAGTATTGTAATTGTACTATATACAGGACCCCCCTGAGAATGAGCCTATCCCACAGTCCCCTTCCCTGAGCCTCTGTGTGTCTCTGTGTGTCCTTTCTCTCCCCCACCCCATACACACGGTCAACACACACACTCACACGTCCTACCCCACATCCACCCTCCACACACACCCACACCCTTTTCCACACAAATACACACACACACACCACCTCTTATAGAAATCTTTCTCGGCGCGGGCCGTGTCGCGCTCCCACCAGCGTGCCGAGCACATCCTGAAGAACCTGCAGCAGGAGGAGGAGAAGCGGCGTCTTGGGCGCGAGGCCAGCATCATCACAGCCATCCCCGTGGCCCAGGAGGCCTGCTACGAACCCACCTGCAGCCCCCCACCCGAGCAGGAGGACGAAGGTGGGTGGGACAGCCATGGAGATCTCTCTTTTTTCATTTTCTAAATATGATTTGAGGTGTTAATTCAAGTGATACAGCCCCTGTCCCCTTCAGGAAGCCACTGATTCTGATGTCGTTTGGAGAAGCACTAACTGAACTGAACATCTTACAATAAACCTAGAACCTACAGTTGAAGTCAGAAGTTTACATACACTTAGGCTGGAGTCGCTAAAACTTGTTTTTCAACCACTCCACAAATTTCTTGTTAACTATAGTTTTGGCAAGTCGGTTAGGACATATACAGTGGGGCAAAAAAGTATTTAGTCAGCCACCAATTGTGCAAGTTCTCCAACTTAAAAAGATGAGAGAGGCCTGTAATTTTCATCATAGGTACACTTCAACTATGACAGACGAAATGAGAAAAAGAAATCCAGAAAATCACATTGTAGGATTTTTAATTTATTTATTTGCAAATTATGGTGGAAAATAAGTATTTGGTCAATAACAAAAGTTTATCTCAATACTTTGTTATATACCCTTTGTTGGCAATGACAGAGGTCAAATGTTTTCTGTAAGTCTTCACACACTGTTGCTGGTATTTTGGCCCATTCCTCCATGCAGATCTCCTCTAGAGCAGTGATGTTTTGGGGCTGTCGCTGGGCAACACGGACTTTCAACTCTCTCCAAAGATTTTCTATGGGGTTGAGATCTGGAGACTGGCTAGGCCACTCCAGGACCTTGAAATGCTTCTTACGGCCACTCCTTCGTTGCCCGGGCGGTGTGTTTGGGATCATTGTCATGCTGAAAGACCCAGCCACGTTTCATCTTCAATGCCCTTGCTGATGGAAGGAGGTTTTCACTCAAAATCTCACGATACATGGCCCCATTCATTCTTTCCTTTACACGGATCAGTCGTCCTGGTCCCTTTGCAGAAAAACAGCCCGAAAGCATGATGTTTCCACCCCATGCTTCACAGTAGGTATGGTGTTCTTTGGATGCAACTCAGCATTCTTTGTCCTCCAAACACGACGAGTTGAGTTTTTACCAAAAAGTTCTATTTTGGTTTCATCTGACCATATGACATTCTCCCAATCCTCATCTGGATCATCCAAATGCTCTCTAGCAAACTTCAGACGGGCCTGAACATGTACTGGCTTAAGCAGGGGGACACGTCTGGCACTGCAGGATTTGAGTCCCTGGCGGCGTAGTGTGTTACTGATGGTAGGCTTTGTTACTTTGGTCCCAGCTCTCTGCAGGTCATTCACTAGGTCCCCGTGTGGTTCTGGGATTTTTGCTCACCGTTCTTGTGATCATTTTGACCCCACGGGTGAGATCTTGCGTGGAGCCCCAGATCGAGGAAGATTATCAGTGGTCTTGTATGTCTTCCATTTCCTAATAATTGCTCCCACAGTTGATTTCTTCAAACCAAGCTGCTTACCTATTGCAGATTCAGTCTTCCCAACCTGGTGCAGGTCTACAATTTTGTTTCTGGTGTCCTTTGACAGCTCTTTGGTCTTGGCCATAGTGGAGTTTGGAGTGTGACTGTTTGAGGTTGTGGACAGGTGTCTTTTATACTGATAACAAGTTCAAACAGGTGCCATTAATACAGGTAACGAGTGGAGGACAGAGGAGCCTCTTAAAGAAGAAGTTACAGGTCTGTGAGAGCCAGAAATCTTGCTTGTTTGTATGTGACCAAATACTTATTTTCCACCATAATTTGCAAATAAATTCATTAAAAATCCTACAATGTGATTTTTTTCCCTCATTTTGTCTGTCATAGTTGAAGTGTACCTATGATGAAAAT
Organism: Brachymystax lenok tsinlingensis; assembly: GCA_030435695.1. Taxonomy (NCBI): domain Eukaryota; kingdom Metazoa; phylum Chordata; class Actinopteri; order Salmoniformes; family Salmonidae; genus Brachymystax; species Brachymystax lenok. The sequence continues at coordinate 62,365,746 of CM059814.1, forward strand.
TACAGGCCTCTCTCATCTTTTTAAGTGAGAGAACTTGCACAATTGGTGGCTGACTAAATACTTTTTTGCCCCACTGTACTTTGTGCATGACCCAAGTAATTTGAACAGATTATTTCACTTATAATTCACTGTATCACAATTCCAGTGGGTCAGAAGTTTACATACACTAAGTTGACTGTGCCTTTAAACAGTTTGGAAAATTCCAGAAAATTATGTCATGGCTTTCGAAGCTTCTGATAGGCTAATTGACATGATTTAAGTCAATTGGAGGTGTACCTGTGGATGTATATCAAGGCCTACCTTCAAACTCAGTGCCTCTTTGCTTGACATCATGGGAAAATCAAAAGAAATCAGCCAAGACCTCAGAATGTTTTTTTAGACCTCCACATGTCTGGTTCATCCTTGGGAGCAATTTCCAAACGCCTGAAGGTATCACGTTCATCTGTACAAACAAGAATACGCAAGTATAAACACCATGGGACCACACAGACGTCATACCGCTCAGGAAGGAGATGCGTTTTGTCTCCTAGAGATGAACGTACTTTGGTGCGAAAAGTGCAAATCAATCCCAGAACAACAGAAATGGACCTTGTGAAGATGCTGGAGGAAGGGACAAAAGTATCTATATCCACAGTAAAACGAGCCCTATATCGTCATAACCTGAAAGGCCACTCAGCAAGGAAGAAGCCACTGCTCCAAAACCGCCATAAAAAAGCCAGACTACGGTTTGCAACTGCACATGGGGACAAAGATTGTACTTTTTGGAGAAATGTCCTCTGGTCTGATGAAACAAAAATAGAACTGTTTGGCCATAATGACCATCGTTATGTTTGGAGGAAAAAGGGGGAGGCTTGCAAGCCGAAGAACACCATCCCAACCGTGAAGCACGGGGGTGGCAGCATCATGTTGTGGGGGTGCTTTGCTGCAGGAGGGACTGGTGCACATCACAAAATAGATGGGATCATGAGGGAGGAAAATTATGTGGATATATTGAAGCAACATCTCAAGACATCAGTCAGGAAGTTAAAGCTTGGTCGCAAATGGGTCTTCCAAATGGACATTGACCCCAAGCATACTTCCAAAGTTGTGGCAAAATGGTCAAGGTATTGGAGTGGCCATCACAAAGCCCTGACCTCAATCCTATAGAAAATGTGTGGGCAGAACTGAAAATGCGTGTGCGAGCAAGGAGGCCTACAAACCTGACTCAGTTACACAAGCTCTGTCAGGAGGAATGGGCCAAAATTCACCCAACTTATTGTGGGAAGCTTGTGGAAGGCTACCCGAACTGTTTGACCCAAGACCCAAAACAATTTAAAGGCAATGCTACCAAATACTAATTGAGCGTATGAAAAACTTCTGACCCACTGGGAATGTGATTAAAGAAATAAAAGCTGAAATAAATCATTATCTATACTATTATTCTGACATTTCACATTCTTCAAATAAAGTGGTGATCCTAACTGACCTAAGACAGGGAATTTTTACTAGGATTAAACGTCAGGAGTTCAGTGAAAAACTGAGTTTAAATGTAGTTGGCTAAGGTGTATGTAAACTTTCGACTTCAACTGTATGTATTTAGATTTTCTGAGTGCTTCAGCCCTCTTCAAAAATAAACACAAACAACAAGTTAGCTTATACTGTTGCCCACACCCCAGATAACAGCCCTACCATCGAGTCCACAACTACAGTGCTTAGTTGTAATACACCTTGAATAATGCAGTCAGTCAGCCAGCCACTGGTAGTTTCATGTTGCGACTGACTCTGAACCCTCTCCTCCCGTCAGCAGAAGAAGAGGTCAACTTGGCGTCTCGCCGCATGTCCGTCACTCCGTCCTGCACCTCCAGTAACTCTCACAGGAACTACTCCTTCCGCCGTGGCTCCGTCTGGTCAGTCCGCTCCGTGGTCAGCGCCGAGGGTAAGACTGCAGGGGGTCATGTTCCAGTATCCATACTAGGATCCCACATAGAATGCATGGCTAGTACATTGCTTCATTCTAAGTGGCATGCTAGTATGTCGGAATGGTATTTTGAATGCTAGTCAGATTCAAGTTTCAAGGCAAGGAATAGGAATAGGAAAGCAAATCCTCACCTGATAATATCTGATAAAAGCACGATGATAAAATCATGCCTTGACACAGAGCTTGTACATATGGTAACCTTTAACTTCCTAACTACAGTAGAACAGCTTCCTAACTACAGTAGAACAGCTTCCTATCTACGGTAGAACAGCTTCCTAACTACGGTAGAACAGCTTCCTGACTACAGTAGAACAGCTTCCTAACTACAGTAGAACAGCTTCCTAACTACAGTAGAACAGCTTCCTAACTACGGTAGAACAGCTTCCTAACTACAGTAGAACAGCTTCCTATCTACGGTAGAACAGCTTCCTAACTACGGTAGAACAGCTTCCTAACTACAGTAGAACAGCTTCCTAACTACAGTAGAACAGCTTCCTATCTACGGTAGAACAGCTTCCTAACTACGGTAGAACAGCTTCCTAACTACAGTAGAACAGCTTTCTAACTACAGTAGAACAGCTTTCTAACTACTGTAGAACAGCTTCCTAAGTAGAACAGCTTTCTAACTACAGTAGAACTACTTCCTAACTACAGTAGAACAGCTTCCTAACTACAGTAGAACAGCTTCCTTAGTAGAACAGCTTCCTAACTACAGTAGAACAGCTTTCTAACTACTGTAGAACAGCTTCCTAAGTAGAACAGCTTTCTAACTACAGTAGAACTACTTCCTAACTACAGTAGAACAGCTTCCTAACTACAGTAGAACAGCTTCCTTAGTAGAACAGCTTCCTAACTACAGTAGAACAGCTTTCTAACTACTGTAGAACAGCTTTCTAACTACAGTAGAACAGCTTTCTAACTACAGTAGAACAGCTTCCTAACTACAGTAGAACAGCTTCCTATCTACGCTAGAACAGCTTCCTAACTACGGTAGAACAGCTTCCTAACTACAGTAGAACAGCTTCCTAACTACGGTAGAACAGCTTCCTAACTACAGTAGAACAGCTTCCTAACTACAGTAGAACAGCTTCCTATCTACGGTAGAACAGCTTCCTAACTACGGTAGAACAGCTTCCTTAGTAGAACTACTTCCTAACTACAGTAGAACAGCTTTCTAACTACTGTAGAACAGCTTTCTAACTACAGTAGAACAGCTTTCTAACTACGGTAGAACAGCTTCCTAACTACAGTAGAACAGCTTCCTATCTACGGTAGAACAGCTTCCTAACTACGGTAGAACAGCTTCCTAACTACAGTAGAACAGCTTCCTAACTACGGTAGAACAGCTTCCTAACTACAGTAGAACAGCTTCCTAACTACAGTAGAACAGCTTCCTATCTACGGTAGAACAGCTTCCTAACTACAGTAGAACAGCTTCCTAACTACGGTAGAACAGCTTCCTAACTACAGTAGAACAGCTTCCTAACTACAGTAGAACAGCGTCCTATCTACGGTAGAACAGCTTCCTAACTACGGTAGAACAGCTTCCTAACTACAGTAGAACAGCTTTCTAACTACTGTAGAACAGCTTCCTAACTACAGTAGAACAGCTTTCTAACTACAGTAGAACAGCTTTCTAACTACTGTAGAACAGCTTCCTAAGTAGAACAGCTTTCTAACTACAGTAGAACTACTTCCTAACTACAGTAGAACAGCTTCCTAACTACAGTAGAACAGCTTCCTTAGTAGAACAGCTTCCTAACTACAGTAGAACAGCTTTCTAACTACTGTAGAACAGCTTTCTAACTACAGTAGAACAGCTTTCTAACTACGGTAGAACAGCTTCCTAACTACGGTAGAACAGCTTCCTAACTACAGTAGAACAGCTTCCTAACTACAGTAGAACAGCTTCCTAACTACAGTAGAACAGCTTTCTAACTACAGTAGAATAGCTTCCTAACTACAGTAGAACATCTTCCTAACTACAGTAGAATAAGGTGGTAGTGACACATGGGCTGTTCTTGTCTACTAGATGAGGAGAACACTACGGAGCACACGCCCACTCATCACATGCTGCAGCCCCCCCAGGCCGTCTTCCCAGCATGCATCTGTGCTGCCGTCTTACCCATAGTGCACCTGATGGAGGATGGGGAGGTGCGAGAGGACGGCGTGGCAGGTGGGTGGCGTGGCTCAACACAAACTGTCATGTACTGTACTGGAGAGAGAGAGAGAGAGAGAGAGAGGGGGAATAGAATACATTCTGTACAGTGTGAGATCAGAAACCTGTAGATACATTCCGTAGATACCCATAAGGCCACTCTAGAGTCCACAGTAACACAACACATTGCCTTTCAACACAATACATGCTGTTGAATAAAATAGAAAAGCAATGTTTCGGTCTGTCCTGATTAAACTCATGATCATTTTCTTATGATCCATTTGCCATGATCCTGCAGTGAGTGCAGTGGCCCAGCAGATCCTGTGGAATTGTCTGATCGAAGACCCCGCCCTGGTGCTCAGGCACTTCCTGGAGAAGCTCACCGTTAGCAATCGACAGGTAGAGCAGCCGTTGTCTATCAAAATACTAATTTCAGTCTCATATGATAGGACCAATAGAATCCTGCCTCTCTTCAGTATGTTATTCAATCTATGTTGTTATGGACAAAATCTGTTGTTAATAGACTACCTCCCTGTTTCAAAACGTTTCAAAACATTTTCTCTATACTAAATACTAAAGGTTCCGGGTGGTTCTTACACAGAAGAATGATGAGACAGAACTCTAAAAGTTCCTTTTTTTTCATGTTTTTTTTCATGCTTTTTACAGCAGGCAGGGGAAAAGTTGTACACAGACGTTTCGGTTTGTATCACCTTCTTCATGTATTGGGTTAAGGTTGTTTAAGGTTGACCGCGATGTTACCTGCTTTTTCCCCCACTGAACACAACCCCTCATGTTGTTAATGTGTTTTTCTGTTGAGTTTGAATTGACACATGTTTCTATGTGTATCAGGATGAGTTGATGTACATGCTGAGGAAGCTGTTGATGAACATCGGTGACCTCCCGGCCCAGACCTCTCACATCCTCTTCAACTACCTGGTGAGACAAGACATCAGTCAATGTATATCAGACAGTAGCAGTATTGATCAATCTGATGACAAGATTAATGAAGATCTCTCTCTTCCCCCTCTACTCTCTCTCTCTCTCTCTCTCTCGCTCTCTCTCTCTCGCTCTCTCTCTCTCTCTCTCTCTCTCTCTCTCTCTCTCTCTCTCTCTCCCTTTCTCGCTCCCCCTAGGTGGGGCTGATTATGTACTTTGTGCGTACTCCGTGTGAGTGGGGCATGGATGCCATTTCGGCCACGCTGACCTTCCTGTGGGAGGTGGTGGGCTATGTGGAGGGGCTCTTCTTCAAGGACCTCAAACAGACCATGAAGAAGGAGCAGTGTGAGGTCAAGCTGCTGGTCACCGCATCCATGCCAGGTAAAGGTCATTTTAAAGGTTACCAAAAGGTCATCCATGCCAGGTAAAGGTCATTTTAAAGGTTACCAAAAGGTCATCCCTGCCAGGTAAAGGTCATTTTAAAGGTTACCAAAAGGTCATCCATGCCAGGTAAAGGTCATTTTAAAGGTTACCAAAAGGTCATCCCTGCCAGGTAAAGGTCACTGGTTGCCAATGGGAGCCCAGTGATTTGACTGTGTTCCATAGTATAATGTTGACTGTTACATGTGGGTAATATAGTAAATCATGTATGTCCTTGCAGGAACCAAGACCCTGGTAGTGCACGGGCAGAACGAGTGTGACATTCCTACCCAGTTGCCTGTACATGAAGACACTCAGTTTGAAGCCTTGCTCAAGGTAACTTCTCATCATAGAGTTCATCTGCATTCTACAGATCATGACAGAATACACCGAAGTCATCCCCAATTCGTTGGCCTCTCTCTTCCCTAACAGGAGTGTTTGGAGTTCTTTAACATTCCCGAGTCTCGGTCGGCACACTACTTCCTCATGGACAAGCGCTGGAACCTCATTCACTATTCCAAGGTTGGAATTCCCATCCATTTCCAAGCGGTGTTATGAACTGTGATGTTATGTGTGGATGTCTATAATGGCCATGAGAGTGTCTTCTCCATCAGTGACTACATGATGCGCTTTCTGACTGTCTTTCTCGCCTTTAGACCTTTGTGAGGGACATCTATCCGTTCAGGAGGTCTGTGTCTCCCCAGCTCAACCTGGTCCACATGCTGCCAGAGAAAGGACAGGAACTCATTCAGAAACAGGTACAGCAGGTGATTGTGTGTGTTAGTAGTGTGTTATGTTTCAGGTTTTAAACTCAGTTAAAGCCACACTCTGCCAATTGTGCACTACACCAAAGAGTACACACAGTATAAATGACAAAAAAATCTCCCAACTGTGGCTTTAACCGTTTGAGAAGTGGGACCTTCTGTTTGTCTGTCAATATCTTTACTGGTGCCTGTCTCAGCCTCTTGTGCGTACTCAGTGTGTCCCCCTCCTTTCCCTCCCTCCCCTCTCTCCCTCCCCCTCTCTCTCTCCCTCCCTCCCTCTCCCCCTCTCTCTCTCTCTCTCTCTCTCCCTCCCCATCCTCTCTCTCTCCCTCCCTCCCCTCCACTCTCTCCCTCCCTCCCCTCCCCTTTCTCCCTCCCTCCCTCCTTCCCTCCCCTCCCATCTCTCCCTCCCCTCTCTCCCTAGGTGTTTTCCCGTAAACTGGAGGAGGTTGGCCGTGTTCTATTCCTCATCTCCCTGACCCAGAACATGCCGGCCATCCACAAACAGTCCCATGTGTCCATGCTCCAAGAGGACCTGCTCCGCCTGCCCTCCTTCCCCCGCACGGCCATCGACGGAGAGTTCTCTCTCTTCAGCGAGCCACAGGGTAAGACTGGAGTGGACCCTATCTTGAATGGTACCTGAGTGAACAAACAAGACAATAAAGAGAGAAGATCAGAGTTGGGGTCAATTCCATTTTAATTCCGGTCAGTTCAGTAGGTACACCGGAATTCCAATTCCAATTCTCTTCAATGCTTTTCAATGAGGACAACTTGAAATTGGAATTTGGTTTCTGAATTGACTGGAACTGAAAAGGAATTGACCCCAACCCTGGAGATCAGTTGCATTTTAAAAGATTATATTATATAGGTTAATGCAATAAATGTTTTCAAATCCTGTGATTTAAATGAGAAATGCCCATTGAGTTGTCAGCAGCACAATTTCCCAGCTCAAGACTAAATACATCCTGCTGCATTTGGCATTGACCTGCACTGCTCTCTGTGTAACATCTAGCATGAACGCTAGATGTTTCAAAAAGTCTTCGTTGCAAAGGGGCTTCCATAGTGAGTTAGCCCCATATTGTGCCATCTTCTCCCCAGGCAAGGAGCTCTTCGGCCTGGACACTCTCCACAAAGTCCTGTGGATCAAACTACTAGAAGAGATGTTTCTGGGCATGCCCAGTGAGTACCCGTGGGGGGATGAGATCATGCTCTTCCTGAACGTGTTCAACGGCGCCCTGCTGCTGCATCCCGAGGACAGCGCCCTCCTCAGGCAGTACACGGCTACTGCCATCAACACGGCCGTCCACTTCAACCACCTGTTCTCCCTGAGTGGATATCAGTGGCTCCTCCCCACCATGTTGCAGGTAGGTAGTACAGATCTAGGATCAGTTTACAGGTCCAGCAGGTTGTTGTTCTCCATTAGAGGCTGACAATGTGGAACTAATCTTAGATCAGTTTCATGGTGCTACTTCATCCACCTGCTGGGGTTAAAGGTTAGAGATCTAGGATAAATGTAGCCTCCCTAAATCCTAACCCCAAACATTACAGAAGTCACATAACTGAACTTATATCCTTGGCACCATGCCAACCACTGCCCGAATGTGTCTCACAAACTGTCGTCATTGTGAGCGGGGCGGCGAGCGGCAGGTAGCCTTGTGGTTAAGAGCGTTGGAACAGTAACTGAAAGGTCACTGGTTTGAATCCCTGAGCCGGCAAGGTGGAAAATGGTGCCGTTCTGCTCTTGAGCAAGGCAGTTAACCCCCAACAACAACTGCTTCCCAGGCGCCGATGACGTCGATTAGGGCAGCCCCCCGCACATCTCTGGTTCAGAGGGGTTGCGTTAAATGCAGAACACACATTGGTTGAATGCATTCAGTTGTGTAACTGACTAGGCACCCCCTTTCCCCTTTCTGTGAGTCAGTCTCACAGCATAAGATAGCGCTGACTTACAGAAACACAGGCTGGGCTGGGCTGGGCTGGGTCAGGTTAGTTGAGTTGAAGCCTGGGAGCAGACGTTTCTAGCCACTAGCCACGACTGGTCAATATGTTGACAATGGAACTCTTGGTGCTTCGTAATGGAAGCCTTACACAGAGAGCAGTGCAGGTCAATGTCAAATGCAGCAGGATTTATTTAGTCTTGAGCTGGAAAATTGTGCTGCTGACAACTCAATGGGCATTTCTCATTTAAATCACAGGATTTGAAAACATTTATTGCATTAACCTATATAATAGCCCATGTTTCTTACTAAGCTTTGATGTACTCTACTATGTAACATTTGATTGAATCCTCTACCTCCATTGGCCTCTGAAAGGGCCCACACAGAATCCTCCTAACCAGTTGTGTGAATAGAGAAACATTGACTGGAATCAAGGGCAGCTCCGCCACTACTGTAGTAGCGTAGCTGGGTGGCGATGGCTCTACTGTTGGCCGCATTAAGGGGAGCTCTGTGTTGTCTTTGCTGTCCCCCGATGGAGCGATGTTGATGGACTCTGTGACATCCTCCAGACTTCCCATGAACTCTACTAAGCTGGGTATCAATCAATCAAATGTATTAATAAAGCCCTTTATACATCAGCAGATGTCACAAAGTGCTGTACAGAAGCCCAGCCTAAAACCCCAAACAGAAAGCAATGCAGATGTAGACGCACAGTGCCTTCTACATCTGATTTCAAGGTTTTACTGCTTGCTCCTATAGTATTTAGTATTTATAGCAAATTATTTGAATACTTCAAGTAGGAGTAGTTGATTCGGCAACATTATTTGAAAATACTTAAATACACAGTAAATAAGTATTTAAAATACAAATACTTAAATTCACAGTAAATAAGTATTTAAAATACAAATACATCAATGCTGATGCCAAGATGCTGCTTCAACCCAGCTCTAGGAGGCCACAGAGATTACAGCCCAAATCCCACAATACATTCTGAATTGGGCCTAAACATGGTGTTGCAGTATGACAATGCCTCCTTACAAGCTCATGTGATTACTCACTGTAATGTGTTGTAGTCCTATGCTGACTATGAGTAACCCACTGTAATGTGTTGTAGTCCTATGCTGACTATGAGAGTAACCCACTGTAATGTGTTGTAGTCCTATGCTGACTATGAGTAACCCACTGTAATGTGTTGTAGTCCTATGGTGACTATGAGTAACCCACTGTAATGTGTTGTAGTCCTATGGTGACTATGAGTAACCCACTGTAATGTGTTGTAGTCCTATGCTGACTATGAGTAACCCACTGTAATGTGTTGTAGTCCTATGCTGACTATGAGTTACCCACTGTAATGTGTTGTAGTCCTATGCTGACTATGAGTAACCCACTGTAATGTGTTGTAGTCCTATGCTGACTATGAGAGTAACCCACTGTAATGTGTTGTAGCCCTATGCTGACTATGAGTAACCCACTGTAATGTGTTGTAGTCCTATGGTGACTATGAGAGTAACCCACTGTAATGTGTTGTAGTCCTATGCTGACTATGAGAGTAACTCACTGTAATGTGTTGTAGTCCTATGGTGACTATGAGAGTAACCCACTGTAATGTGTTGTAGTCCTATGGTGACTATGAAAGTAACCCACTGTAATGTGTTGTAGTCCTATGGTTACTATGAGAGTAACCCACTGTAATGTGTTGTAGGCCTATGCTGACTATGAGAGTAACCCACTGCTGAGACAGGGGATCGAGTTCTGTGTCAGACAGTTCTATATCCTGCACCGTAAACCCTTCATCCTCCAGCTGTTTGCCAGCGTGGCCCCACTGCTGGAGTTCACAGTAAGTGTGTTTGCATAAGCACCTTTCTGATTCAGAGAGGTTAAATGTGGAAGACACATTTCAGTTGAATGCATTCAGTTGTGGAACTGACTAGGTCTCCCCTTATGAGCGTATCTGCATCTGCGTGTGTTGTCTAACCATGTGACTGTGTCTCCCTCCCAGACGTGCACCAGTACAGGCCTGTCTAAGGGGGTGTCTGCTCAGTGCCTCTTTGACCTGCTGGTCTCTCTGGAGGGAGAGACGCGTGATACCCTGGATGCCCTGGAGCTGGTCAAGGCTGAGAAACCCCTACGCTCCCTGGGTAAACACCACCACCTCAACCCCCCTGGGTCCCATCACTCAGGAGTATTGTATCATTAGAGGTTGTGTCTGACATGGCACCCTGTTCAGTATCCTGTATGCTTTTTATCAGACGCTTCTATCCAAAATGACTTACAGTCATGCATGCATTGTATGTCCAGATGGTTCCAGGATTTGAACCCACCATCCTGACGTTGCAAGCACTATGCTCTCCCAACTGAGCTACAGAGGACCATTTTCCCTATACTGTTCTACTTTTGACTAGCCACATAGTTTTGCTGGCGTGGATTCCCATTGTTTTAAGATTGGAGTAGTTTTAATGACAGCGTGAGCTGATCAGGAGAAAATAAAAACTTAGGTCCCTAGTTAATAGACTCTTACTAAGGCCTGGAGTTTCTCATTGTCAGGTGTCTCCTAGTTAATAGACTCTTACTAAGGCCTGGAGTGTCTCCTTGTCAGGATTCTCCTAGTTATAGTATATTTTAGGTCCTGAAAGTGCTACAGCATGAATTCCAGTGGTTCTCTCTGTTTCAGACTTCTGCTATGGTAGTGAGGACCTGGCCTTCTCCATCAGTGAGTCCATCAAGCTGTGTGTGACGGTGGTGGCCTACGCCCCAGAGTCTTTCAGGAGGTGTGGTTTCACATCACTCACGGCCAGCCCTGTATAGCAACATTGTACGTTAGGCTTACTAAATGCTGACGCCCTCTCCTATCTTCCTCTGTGTGTGTGCGTGTTTGTGCGTGTATGTGTTTATGCGTTGTGTGTGTGTGTGTACTGTATCAGTCTACAGATGCTGATGGTGCTGGAGGCCCTGGTGCCGTGTTTTCTCCAGAAGCTGAAGAGCAACACCATGACCATGGAGTCAGCCTCGGCAGCGCGGGACGAGATCGCCGCCATCGCCGCCCTGGCCACCTCCCTGCAGGCCCTGCTCTACAGCTCAGAGACCCTCACACGGTCAGACACACACACACAAGCCGTGCATCTGATAAGCAGATCTGGCCCATCATGTCTTTCTAAATGTATGTTCCAAGCCCTAATTGAATGTGACATTTGCCCTTTATCTCTGCTATCTTCCACCCCTCTCCTCTCCTCCACTCTCCACCCCTCCCATCCCCACCCCTCTCAGGCCTATGACTGCCCCCCCAGTTGAGTCGCTGTGACCAGGGACACAAAGGTGCAACGACTGCCAACCACGCCATGTCTGGAGGGCCCAACACCAGGTGTGGAGTAGCCATTACACCTGCTGGATTGTGTCCAAAATGGCACCCCTAATGCACTAACTTTGGCCAGAGTAATAGGGCTGTAGTGCACTATATAGGAAAAAGGTGTTATTTTGGACATAGTATTGATTTATTTCACGTTCATTTAAGTCTCTTAAAGAAACTGTACCACCTGGCTGTTATGAACATGTTGTTTTGTTACTTTTCCTAATTCTCTTCATAACTGTAAGACATAAATATAGTGTTGTTTGTTGTTCCTGGATGCTGTTGCCGTAGTGATATCCTAAAGATACCTATGTACAGGTCATCATCACAACAGAAGAAAATACCCCCAAAGACAATAGAAGATGTCCCATGTGTTTACACCACAGTTGGTACAGATGATCATGTTTCATGGATGCTTGTTTGTGTCGTGTACTCGTGTTGCTTGGTGTCAATGTCAGTCGCCTTGTGTCCGGCATCAGGGACAACCTTCACCTGTTGGAGGAGGGCCAGGGGATGCCTCGCGAGGAGCTGGACGAGCGTATCGCCCGTGAGGAGTTTCGCCGGCCCCGGGAGTCCCTCCTGAACATCTGCACTGAGTTCTACAAGCACTGCGGTCCGCGCCTCAAGATCCTGCAGAACGTGGCCGGGGAACCCCGTGTCACCGCCTTAGAGCTGCTGGACATCAAGTCCCACATGAGGTGAATGGTTGGATTTAGTGCATAGTGTTTCAACCAGGTGGAAACTATCCTCATTCAATGCCCAATGTGCAGCACCCACTTGGGTGAAAGTGGCCACAAATGAGACACACTTTAACTGGGTATGACATCACTATTCGCACAGATATGGTATGGACGCTTACAGGGACCTGATTTGCAGAAATGTTTAGAATTGTGCGTGTGCGATTTTGTGTGTACAATCTGTATGCCTTTTTGTGTGTGGATGAGTGCCGTGTGTGTTTGTGTGTGTGTGTGTGTAATTCCCTGACTGTGCATACGGTTGTGCATGTGTATATGATTGCATGTGTGTTTCTGTGTATGATAATTTTGTGTGTGTGTGTGTGTGTGTGGTTATGTGTTTTCCCCCAGATTGGCAGAGATCGCCCACTCCCTCCTCAAGCTGGCCCCCTACGACAGCCTGACCATGGAGAGCCGAGGCCTGCGGCGCTACGTCACTGAGATGCTGCCCATCACCGATTGGTCGTCCGAGGCTGTGCGGCCCGCCCTCATCCTCATCCTGAAGCGGCTTGACCGCATGTTCAACAAGATCCACAAGATGCCTACGCTCAGGTGCGCTCGCCCACAGGCTCTGTGCTCCAGGTCTGTTGCCGCGCTGCGCGCCCTTTAACCCTTGCTCCTTCACAACCGTACCGTACTGTGGTGTTACAGTGGAGTGAAGTACCGTACTGTGGTGTTACAGTGGAGTGAAGTACCGTACTGTGGTGTTACAGTGGAGTGAAGTACTGTACTGTGGTGTTACAGTGGAGTGAAGTACCGTACTGTGGTGTTACAGTGGAGTGAAGTACCGTACTGTGGTGTTACAGTGGAATGAAGTACCGTACTGTGGTGTTACAGTGGAGTGAAGTACCGTACTGTGGTGTTACAGTGGAATGAAGTACCGTACTGTGGTGTTACAGTGGAGTGAAGTACTGTACTGTACTGTGGTGTTACAGTGGAGTGAAGTACCGTACTGTGGTGTTACAGTGGAGTGAAGTACTGTACTGTGGTGTTACAGTGGAGTGAAGTACCGTACTGTACTGTGGTGTTACAGTGGAGTGAAGTACCGTACTGTGGTGTTACAGTGGAGTGAAGTACCGTACTGTGGTGTTACAGTGGAGTGAAGTACCGTACTGTACTGTGGTGTTACAGTGGAGTGAAGTACCGTACTGTACTGTGGTGTTACAGTGGAGTGAAGTACCGTACTGTGGTGTTACAAGGGAGTGAAATACTGTACCGTACTGTGGTGTTACAGTGGAGTCAAGTACCGTACTGTGGTGTTACAATGGAGTGAAGTAATGTACCGTACTGTGTTACAGTGGAGTGAAGTACTGTACCGTACAGTGGTGTTACAGTGGAGTGAAGTACCGTACCGTACTGTGGTGTAACAGTGGAGTGAAGTACCATACTGTACAGTGGTGTTACAGTGGAGTGAAGTACCGTACCGTACTGTGGTGTTACAGTGGAGTGAAGTACTGTACCGTACTGTGGTGTTACAGTGGAGTGAAGTACGATATCATACTGTGGTGTTACAGTGGAGTGAAGTACAGTACCGTACTGTGGTGTTACAGTGGAGTGAAGTACTGTACCGTACTGTGGTGTTGCAGTGGAGTGAAGTACGATATCATACTGTGGTGTTACAATGGAGGGAAGTACTGTACCATACTGTGTTACAGTGGAGTGAAGTACAGTACCGTACTGTGGTGTTACAGTGGAGTGAAGTACTGTACCGCACTGTGGTGTTACAGTGGAGTGAAGTACCGTACTGTGGTGTTACAGTGGAATGAAGTACCGTACTGTGGTGTTACAGTGGAGTGAAGTACCGTACTGTGGTGTTACAGTGGAATGAAGTACCGTACTGTGGTGTTACAGTGGAGTGAAGTACTGTACTGTACTGTGGTGTTACAGTGGAGTGAAGTACCGTACTGTGGTGTTACAGTGGAGTGAAGTACCGTACTGTACTGTGGTGTTACAGTGGAGTGAAGTACCGTACTGTACTGTGGTGTTACAGTGGAGTGAAGTACCGTACTGTGGTGTTACAGTGGAGTGAAGTACCGTACTGTGGTGTTACAGTGGAGTGAAGTACCGTACTGTACTGTGGTGTTACAGTGGAGTGAAGTACCGTACTGTACTGTGGTGTTACAGTGGAGTGAAGTACCGTACTGTGGTGTTACAAGGGAGTGAAATACTGTACCGTACTGTGGTGTTACAGTGGAGTCAAGTACCGTACTGTGGTGTTACAATGGAGTGAAGTAATGTACCGTACTGTGTTACAGTGGAGTGAAGTACTGTACCGTACAGTGGTGTTACAGTGGAGTGAAGTACCGTACCGTACTGTGGCGTTACAGTGGAGTGAAGTACTGTACTGTGGTGTTACAGTAGAGTGAAGTACCGTACCGTACTGTGGTGTAACAGTGGAGTGAAGTACCGTACCGTACTGTGGTGTAAAAGTGGAGTGAAGTACGATATCGTACTGTGGTGTTGCAGTGGAGTGAAGTACTGTACTGTGGTGTTACAGGAGAGTGAAGTACCGTACTGTGGCGTTACAGTGGGGTGAAGTACCGTACTGTGGTGTTACAGTGGAGTGAAGTACTGTACCGTACAGTGGTGTTACAGTGGAGTGAAGTACCGTACCGTACTGTGGTGTAACAGTGGAGTGAAGTACCATACTGTACAGTGGTGTTACAGTGGAGTGAAGTACAGTACCGTACTGTGGTGTTACAGTGGAGTGAAGTACAGTACCGTACTGTGGTGTTACAGTGGAGTGAAGTACTGTACCGTACTGTGGTGTTACAGTGGAGTGAAGTACCGTACCGTACTGTGGCGTTACAGTGGAGTGAAGTACTGTACTGTGGTGTTACAGTAGAGTGAAGTACCGTACTGTGGTGTAACAGTGGAGTGAAGTACCGTACCGTAACTGTGGTGTAAAAGTGGAGTGAAGTACGATATCGTACTGTGGTGTTGCAGTGGAGTGAAGTACTGTACTGTGGTGTTACAGTAGAGTGACGTACCGTACTGTGGTGTTACAGTGGAGTGAAGTACTGTACTGTGGTGTTGCAGTGGAGTGAAGTACTGTACTGTGGTATTACAGTAGAGTGAAGTACCGTACTTTGGCGTTACAGTGGGGTGAAGTACCGTACTGTGGTGTTACAGTGGAGTGAAGTACCGTACTGTAGTGTTACAGTGGAGTGAAGTACCGTACCGTACTGTGGCGTTGCAGTGGGGTGAAGTACCGTACTGTGGCGTTACAGTGGAGTGAAGTACCGTACTGTGGTGTTACAGTGGAGTGAAGTACTGTGGTGTTACAGTAGAGTGAAGTACCGTACTGTGGCGTTACAGTGGGGTGAAGTACCGTACTGTGGTGTTACAGTGGAGTGAAGTACTGTACTGTGGTGTTACAGTGGAGTGAAGTACCGTAGCTGTAGTCAACTCTGTTCCTAGACGAGCTGGCTGAACAGAGTAGTGCACTGCTGCTTCCGTGGGTGTAATTGTCATCGCTGCTGGCTGCTCACAGTTTGATTGTGTGTGTGTTGTAGTTTTTAAAGTCCCATGACTGCTGAGTTTGGCTCTGCTTATGTGTGTGTCTGTGAGCTCTGCGATGTCATCTGTCAATACGAGCTGCTTTATTGATACCTCTGCTGAGTAGTGATGGGTCAATATGAGCTGCTTTAGGTCCACATAGAGAGTCATCAGAACCTGGACCTGGTTATTGATACCTCTGCTGAGTAGTGATGGGTCAATATGAGCTGCTTTAGGTCCACATAGAGAGTCATCAGAACCTGGACCTGGTTATTGATACCTCTGCTGAGTAGTGATGGGTCAATATGAGCTGCTTTAGGTCCACATAGAGAGTCATCAGAACCTGGACCTGGTTATTGATACCTCTGCTGAGTAGTGATGGGTCAATATGAGCTGCTTTAGGTCCACATAGAGAGTCATCAGAACCTGGACCTGGTTATTGATACCTCTGCTGAGTAGTGATGGGTCAATATGAACTGCTTTAGGTCCACATAGAGAGTCATCAGAACCTGGACCTGGTTATTGATACCTCTGCTGAGTAGTGATGGGTCAATATGAGCTGCTTTAGGTCCACATGGAGAGTCATCAGAACCTGGACCTGGTTATTGATACCTCTGCTGAGTAGTGATGGGTCAATATGAGCTGCTTTAGGCCCACATAGAGAGTCATCAGAACCTGGACCTGGTTATCGACACCTCTGCTGAGTAGTGATGGGTCAATATGAGCTGATTTAGGCCCACATAGAGAGTCATCAGAACCTGGACCTGGTTATTGATACCTCTGCTGAGTAGTGATGGGTCAATATGAACTGCTTTAGGTCCACATAGAGAGTCATCAGAACCTGGACCTGGTTATTGATACCTCTGCTGAGTAGTGATGGGTCAATATGAGCTGCTTTAGGTCCACATAGAGAGTCATCAGAACCTGGACCTGGTTATTGATACCTCTGCTGAGTAGTGATGGGTCAATATGAGCTGCTTTAGGCCCACATAGAGAGTCATCAGAACCTGGACCTGGTTATTGATACCTCTGCTGAGTAGTAATGGGTCAATATGAACTGCTTTAGGCCCACATAGAGAGTCATCAGAACCTGGACCTGGTTATTGATACCTCTGCTGAGTAGTAATGGGTCAATATGAACTGCTTTAGGCCCACATAGAGAGTCATCAGAACCTGGACCTGGTTATCGACACCTCTGCTGAGTAGTGATGGGTCAATATGAGCTGCTTTAGGCCCACATAGAGAGTCATCAGAACCTGGACCTGGTTATTGATACTTCTGCTGAGTAGTGATGGGATTATTTATTTAATAGCCTTTCCAAACTAAACGTTTTCAAAATGCGAAGTTATAGGTTGATATTTTGTGAAGTTTGTCTTGTGTTTGTAGTGGATGTGTGTATCAGTGGAGGCTGGTGGGAGGAGCTATAGGAGGAAGGGCTCGTTGTAATGGCTGGAATGGATTAAATGGAATGGTATCAAACATATGGAAACCACACGTTCTATAGCTCCTCCCATCAGTCTCCTCTGTTGTGTATGTTTATAACTGAGTGTGATTAGTAAGCGAACGTGTGTGTGTGTGTTTATACTAATTGTGTGTGTGTGTGAGCAAGCCTGTGTGTGCGTGCGTATGTGTTTATACTGATTGTGTGTGTGTTTATACTGATTGTGTGTGTGTGCGTGTGTACCCTACAGGAGACAGGTGGAGTGGGAGGCAGCCAGTAGTCTGATTGAAGGTATCTGTCTGACTCTCCAGCGTCAGCCAATCATCTCCTTCCTCCCTCACCTCCGCTCCCTCATCAACGTCTGTGTCAATCTGGTGAGGAGTGGTCACACACACACCTCAAATACACACTGTGCTGTGACTTAACTATGATGTTGTTGTTTGCGTGTGTGTGTTTCTCTATCTGTATGTGTGTGTGTGTGTTTGTGTGCGTGCCCTTGTGTGTGTGTTTCTCAGGTGATGGGGGTAGTAGGCCCCTCCAGTGTGGCTGATGGGCTGCCCCTGCTCCACCTGAGCCCGTATCTGTCCCCCCCTCTACCCTTCAGCACAGCAGTGGTCCGCCTGGTGGCTCTGCAGATACAGGTGAGACTACCCAGCCCAAGAACTAACCTCGGGGTAACTGTGTGTGTGTGTGTCATAATGAAACATGTATCTTGTTCTCTTTCCTGATTGACAGGCTTTGAAGGATGACTTCCCCCTGAGCCATGTGATCTCCCCCTTCACCAATCAGGAGAGGCGAGAGGGCATGCTGCTCAACCTGCTGATTCCATTCGTGCTGACAGTGGGTTCAGGGAGCAAAGGTCAGAGCCCAGGGTTAAGAGGTCTAATGCCACCAATCTGTGTGTGTATGTATGAATACATGCATCTGAAATAATGACTGTGTTTCAGGCAGACTGAATGTCACCTTGCAGTCACCTGCCAGATCTCACAGCGCCTGGATCGGTGTTAAAAATATCAGTTACCTGCATCATACAGTGCCTTCAGAAAGTATTCAGACCCCTGGACTTTACAGCCTTATTCTACATTTTATTACATCGTTTTTTCCCTCATCAATCTACACATAATACCCCATAATGACGAAGTAAAAACAGGTTTTTAGAAGACTTGAGGCTGTAATCCCTGCTAAAGGTGCTTCAATAAAGTACTGAGTAAAGGGTCTGAATACTTATGTAAATAAGGTATTTCTGTTTTGTTTTTTTGAATAAATTTGCAAAAATGTCTAAAAACCTGTTTTCGCTTCATCATTAAAGGGTATTGTGTGTAGATTGATGAGGATTTATTTTCAATTTAATACATTTTAGAATAAGGCTGTAACGTAACAAAATGTGGAATACTTTCCGAAGGCACTGTATACAACAATCTGATACTCCCTTGCGCCATCGATGACCTGGCACCTAACGATTAGTTGATATGTGTTGCACAACTGCAATGTAGTTGGCCTTGAAAGAAACCTGTGTGTGTGTGTGTGTGTGCATGTGTGTTCCACCCTATCCAGACTCCCCACACCTGGAGCTGCCTGAGGTCTCTCTGCTCCTGCAGACAGTCATCAACATCCTCCTCCCCCCACGCATCATCAGCACGTCCCGGACCAAGAACTTCATGCTGGACACCTCCCCCGCCCACTGCTCCACCCCGGGGGACCAGGGCAAGGACCTGAGGAGAGAGGGCCTGGCTGAGTCCACCAGTCAAGCTGCATACCTGGGTAGGGTTAGACTTATGCAGACTTAGACAATTTAAATGTACATGCTGACTAGACTGGGCGAGTGTGTTGATTTTGTCTAGCCACACCAGACGTGATCAGGACTCACAGGTTGAAATATCAAAACAAACTCTGAACCAAATATATTAATTTGGGGACAGGTCGAAAAGCATTAAACATTCATGTCAAATTAGCTAGCTAATTTGTCCTGAGATATAAACATTGGGTTGTTATTTTACCTGAAATGCACAAGGTCCTCTACTCTGACAATGAATCCACAGATAAAAGGGTAAACCGAGTTGGTTTCTAGTAATCTCTCCTCCTTCAGTCTTCTTCTTCTTTGCACTTCATATGACGGTTGGCATCCAACTTTAAGGTGCATTACCACCACCAACAGGACTGGAATGTCGACCTCAGTTCATCTTTCAATCACCCACGTGCGTACAGTGCCTTCGGAAAGTATTCAGACCCCTTAAATGTTCCCACATTTTGTTACATTACAGCCTAATTCTAAAATGTATCAAATTGTTTTTTTCCTCATCAATCTACACACAATACCCCATAATGACAAAGCAAAAATAGGTTTTTAGACATTTTTGCTAATTTATTAAAAATTAAAACTGAAATATCACATTTTCATAAGTATTCAGACCCTTTACTCAGTACTTTGTTGAAGCACCTTTGGCAGCGATTACACCCTCGAGTCTTCTTGGGTATGACACTACAAGCTTGGCACACCCATAGGGCAGCGCACAATTTGCCCAGCGTTGTCTGGGTTTGGCCGGGGTAGGCCGTCATTGTAAATAAGAATTTGTTCTTAACTGACTTGCCTAGTTAATTAAAGGTTAAATAAAAAATAACAAATGTAAATAACACCTGTATTTGGGGAGTTCTCCCAGCCTTCTCTGCAGATCCTCTTAAGCTCTGTCAGGTTGGATGGGGAGTGTTGCTGCACAGCTATTTTCAGGCCTCTCCAAAGATGTACGATCGGGTTCAAGTCCAGGCTCTGGCTGGGCCACTCAAGGAAATTCAGAGACTCCTGTGTTGACTTCGCTGTGTGCTTAGGGTCGTTTTCATGTTGGAAGGTGAACCTTCGCCATAGTCTGAGGTCCTGAGCTCTGGAGCAGGTTTTCATCAAGGATCTCTTTTTTTCTTTCTTTTACCTTTATTTAACTAGGCATGTCAGTTAAGAACAAATTCTTACTTTTTATGACGGCCTAGGAACAGTGGGTTAACTGCCTTGTTCAGGGGCAGAACGACAGATTTTTACCTTGATCTTGCCACCTTTCGGTTACTAGTCCAACGCTCTAACCACTAGGCTACCTGCCACCTCTCTGTAATTTGCACCGTTCATCTTTGCCTCGATCCTGACTAGTCTCCCAGTCCCTGCAGCAGAATAACATCCCCACAGCATGGTGCTGACACCACCAGGCATCACCGTACGGATGGTGCCAGGTTTCCTCCAGACATGATGCTTGGCATTCAGGCCAGAGAGTTCAATCTTGGTTTCATCAGAACAGAGAATCTTGTTTCTCAATGTCTGAGTCTTTAGGTGCCTTTTGACAAACTCCAAGTGGGCTGTCATGTTCTTTTTACTGAGGAGTGGCTTCCATCTGGCCACTCTACCATAAAGGCCTGATTGGTGGAGTGCTGCAGTGATGGTTCTCCTTCTGGAAGGCTCTCCCATCTCCACAGAGGAACTCTAGAGCTCTGTCAGAGTGATCATCAGGTTCATGGTCACTTCCCTGACCAAGGCCCTTTTCCCCCGATTGCTCAGTTTGGCCGGAGCGGCCAGCTCTAGGAAGAGTCTTGGTGGTTCCAAACTTCTTCCGTTTAAGAATGATGGAGGACACTGTGTTCTTGGGGACCTTCAATGCTGCATAAACTTTTTGGTACCCTTCCCCAGATCTGTGCCTCGACACAATCCTGTCTCTGAGCTCTACGGACTATTCCTTCGACCTCATGGCTTGGTTTTTGCTCTGACGTGCACTGTCAACTGTGGGACCTTATATAGACAAGTGTGTGTGCCTTTCCAAATCATGTCCAATCAATTGAATTTACCACAGGTGGACTCCAATTAAGTTGTAGAAACATCTCAAGGTTGATCAATCGAAGCAGGATGCACCTGAGCTCAATTTTGAGTCTCATAGCAAAGGGTCTGAATACTTATATAAATAAGGTATTTCAGTTATTAATTTGCTTTGTCGTTATGGGGTATTGTTTATAGATTGCTGAGATTTTTTAAAAATGTAATCCATTTTAGAATATGGCTGTAACATATTAAACTGTGGAAAAAGTCAAGGGGTCTGAATAGTTTCCGAAGGCACTGTATACGCTCCTAAAAACCAATGAGGAGATGGGAGAGGTGGGATTTGTAGCGCGTTATGCATCACAAATAGAACAAGTTCAGTTTTAGTGCCTGGCTACGCAGACGCTCGTTGACGCACGTAACGCGAGCAATGTGGTCAGCATATTACACTTAGAACTTACATTTATTTTAAGGGAACTTTATTTTCCCTGCGATAGACTAGCGTCCTGTCCAGAGGGTGTATTTGTACATCAAGCTGCCTACAGAAACAGTAGATAGGTTGCTCCTCCTATGAGCCGTTCTGGCTCGCACAAACCAAGACTCGTGCATTGCTATTTAGACTGAGACTTACATTTAGAACTTCCATTTTCTTCTGAGGGAACTTTGTTCTGTAGGGTTCTGATTTAGGTTCCAGTGGCAGAGTGGGATGATGAGATGTTGAATGATAGTGAATGTCTGGTTAAAAGAGCTGATGGTTGTTGATTGGGGGGGGGTGTTTCTGGCTCTTCCTTTTGTTCTCCCATTATTTTCTCTCTCTCTTTTCCCTCACCCTCCCTTTCTAATTTTCTCTCCTCCCTCTGCTTTCTCTTCCTCCTTTTCACACTATCGCTTTCTGACTCCTCCCTTTCTCTGTCTTTCTCTCCTCCCTCTCTCTCCCCCTCCCCTCTCCCCTCCTCCCCTCTCTACCCCCTCTCTATCTCCCCACTCTCTCTATCTCCCCCCTCTCTCCCCACTCTCTCTACACCCTCCCCTCCTCCCCCTCTCCCCCCACTCTCTCTACCCCTCCCCACTATCTCTAACCCCTCCTCTCCCCTCTCTCCCCCCTCTCTCTCCCCTCCTCCCACTATCTCCCCCCAGCTCTAAAGGTTGTGTTGGTGTGTTTTGAGCGGCAGCTGGGGAACCAGTGGTATCGCCTCAGCCTGCAGGTTAAGGAGATGTCTCTGAGGAAGGTGGGAGGCCTGGCCTTCTGGGACTTCATAGATTTCATAGTGCGTACTCGGATTCCCATCTTCGTCCTGCTGCGCCCCTTCATCCAGTGCAAGGTAGGAGCCCTGTGTAGTATTATACTGTATCCTCCATTCTACTACCCTGTATAGTATTATGTGGGCACCCGAGTGGCGCAGCGGTCTAAGGCACTGCATCTCAGTGCAAGAGGTGTCTCTATAGTACCTGGTTCAAATCCAGGCTGTATCACGTCCGGCCGTGATTAGGAGTCCCATAGGGCGGCTCACAATTGGCCCAGCGTCGTCCGGGTTTGGCTGGAGTAGGCCTTCATTGTAAATAAGAAATTATTTTTAACTGACTTCCAAGTTAAATAAAGGTTAATTAAATAAACAAATTATACTGTACCCTCCACTCTTTCTCTCTCTCTCTCGCTCTTCCTCTGTCTCTCTCTCGCTCTTCCTCTGTCTCTCTCTCTCGCTTTTCCTCTGTCTCTTTCTCTCTCTCCCTCCCTCTCTCTGTCTAACTATCTCCCTCTCTCTCTCTAACTATCTCTCCCTCTCTCTCTCTCTCTCTCTCTCTCCCTCTCTAACTATCTCCCTCTCTCTCTCTAACTCTCACTCTCACTCTCTCTCTCGCTCTCTCTCTTTTTGTGCTCTTCTTCTACTGTTCCCTTCATCTCCTTCCTCTTTAACCCCTCCCAGCTCCTGACCCAGCCAGCTGACTCCCAGGAGGAGATCACGGCCCGCCACCACATCGCTGACCAGTTGGAGCGCCGCTTCATCCCCCGCCCCCTCTGCAAGAGCTCCCTGTTCGCAGAGTTCAATAACGAGCTGAAGATCCTCAAGGAGGCCGTGCATAGTGGCTCTGGTTGGTAACCCACTGATTAGTACACTAGTTATTAGTAGAGTAGCTGTTAGTATACTACCTTTTAGTGCACTACCCATTAGTGGACTACCCATTAGTACACTACCCATTAGTACACTACCCATTAGTGGACTTCCCATTAGTACACTACCCCTTAGTATACTACCCATTAGTGGACCACCCATTAGTACACTACTCATTAGGACACTACCCATTAGTACACTACTCATTAGTTACTACTCATTAGTACACTACCCATTAATACACTAATCATTAATACACTACCCATTAGTACACTACTCATTAGTGGACTACCCACATTAGTGGACTACCCATTAGTACACTACTCAATACCCATTAGTACACTACCCATTAGTTACTACTCATTAGTACACTACCCATTAATACACTAATCATTAATACACTACTCATTAGTGGACTACCCAGAAGTGGACTACCCAGAAGTGGACTACCCATTAGTGGACTACCCATTAGTGGACTACCCATTAGTTGACTACCCAGAAGTGGACTACCCATTAGTGGACTACCCATTAGTGGACTTCCCATTAGTACACTACTCATTAGGACACTACCCATTAGTACACTACTCATTAGTGGACTACCCATAGTGGAATACCCATTAGTTACTACCCATTAATACACTACCAATTAATTCACTACCCATTAGTACACTACCCATTAGTATACTACCCATTAGTGGACTACCCATTAGTGGACTACACCCATTAGTACACTACCTATTAGTTACTACCCATTAGTACACTACCCATTAATACACTACCCATTAGTACACTACTCATTAGTGGACTACCCATATGTAGACTACCCATTAGTGGACTACCCGTTAGTACACTACCCATTAGTGGACTACCCGTTAGTACACTACACATTAGTACACTTCACATTAGTACACTACCCGTTAGTCCACTACCCGTTAGCTTACTACCCATTAGCACACTACCCATTAGCAGACTACCCATTAGTGCACTACATATTAGTGCACTACACATTAGTACACTACTCATTAGTACACTACCCATTAGTACACTACCCATTAGTGGACTACCCATTAGTGGACTACCCATTAGTACACTACCCATTAGTACACTACCCATTCGTTCACTACCCATTAGTGCACTACATATTAGTGCACTACACATTAGTACACTACTCATTAGTACACTACCCATTAGTACACTACACATTAGTGCACTACACATTAGTACACTACTCATTAGTACACTACCCATTAGTACACTACCCATTAGTGGACTACCCATTAGTGGACTACCCATTAGTACACTACCCATTAGTACACTACCCATTCGTTCACTACCCATTAGTGCACTACATATTAGTGCACTACACATTAGTACACTACTCATTAGTACACTACCCATTAGTACACTACACATTAGTGCACTACACATTAGTACACTACCCATTAGTGTACTACCCATTAGTGGACTACCCATTAGTGGACTACCCATTAGTACACTACCCATTAGTACACTACCCATTCGTTCACTACCCATTCGTTCACTACCCATTAGGGCACTACACATTAGTACACTACCCATTAGTTACTACCCGTTAGTACACTACCCATTAGTACACTACCCATTAGTACACTACCCATTAGTACACACTACCCATTAGTGCACTACACATTAGTACACGACCCATTAGTACACTACCCATTAGTACACTACCCATTAGTGCACTACACATTAGTACACGACCCATTAGTACACTACCCATTAGTTACTACCCATTAGTGCACTACACATTAGTACACTACCCATTAGTACACTACCCATTAGTGGACTACCATTTAGTGCACTACCCGTCTGTTCACTACCCGTTAGTACACTGCATGTTAGTACACTGCACGATAGTACACTTCACATTAGTCCACTACCCGTTAGTGCACTACCCATTAGTACACAACCATTAGTGCACTACCCATTAGTACACTACCCATTAGTGCACTACCCATTAGAGCACTACCCATTAGTTCCCTACCCATTAGTATTAGTGCACTAGCCATTAGAGCACTACCCATTAGTACACTACCCATTAGTGCACTACCCATTAGTTCACTACCCGTTAGTACACTTCACGTTAGTACACTGCATGTTAGTACACTGCACGATAGTACACTTCACGTTAGTCCACTACCCGTTAGTATTAGTCCACTAGCCATTAGAGCACTACCCATTAGTACACAACCATTAGTGCACTACCCATTAGTACACTACCCATTAGTGCACTACCCATTAGAGCACTACCCATTAGTTTCCTACCCATTAGTATTAGTGCACTACCCATTAGAGCACTACCCATTAGTTACTACCCATTCGTGCACTACCAATTAGTACACTACCAATTAGCAGACTACCCATTAGCAGACTACCCATTAGTACACTACCCATTAATGTACTACCCATTAGTACACTACCCATTAGTACACTACCCATTAATGTACTACCCATTAGTACACTACCCGTTAGTACACTACCCTTTAGACACATGGCCAACCAGTAAACAAATGCCATGTTAACCTTTCGTTATTAAATGACAGGTTATGATAAGAGATGTGTCTGTTCATGCCCCCTCCTGCCCACAGCGTACCAGGGCAAGACGTCCATCAGTACAGTGGGCACGTCCACCTCTGCCTACCGCCTGTCGCTGGCCACCATGTCCCGGTCCAACACGGGCACGGGAACGGTGTGGGAGCAGGAGAGCCAGCCGTCACGCCAGCCCTCCCAGGACACGCTGAGCCGCACCGACGAGGATGACGAACAGGAGCAGGAAGAGAGTCAGACACCCCGCCTACTACTATCACTACCACTTATCACTCTATCACTGAGTCAGACAGTCCTCCTACCTACTAATAATACTACTATCACTCTATCACTGAGTCAGACACTCCTCCTATCCACTACTACTATCACTCTATCACTGAGTCAGACAGTCCTCCTACCTACTAATAATACTACTATCACTCTATCACTGAGTCAGACACTCCTCCTATCCACTACTACTATCACTCTATCACTGAGTCAGACACTCCTCCTACCTACTTATAATACTACTATCACTCTATCACTGAGTCAGACACTCCTCCTATCCACTACTACTATCACTCTATCACTGAGTCAGACAGTCCTCCTACCTACTAATAATACTACTATCACTATCACTGAGTCAGACACTCCTCCTATCCACTACTACTATCACTCTATTACTGAGTCAGACAGTCCTCCTATCCACTACTACTATCACTCTATCACTGAGTCAGACACTCCTCCTACCTACTTATAATACTCCTATCACTCTATCACTGAGTCAGACAGTCCTCCTATCTACTACTACTATCACTCTATCACTGAGTCAGACAGTCCTCCTACCTACTACTACTACTATCACTCTATCACTGAGTCAGACATTCCTCCTACCTACTACTACTACTATCACTCTATCACTGAGTCAGACAGTCCTCCTATCTACTACTACTATCACTCTATCACTGAGTCAGACAGTCCTCCTATCTACTACTACTATCACTCTATCACTGAGTCAGACAGTCCTCCTATCTACTACTACTACTAGCACTCTATCACTGAGTCAGACACTCCTCCTACTGACTACGATCACTCTATTCTCTCTAAGGCTGTATTCCAATATCCACTAGCATACCACATAGAATCCATGCCTAATACATTGGTTAATTGTAAATGCTAGTGTGGGTATTGGCCAGTGTAGATATTGGATGTTTAATTGAGTACAGGTTTCAAACCAAAGCACGATACCTGTCAATCCCAGTGGTCAAAAGAGAATGATGACTTCCTTGTTGTTGGACATGTTATATGTTTTGAGAGTTTTGAGGTCCAATGCAACTGACAATTAGCTATTATTGGCAGAGAAGTTTGGAGCTCTTTTTTTTATTGGTCTATTATCTAATTTATTGCATGGTGATGTCACCATGGAAGACCAAAACTCCAACCCACCAAAACAGGCTGAAATTTCAAGTGGTCTTTTCAAATAGCACTTACACTAAAAGGGCATTATCATAATTTTCACAATATTATTCCAAACTCATAGTGTTGAATTATATACTGACCAAAAATATAAACGCAGCATACAACAATTTCAAAGATTTTACGGAGTTACAGTTCATATAAGGAAATCAGTCAATTGAAATAAATAAATTAGTCTCTAATCTATAGATTTCACATGACTGGGCAGGGGAGCAGCCCTGGTTGGGCCCCGGGCTCACACACTGGGGAGCCAGGACCAGCCAATCTGAGAGTTACTGCCAAATTCTCTAAAACGATGTTGGATACGGCTTATGGTAGAGAAATTAACATTCAATTCTCTGGCAACAGCTCTGGTGGACATTCCTGCAGTCTGCATGCCAGCCCCCACCCTCAAAACTTGAGACATCTGTGGCATTGTGTTGTGTGACAAAACTGCACATTTTAGATTGGCCTTTTATTGTCTCCAGCACAACGTGCACCTGTGTAATAATCATGCTGTTTAATCAGCTTCTTGATGTGCCATACATGTCAGGTGGATGGATTATCTTGGAAAATGAGAAATGCTCACTAACAGGGATGTAAACAAATTTGAGAGAAAGCACATGAAACATGGGACCAACACTTTACATGTTGCATTTATATTTTAGTTTAGTATATATAAAACATAGAAAAGTCACGTTTTTCGACTGCACTGGGCCTTTAATTAATTGTATCTCCGCTTTCATATGGTCTGTTTTTCTCTCCCTCTCTTTCTCTCTTTCTCCCCCTCTTTCACTATCTGATTGGTGTCTGGTTGCATGCTTGGGTTTGCCTGCATGTCATTTTCAACCCCCACTCCTCCCACCCTACACCGGTCTTTTGATCACCCCCTTTCCTCCCTCTCTCTCTATCCCTACCTCCTTTCCTCCCTCTCTCTCTGTCCCTACCTCCTTTCCTCCCTCTCTCTCTGTCCCTACCTCCTTTCCTCCCTCTCTCTCTATCCCTACCTCCTTTCCTCCCTCTCTCTCTGTCTCTACCTCCTTTCCTCCCTCTCTCTCTGTCCCTACCTCCTTTCCTCTCTCTCTCTCTGTCCCTACCTCCTTTCCTCCCTCTCACTCTATCCCTACCTCCTTTCCTCCCTCTCTCTCTGTCTCTACCTCCTTTCCTCCCTCTCTCTCTGTCCCTACCTCCTTTCCTCCATTCTCTCTCTCTGTCCCTACCACCTTTCCTCCCTCTCTCTCTGTCCCTACCTCTTTTCATCCCTCTCTCTCTGTCCCTACCTCCCTCTCTCTCTGTCTCTACCTCCTTTCCTCCCTCTCTCTCTGTCCCTACCTCCTTTCCTCCATCTCTCTCTCTCTCTCTCTCTGTTCCTACCTCCTTTCCTCCCTCTCTCTCTGTCCCTACCTCCTTTCCTCCATCTCTCTCTCTCTCTCTCTCTGTTCCTACCTCCTTTCCTCCCTCTCTCTCTCTCTCTCTCTCTCTGTTCCTACCTCCTTCTCTCTCTCTCTCTCTCTCTCTCTGTCCCTACCTCCTCCCCTACCTCTCTCTCCGTCTCTCCCTCCCCTCCTCTCTCTACTCTAGATGACTCTATTAGTATTCCCAGTGTGGTGAGTGAAAATGAGGTCTTCCTACCCAGGCTCATCACCCAGCGACGCTTCTCTAGTCACGCCACGGGCAGCGCCCAGCCTGAACCCAGCACCCGCAGCACCATGCTGCCCAGCCACAGGTAACACATACAACCCTACACACACACACCCCTACACACACACACACCCCTACACACACTTCTACACACACACACACACACACACACACACACACACACACACACACACACACCTACACACACACCTACACACACAACCCTACCCCTACACACACACATCCACACTGGATTGTACTATGACTGTCCACACATCACCTCACTCCTCAACACTGGATTACACTATGACTGTCCACACATCACCTCACTCCTCAACACTGGATTACACTATGACTGTCCACACATCACCTCACTCCTCAACACTGGATTACACTATGACTGTCCACACATCACCTCATTCCTCAACACTGGATTATACTATGACTGTCCACATATCACCTCACTCCTCAACAATGGATTACACTATGACTGTCCACACATCACCTCACTCCTCAACACTGGATTATACTATGACTGTCCACACATCACCACGTTCAGTACATGTAAAACACAGTCACTTCAGAAGACACAATCACAGTCATACTATTTGTGTTGTTAAAGCTGTTTATTTCTGTTTATTTGTGTCCCCTTTTCTGGAGAACAGTATGCTAGATGAACAGCTAGGAAGTGAGGAATGGTACAAGTCGTAGTAGTTTTAGCAGAGAGATTGGCTGTGTTATTATCTATGCATAGTCACTTTAATAACTCTACATGTACATATTACCTCAATTACCTTGACTAACCGGTGCCCCCGCACATTGACTCTGTACCGGTACCCCCTGTATATAGCCTCGCTCTTTTGTTACTTTTATTCCGTACTTTTTTGTAGGTATTTTTCTTAAAACTGCATTGTTGGTAAAAGGCTTGTAAGTAAGCATTTCACTGTTAGGTCTACACCTGTTGTATTCGGCGCATGTGACAAATAAAATTAGATTTGATTTTGTTTGAATACTTTAAAAACACACCCTTCCTGCCAAGGATTTCTTCAAGTGAGGGAGGAAGGATGCGTATTTAGAGTATTTTAACAGGGCCCTAGATCAATGGAAAGTTCCTGACAAGCTGATCCAGCTACCGTACTATAGGTGACCCATCCGAGGAGGGGCCTTGGACATGGGGCAGCATGCTCTCCTCTCTCCCTAAACCCCTTCTACCCTTCCTGCCCCCTCCTCTGCAGTGAACCCAATGTGCTAGATGAGTCTCAAGGACTGGAAGAGGGTAACCTGTCTAGGTACAGTGTCACGTCACAGCCCCCCTGTGTGTTGCGTCTCTCTGCGTCTCTCTGTGTGCAGTTTGGGGGAGGCTCGGCCAATCGGACGGCCTCCTCTGACTTCTTCGTTTTCCTCACTCATTATCTCATCCAATCAAAACCGCCGTTGGTCTATCACCCTTCCTCTTCGTATAGGTCTAATGTAACGTAGTCTCTTGTTCCCCCTCGTAGCTTCCACACTGATCCACCCACCCATCTCAAGCCATCCGCTGTAGCCTCTTTAACCCTTTAAGTCCCTGGGCGGTGTGAGGACGCTGGGGAGCCGGTGGTAATGTGTCTCAGCAAGCTCAGTCCATCGGTGCCATCATGGTCTTCATACTGTTTCAGGCTTTTCACTGTTCAAATTGGACGTCCTCTCCAGGATACCAATCTGTGGGGCATGGGGTACTGGAGTGGCAATCGATCAATGAAATGATCACATTTATCTTATCAAGAAGTCTAACGTTACCAGATAGGTTCATGCTCTAGTTCAGTGTACTGGTAATATGGTATGAGCTGTCTACATAAGAACACAGATCACTCCAGACCCCATAACCCCCTTTGTGTTTTGGTGTATTCTTGTGCTGTGATTGGATGTCCTTGATTGGTGGGTGTGTCGGTGTGGTGTGCAGTGGAGTGATTGGGTGAGTGGGGAGAGATGGAAAGAATGGAAGGAGCAGTGGACAGACACACCTCCTCTTGACTCTCCTGAGTGTCTCAGTGAAAGAGAGAGAGAGTTCATTAGGAGAAACGCTACTTTTGTGTTGTACTGATTGGTTTTGTCTGTCTGTCTCTGTCTGTCTGTCTCTGTGTCTCTGCATTTCTGTCTGTCTCTGCATGTCTGTCTATCTGTCTCTGTGTCTGTCTGTCTGGCTGTCTCTGCATGTGTGTGTGGGTTGTGTAGGGTGGCCAGTGTGCAGAGTGAACCAGGCCAGCAGATCCACTTGAACCAACCTCCGCTGGGACGCAATAGAGGACTGAGACAGGTGAGAGTAGTGTTAAAGGTGGACCTTAGAATGTTTAAATAAAAAGCTCCTTTTAACTTTATTCAGAAAATATTCGTTTTTTAAATGCATTGTTCTCCATTATTGAATTGGAATTTCAGTTTACTACCCGAATTGACTGACTTCAATGAACCCAGGTTTATACGTTTTTTCCATTTGGTGTGTGTGGCGGGGTGTGGCGGGGTTCGGCAGGGGTGCGGCGGGGTGCGGCGGGTCTGTGCGGGTGTGGCGGGTGCGGCGGGTTCGCGGGTGCGGCGGGTGTGGCGGGTGTGCGGTCGGGTGTGCGGCGAGTGTGGCGGGTTCGGCGGGTCTGGCGGTGCGGCGGGTGTGGCGGGGTTCGGCGGGTGCGGCGGGTGCGCGGGTGCGCGGGTTCGGGCGGGTTCGGGCGGGTGCGGCGGGGTGTGGCGGGTGCGGCGGGTGCGGCGGGGTGTGGCGGGGTGCGGCGGGTGCGGCGGGTGTGGCGGGTGCGGCGGGTGTGGCGGGTGCGGCGGGTGTGGCGGGGTTCGGCGGGTGCGGCGAGGTGTGGCGGGGTGTGGCGGGGTTCGGCGGGTGCAGCGGGGTGTGGCTGGGTGTGGCTGAATCAATGAGTGAAGTATTTAAAAGGCAGCAGTGCATTTTGAACACACAACCCCTCCCTGTCTTTTCAACGGGCCTACATTTTTTGCGTACTGAACGCAGCCCTGGTCTTGTCACATGGTCAGGGAAAACGCTGTCCCTAATTGTGGATAATGATGACGAGGCTATCCTCATTGACATTCACAGTGGAAATGATTTGTGGATTGGGTTGATTGATATTTCAATGCAGTTGCGACGCCCCCTGCTCTCCCTTCCGAAGAGTGAGGCCCGAGGACCAGGTCGTTCTGGAGCCCGACTCTCCACCACCCGCAGGAGCATCCAGCCCAAGAACAAACCTCTGGGTAACTGTGTGTGTGTCTGTTGTGTGTGTGTGTGTTTGTTGTGTGAGAGAGATTGTGTAACTATAGCAAACTTGCCCTACACTTCAGATCAAGCACACTGCAGTTCAGATTCAGACCTTGTGATATTAACTATTAATACTCAGTATTTGCTCATGAACGTATCTCTGACAATCTGATTCCTCCAACTGTGTTGACTTGAACTGACATGTACCGATCCTCCTCATTCACAACCGTTGTCTCTGTTCCAATGTGTCTTTATCCCCTGTCACCTCCGACCCCAATAACTGACTCTGTTCATTCTGTGTTCTGTTTATGCTTTTGTTTCGATTCGAAATAAAGAAACTTTATTGGACTGCGAAGGTGAGACACCTACACTTCCCCCCTCTCCTCTTGCAACGTAACAACGCCCTCTCTCTGAAACCTCTCACCTGATACGTTGCTCTGCATGTCTGTCTTGCATCCCCCCTCGCTCCCGCCCACTCCACTCCTCTCCCTCACCCCTAGTAGTGGTAGTGGTAATGTGTCCGCTAGTCCCCTAGGTGGCGCTGTGATGGACTGTGCGTGTGATGACTGTGATGATGTCTCCTCAGCAACCCATGGGTGGGACCAGAAAAGGGTGGTCACCTTCACGGAGGGCCAGCAGGCTCAGGCGAAGCCCCCCGACCCCGGTGGCGCCAATGCGCACCCAGCGGACAGGAAGGCCAGCCCGGCCCCTCCAATCGCTCCCCCTGCTGCCCCTGGGGCCTCATCCTCGGCCACTGTCAAAGCTGACCTCCACAGCCCTGCCAAGAAACAGGTACGACTTGTCTAGAACACATCCATCCGTCTATATCGTCATGACAAAGTATATATTTAGCTCAGATGTGCTGAAACTAAATAATGGAACAAATTATTCAACTCTGTTTCTTCTTCAACTACCATCACGCAACGCCCGTTTCTCCTCTCCCTCCTCGCCCCGGCCTGTGTCTGTTTCTGTGGGAAATAATGACTGTATATATGAATGGACAAAGCCATTGATCACGTCACACCATTCATTTCTATGTGAAGACTCAATAGCGCATTGAAGCCAAGTGAAGTTGGTTAGAGGCCCAGTACAGTCAAAAATGTGTTTTGAGGTTGGACTAATACTGTGAAATTGTGAAAATGATGATAATGCCCTTTTACTGTAAGAGCTGTTTGAAAAGACCACCTGAAATGTCTTCCTGTTTTGGTGGGATGGAGTTTTGGCCTGCCTGTTGACATTAATAAGAAATTCCAAACCTCTCTGCCAATAACAGCTAGTTTTCAGTTTTCCCCTCCCCACTCAGACCGCTCCCAGGCAGTCCTAGCTAAATTCTTGCTATAGAAATGTCTCTTTGCTAAAAATATATTTTTGTTACGTTTTAACCATTTTCATTGAAAACATTCACAGCAAGGTTCTTAATTGTTACCCAGAAATGATTTGATATTGAGATAAAAACGGCTGCATTGGACCTCCTAAGATGGCTTCTCATGAAGACATAACATGCTACTCCAGGAAGTGATGTTGCAAGTTAGCTCAGTGCTGCCCACTCTCATTGGTTAGCTGTAGTAGAAGGCCGAACAGGGTACTGCATGCTGCCATTAGCAACTCAATTATCCTTATAACTTTTGTTCTGCCCTGCTGGGAAAGCATGGGAAAAGGCCATAGCCATAGCAATTTCAGACCCTCCACTTCTCGAGGTAGACGATCTGCAGGTGAAACCATATACATATTATGAATGGGTTGGACATGGTGAGATTGTAGACTTTTTCAGCTAGCTAGCTACTTCACACGCTGACATTGACTTTGGTATTACTGTGTGTAGCTACGTTTGCTAGATAGCTAGCTACCTAGCATAGACTGTAAAAAGCCCAGAGAGAGATCATTGTGTTATGGGTTTTGTAGACGACTTGCGGTGCAACAGATTTCTGCCAACCTTATTATAACGACAAAATTACACATTTCTTCACTCAAAATGTTTTGCTCTCATATAAGTGTTATTTAACCCTGTAAATCATATTAATTAGTAGTTTTGAGAGGATTATTCATTTGTCATCACTCATTATAGAAGAGACAGATAGAGTGAGGGATGAGAGAGATGGGAATGAATGTGAGTTCTCTATATTTAACAGAGCAAGAACTAAGTGAGTCTTTGAAATATCACTCTTCTCCCACTTGTTTCCTGGTTCTAGTTATCGATGGAGAGCAAGGAGAAACGAGAACAGTGGGGCCTCCGCAGCAGCCTCTCTCCTCGGCCCTCCATCTCCCGCGCCTCCACCCCCACCCCACCCTCCTCCTGCTCTCCTCTCCCTCCTCCGCCTCTCCCCATCTCTCGCACCTGTTCTCCCCTCCCCCCTCTGCCGATCCTGGGGATCCAACCCCCCGCTGCCCCCACCCACCTCTTCCATCCTGGTCCGTCCTTCCATCAGACCCCCGAGAGCCCAGAGGACGAGGACACGACTGCCCTGCTGGGGAGGAATGCAGACACCCTCCTCCACATTTCAGAGGACAATGGGGGCACAGAGAACCCCCTGCTCGCCCCCCCTGCTCTCCCCCCGCCGCCCACCCTGCCCCCGCCACTCCCCGCCCTGCTCCCCGCCACTCCCTGCCTTGCCCCCGCCGCTCCCCCTCCCCATCTCCCCAGTCGACCTGGACCTGGATGAGTCCCACGTCTGAGAAGCGTCCCTGTAACGTTTCAGTAACGTTTTGTTAACATTTCAGTAACGTAACTCGTAACGTAACGTTATAACTAGGGCCAGGAGTTTTTTCCCTGGCTGACCTTGTCGTGACCGCACTAGGAAAAAGTCCTGGCCTTAGTTACAAGGCTCTAAACTACAGACGTAGGCTATAACCAGGGCCCAGAGTTTTGACCCTTTAGGTTAGATCACGTGGTCCGGCTGGGGAAACTCCTGGCCCTAGTTATGACCCTGGCAGGGTAGCTTCTCTGTGTCGGTCCCCTTCTATATCTTTGGAGTCTGTCTTTAGACATTGAGCTGCTGTATCCTTCTAGCTAACGGAGGTCAGAGGGCGCTTGAAAGATGAGGAACCTGTTGGAATACTCTAAAAATAAAAATGCGTTCTCCCTTCCTTGAACTAATCTGATCTGATCTGACATAAAATGACTGGTGAAATCAGTGCAGTAGAATCCTTGCTCTCACCTATCCAATCACGTTAGATTAGTGATTACCTCAAGAAAAGAAGGGAGGAAAGATGCATCTGCAGAGTATTAGAACAGGGCCGAGGACCAATACCTGTTAGTGTTCTCCTCTTGCCCACTCCCCTGCCCCTCTCCCCTTCTCTCTCTGCTCTCTTCTGTCCTGTTAGAGCACCAATATGAAATCCATACTTCACCATGTCTACATTACCAGTGCCAGTACATCCTCACTTCTGATATTTTAACCCATCTCATACCAAAGTATTCTTATCAAATGCAGAATCAACATGCCTTCTTCACACGTCAGATTCGATTAATCCATGGTGTCCAACAGGTAATCAAGTGGGACTGCTACTATTGCTAGGTAGATCACATTCTATTTGTTGTGGTCTATTGACAAGAGAAGGGAGATGTTTCCAGCTATTGGCTTCTACAAACAGACATCCGTTTACCTATAGGTTGACCTTGTCACCTCCCAAGAACTGTTTACAGTGAAGCTGCTGAAGAGTAAACTGTTGACTAGAGAAATTAAATGTATATTAGCTATGATATTATATAATATTATGAAATGTATTATATTTAATCCTGAAGACTATTTTAAAGAAAGATTTAATATATATGATTGCACAATGTCAAAGTATTGCAGAGAGGCATAGTATGTTTGTCATTAGGATAATATATTAGTGGCCTCCCAGGTGGCACTGCGGTCTAAGGCACATTGCAGTGCTTGAGGTGTCACTACAGACCCGGGTTCAATCCCAGGCTGTGTCACAACCGTCCGTGACCGGGAGTCCCATAGGGCGACGCACAATTGGCCCAACGTTGTCTGGGTTAGGGGAGGGTTTCGCTCATCGTGCTCTAGCGACTCGTGGTGGGCTGGGCACCTGCAGGCTGACTTTGGATGTCAGTTGAACGGTGTTTCACATTGGTTCTTCCGGGTTAAGGAGCGGGGTTTGGCTGCTAATGTTTCAGAGGACACATGACTTGACCTTTGCCTTTTTTTTGTCGAGAAAAAGGGGGGTAAACCAGAATGTTTAGTTATTAATAGATGGATAGATTGACATAATTATTTATATTTAATATTTATAAAATATTTATCCTCTTGGGGTTTCTAGGTTTGATTTATTGACAATTGACACACTGAGTGGTTGTTATTTTCCTGTGGAAGTTGAGTCTGTTAGATGAGAAGAGGTTCTTTATGGAGGTTGAGTCTGTTAGATGAGAAGAGGCTCTTTATGGAGGTTGAATCTGTTAGATGAGAAGAGGTTCTTTATGGAGGTTGAGTCTGTTAGATGAGAAGAGGTTATTTATGGAGGTTGAGTCTGTTAGATGAGAAGAGGTTCTTTATGGAGGTTGAGTCTGTTAGATGAGAAGAGGTTATTTATGGAGGTTGAGTCTGTTAGATGAGAAGAGGCTCTTTATGGAGGTTGAGTCTGTTAGATGAGAAGAGGCTCTTTATGGAGGTTGAGTCTGTTAGATGAGAAGAGGCTCTTTATGGAGGTTGAGTCTGTTAGATGAGAAGAGGCTCTTTATGGAGGTTGAGTCTGTTAGATGAGAAGAGGCTCTTTATGGAGGTTGAATCTGTTAGATGAGAAGAGGTTATTTATGGAGGTTGAGTCTGTTAGATGAGAAGAGGCTCTTTATGGAGGTTGAATCTGTTAGATGAGAAGAGGATCTTTATGGAGGTTGAGTCTGTTAGATGAGAAGAGGTTCTTTATGGAGGTTGAATCTGTTAGATGAGAAGTGGTTCTTTATGGAGGTTGAATCTGTTAGATGAGAAGAGGCTCTTTATGGAGGTTGAATCTGTTAGATGAGAAGAGGTTCTTTAATGGAGGTTGAGTCTGTTAGATGAGAAGTCCAAAGCGCTGTAAGTGGGGCAGGTCATACTTGGAAGCCAATCCTAACATCAACTGAAGTAAAATTAGGGTCTCCGAATAGCTGAGGTTCAGCATTGTAGCACGCTTGAAATGTGAAGGTAATTTCAGATTGAGCCGACATAAGCAGCGTTTGCCGTGAATGCAGTCTCCGCTAACGTGGGAACATTACCTTTAAATGTCAAACAGGCTACAACACAGAACTTCTGCGATACATATTGAGTCCAGCCCTTAGTCGTGCATTGATGTCAATGGGAAACTAAGTGGACATTTTGTAAAAGTTAGGTTTCGCCCCTTCGAGGGTAATGGTCTTGTTTTAGTGTGATGAATGAAAAACTACCGTACCACAACTAACTGCTCACTGGGCACAGACGTCACTTCAATAATTAAAAGTTGAGTAGAAATACATTGATTCAACGTTATCACATTGTTTCCACATCATTTCAACCAAAAGAACCAATGTTGATACAACCAGTTTTTGCCCAGTGGATGGATGTTGTTTAATGTGTAACCAGATCCATGTTTCGTTTTGAATAGCCTCCAAAGTAATACTGACCTTCTGTTGTACTGAAAGCATCATGCGTAATGAATAGGTAACTGGTTATGGGCACCAACGTATTATTAGTGTCCCAGTAAAGTCATGGAGTTTATAATGCTGCTTTTTATTGTTGTGTTTTCAATGTCTTGAAGAAAGGTTTCTAGGACTCAAAACATAATAGCAACAAGATCCCTGATTCTGAGTTGTAGCAGTTAGGATACCTCCTTGTTCAACTTATGCCTTAAACTAGAGAACTGGGAGGAGCCCTCCAGCTCCTTGATAATGGTCTGTTCCCTGACTGAGGTCCCCTTATGGGGCTTGGTACAGTCCGAATCTGAGATGGGTGTGCTGCAGTCTACTATCTTCTGGTTAATGTTTGTTTTGCACCAGATCAGTGAAAAGAGGATGTAGTTATGAACTATACTGTGTAAAAAAACATTAGGAACAACTTCCTAATATTGAGTTGCACCCCTTTTTTCCCTCAAAACAGCTTCAATTCGTCGAGGCATGAACTCTGAAAGTTGTCGAAAGCATTCCACAGGGATGCTGGCCCCTGTTGACTCCAATGCTTCCCACAGTTTTATCAAGTTGCCTGGATTTCCTTTGGATGGTGAACCATTCTTGATACACATGGGAAACTGTTGGTCGTGAAAACCCCAGCAACGTTGCAGTTCTTGACCCAACGCCTGGCACCTACTACCATATCCCCTTGAAAGGCACTTAAATCATTAGTCTTGCCAATTTGACCTCTGAATGGCACACATACACAATCCATGTCTCAATTGTCTCAAGGCTTAAAAATCTTTCTTTAACCTGTCTCCTCCCCTTCATCTACACTGACTGAAGTGGATTTATGAGGGATCATAGCTTTCACCTGGATTCACCTGGTCAGTCTATGTCATGGAAAGAGCAGGAGTTCCTAATGGTTTGTGCACTCAGTTATATGTGAAAGGAAGAACTGGGCTTTTCCTGAATATATTCTACCATTTCCTCCTGTTTGACGGCATCAGTGCAGAAGCATTAGTAGTGATATGAATAGGTGCCATAATGCATATATGACCATTGCACTGTGAGTCGGTCTCATAGCGGTGCCTGCTTCTGTGTGTGATCTAAATGTACTGCTGTGCAGCTCCCACAGAGGAGGCTGGTTATCAGATGTATAGTGCCCATATCGTTAGAGGGGATTCGATTTCTATGATAGAATCACTATGGTTAATTCTAGAACCCACGCGTGGGATGGTACAAAAGTCTATTATACTGTATAAGCCAATTATACTGTAGGTTACATATTCGGGTGTCCCTGTGGACGTGTGTTATCTTGTCAGTGCTAACGGTCAGTGTCTGTCCGTGTGTGTAGTGCCAATGCTCTCTGCTGCTGAGCTGTCCTTGTGCAGATGCTTTCTGGGAGGTTGGCTTGGAGACTTATTCATCAAACTTGCCATACATTCCAAAGTCATCTGCATTGTGCAGTTTGTCCCATGTAATTGCACTGTTGAAGTGCTCTACTTCAAACTGGAACTGTTTTGGATGCGAGATCTATTTAGGATTGCAAAATGTCTGTAACTTTTCCAAAATAACCAGGTTTTCCAGGAATCTTGGTTGGAGGATTCCGGATTTCTTGTTTATTACTTTTTGATTCCGTGACTCTTCCAACTAGTATATCAGG
Organism: Brachymystax lenok tsinlingensis; assembly: GCA_030435695.1. Lineage (NCBI taxonomy): Eukaryota > Metazoa > Chordata > Actinopteri > Salmoniformes > Salmonidae > Brachymystax > Brachymystax lenok. The sequence goes on from CM059814.1 coordinate 62,404,954, forward strand.
AATTTGGGGAAAGTTACCAGAATTTGGAAACCCTAGTTCTATTGCATTGTCAATTGCAATTTGTAGTACCGGTAAGCACACTGTATTGCTTTAAACATAATCAGAAAATGATCTTTTTACATGATCGCCAACTCATAGCTAACGTGTGCGTAACATTCTGTGACCAAATTGTTAATTGATGATGTTCGTCGCAATTAAATATGTTTCTAGTTTGTTTAGTTTAGTTCCATGTATTACATGTTATGGACGATAGCTGGATCTGTGTTGTTATAGCTCTGGGAATAACCTTTCCATAAACTAGGAAGTTTACCTCGAAGTCCTATCCACATGCTGTATGGTGGAGCTGTGAGATATTAAGAAGTGTGTGTGTGTGTGTGTGTGTGTGTGTGTGTGTGTGTGTGTGTGTGTGTGTGTGTGTGTGTGTGTGTGTGTGTGTGTGTGTGTGTGTGTGTGTGTGTGTGTGTGTGTGTGTGTGTGTGTGTGTGTGTGTGTGTGTGTGTCAAATGCAGGGGCCCCCAGGTGTGGAAAGCAGTGGAGGCTGGTGGAAGGAGCTATAGGAAGACAGCCTCATTGTAATGGCTGGAATGGAACCACGTTTGACTCCTATAGCTCCTCCCGCCAGACTCCTCAGGTGGAAAGTGGAAGTGACACATTATGGCCTAGATACATATATTATATTTTGATATTTTCTTTCTCCAAATATATATTAACATCAGCATTTGTTCACGTGAAGATTAGCCTCATATTCAACCATTGTTCCATTGACATATATTTTTTTCTCTGTGTGACTGAAATATAGCTTATTATATACTTAAGATATTTATTTCAAATGATTGTCTTGTCCAGTGTTCTCAATATATACTAAAATATAGCTATATCAAAGTATTTATGAAATATTTAAAGAATAAATGGATATTGTTGTTTACAATGTTATTTATTTTCTGCCTCTATTTTTTTCCTTCTCTTGTAATATCTGGAACTAACTGTCACTAACTGCCAACTAAATGTCAGTTTAGAGGGCATTTATTGTGGTTCAGATAAAACTACCACACAATCACCCACTGATGGCAGTAGAAAGGATACTCTGAGACAATTTCCTGTTTGGAATTGATTAAAGAAAGGGCATGACTCTCTTTGGTTAAAGACTTCAACGGTGCTGGTCAGAGGCCAGAAGCTGGAGAAGGTAAGCTCATATACAGTCAGTGAACTAAGCAGACCAGACCCAGCTGCTAATGCATTGGTGCCTATGGGAGAGCCACCCCTTAAGCTTCCTGCATTGAGGTACACAGACCATACCTGTCCACTAACTCTCAACTCTTACTCACGTCTTCTTCAAACACTCAGGTTATACTGTATACTGTATATACTGTAGACCCTAGAGGTCTCTTCACCCCTGTCCTGGAGGGCCCAAACACTTGTTTTTTGTTTCTACCTGGTAATGAATTACACTCACCTGGTTAGGGGCGGACTGGGACCAGAAATTGGCTCTGACATTTGTAACACCATTTTTTCCTCGATGCCACCACATCGACACTCTTTTTTCCTTGAAGCCCCCATTATTAGCCAAATAATGATCATTTTGTGAAGAAAAAAGTAAGACTGGCCCACTGAGCTAAAAATGGATCAACCCATCTGGCATTTGTCTGAAATGCCAGATGGCTAGTCCGCTCCTGCAACTGGTGTCCCAGGTCTGAAACAGTCCCCGATTAGAAGGAAAGGATGAAAAACAGAAGTGTCTCGGCCCTCCAGGACCAGAGTTGAACAGCCCAGGGCCTTAAACAAAGAGTTGAACAGCCCAGAGCCCTAAACAAAGAGTTGAACAGCCAGGGGCCTAAACAAAGAGTTGAACAGCCCAGGGCCCTAAACAAAGAGTTGAACAGCCCAGGGCCATAACAAAGAGTTGAACAGCCCAGGGGCCTAAACAAAGAGTTGAACAGCCCAGGGCCCTAAACAAAGAGTTGAACATCCCAAGGCCCTAACAAAGAGTTGAACAGCCCAGGGCCCTAAACAAAGAGTTGAACAGCCCAGGGCCCTAAATAAAGAGCTGAATAGCCCAGGGCCCTAAACAAAGAGTTGAACAGCCCAGGGCCCTAACAAAGCGAGTGTGTGCTTTTCAGTAGTCTGGCTAAGTGGTTTCATAACACAGGCCTCAACCTGCTGTCTACATATACCCTCATACCCTCATAGTGGGTCAACCTCAACCTGCTGTCTACATATACCCTCATAGCCTCATAGTGGGTCAACCTCAACCTGCTGTCTACATATACCCTCATAGCCTCATAGTGGGTCAACCTCAACCTGCTGTCTACATATACCCTCATAGTGGGTCAACCTCAACCTGCTGTCTACATATACCCTCATAGTGGGTCAACAACAAACCTGCTGTCTACATATACCCTCACAGTGGGTCAACCTCAACCTTCTGTCTACATATACCCTCACAGAGTCTGTCAACCTCAACCTGCTGTCCACATATACCCTCATACCCTCATAGTGGGTCAACAACAAACCTGCTGTCTACATATACCCTCATAGTGGGTCAACCTCAACCTGCTGTCTACATATACCCTCATAGTGGGTCAACCTCAGCCTGCTGTCTACATATACCCTCATAGTGGGTCAACCTCAACCTGCTGTCTACATATACCCTCATAGTGGGTCAACTTCAACTTGCTGTCTACATATACCCTCATAGTGGGTCAACCTCAATCTGCTGTCTACATATACCCTCATAGTGGGTCAACTTCAACCTGCTGTCTACATATACCCTCATATCCTCATAGTGGGTCTACCTCAACCTGCTGTCTCTATATACCATCAGTGGGTCAACCTCAACCTGCTGTCTCCATATACCCTCATAGTGGGTCAACTTCAGCCTGCTGTCTACATATACCCTCACCCTCATAGTGGGTCAACCTCAACCTGCTGTCCACATATACCCTCATACCCTCATAGTGGGTCAACCTCAACCTGCTGTCTACATATACCCTCATAGTGGGTCAACCTCAGCCTGCTGTCTACATATACCCTCATAGTGGGTCAACCTCAACCTGCTGTCTACATATACCCTCATAGTGGGTCAACTTCAACCTGCTGTCTACATATACCCTCATAGTGGGTCAACCTCAACCTGCTGTCTACATATACCCTCATAGTGGGTCAACTTCAACCTGCTGTCTACATATACCCTCATATCCTCATAGTGGGTCTACCTCAACCTGCTGTCTCTATATACCATCAGTGGGTCAACCTCAACCTGCTGTCTCCATATACCCTCATAGTGGGTCAACCTCAACCTACTGTCTCCATATACCCTCATAGTGGGCAACCTCAACCTGCTGTCTACATACAGTTGAAGTCGGAAGTTTACATACACCTTAGCCAAATACATTTAAACTCAGTTTTTCAAAATTCCTGACATTTAATCCCAGTAAAAATTCCCTGTTTTAGGATCACCACTTTATTTTAAGAATGTGAAATGTCAGAATAATAGTATAGAGAATGATTTATTTCAGCTTTTATTTCTTTCATCACATTCCCAGTGGGTCAGAAGTTTACATACACTCTATTAGTATTTGGTAGCATTGCCTTTAAATTGTTTAACTTGGGTCAAACGTTTCGGGTAGCCTTCCACAAGCTTCCCACAATAAGTTTGGTGAATTTTGGCCCATTCCTCCTGACAGAGCTGGTGTAACTGAGTCAGGTTTGTAGGCCTCCTTGCTTGCACACGCTTTTTCAGTTCAGCCAACATATTTTCTATAGGATTGAGGTCAGGGCTTTGTGATGGCCACTCCAATACCTTGACTTTGTTGTCCTTAAGCCATTTTGACACAACTTTGGAAGTATGCTTGGGGTCATTGTCCATTTGGAAGACCCATTTGCGACCAAGCTTTAACTTCCTGACTGATGTTTTGAGTAATTGCTTCAATATATCCACATAATTTTCCTTTCTCATGATGCCATTTATTTTGTGAAGTGCACCAGTCCATCCTGCAGCAAAGCACCCCCACAACATGATGCTGCCACCCCCGTGCTTCACGGTTGGGATGGTGTTCTTCGGCTTGCAAGCCTCCTCCTTTTTCCTCCAAACATAACGATGGTTGTTATGGCCCAACAGTTCTATTTTTGTTTCATCAGACCAGAGGACATTTCTCCAAAAAGTACGATCTTTGTCCCCATGTGCAGTTGCAAACCGTAGTTTGGAGCAGTGGCTTCTTCCTTGCTGAGTGGCCTTTCAGGTTATGTTGATATAGGACTTGTTTTACTGTGGATATAGATACTTTGTACCTGTTTCCTCCAGCATCTTCACAAGGTCCTTTGCCGCTGTTCTGGGATTGATTTGCACTTTTCGACAGAACGCATCTCCTTCCTGAGCGGTATGACGGCTGCGTGGTCCCATGGTGTTTATACTTGCGTACTATTGTTTGTACAGATGAACGTGGTACCTTCAGGTGTTTTGAAATTGCTCCCAAGGATGAACCAGACTTGTTGAGGTCTACCATTTTTTTCCTGATTTCTTTTGATTTTCCCATGATGTCAAGCAAAGAGTTTGAAGGTAGGCCTTGAAATACATCCACAGGGAGACCTCCAATTGACAAATTATGTAAATTAGCCTATCAGAAGCTTCTAAAGTCATGACATCATTTTCTGGAATTTTCCAAGCTGTTTAAAAGGCATAGTTAACCTCAACCTACTGTCTCCATATACCATCAGTAGGTCTACCTCAACCTACTGTCTCCATTTCCCATCAGTGGGTCAACTTCAACCTACTGTCTCCATATACCATCAGTGGGCCTACCTCAACCTACTGTCTCCATATACCATCAGTGGGCCTACCTCAACTTACTGTCTCCATATACCATCAGTGGGTCAACTTCAACCTACTGTCTCCATATACCCTCACACCATCATACTGGGCCAACATAAAATGTGTGGTAGCCTGAGGAAACGTAGCTGTAGGAATATGGTAGAAAACAATATTTTTATTAAAACCATAAAGCTGAATATACAATGCAGTATAACTGTTATCTCAGTTCAACTTGGATAAGAATGTACATGAATGATGATCAAATCTGACCTTAAATCACATTATTAGTGTGAGTCACAATGTAGAAATAGGATGTTTTCTTTGAGAAACCATGATTAATTTAGTAAGTTAATATTTGGCTTCAACCAACAAACACCAGGTTAGTGTTCACTGTTGTTAACATATTTATATAGATGGACACGTCAAAGTATATCATTTTCTGAAATAACATCTTCTTCAATATTCACATACCAGACATTTTAATATCATGTGCTTTAAGCAGAAAGAAAAGGCAAGAAGTCCTTTGACAGTTGATTTGATTTTCCAGTTCAGTTCATAGAGGTAAACCAAGGTAACATCAGCATACTGATAACTGACGTCACGCTGCTTGCTTAGCGAGTACCGCTTCCTCCTGATCGGGCTCACACCGATGCTCAACCCCAGGACCTCTGCTTCGCTAGCACACGTGACCACCCTCCCGACGCGTCTTACCAGTCGGCGCCATCGAAACGTAAACAATTCAGCTGCGCAAGTGGTGACGCTTCAGGCTGAGGAGTAAGTTTCCCCACATCCCCCCTGTGCTACACTCTCACCATACAACCACATCCCCCCTGTGCTGCACTCTCACCATACAACCCCATCCCCTGTGCTGCACTCTCCCCATACAACCACATCCCCTGTGCTGCACTCTCACCATACAACCACATCCCCCTGTGCTGCACTCTCACCATACAACCACATCCCCTGTGCTGCACTCTCACCATACAACCCCATCCCCCTGTGCTGCACTCTCACCATACAACCCCATCCCCTGTGCTACACTCTCACCATACAACCCCATCCCCTGTGCTGCACTCTCACCATACAACCCCATCCCCTGTGCTACACTCTCACCATACAACCACATCCCCCTGTGCTGCACTCTCACCATACAACCCCATCCCCCCTGTGCTGCACTCTCCCCATACAACCACATCCCCCTGTGCTGCACTCTCACCATACAACCACATCCCCCCTGTGCTGCACTCTCACCATACAACCACATCCCCCCTGTGCTGCACTCTCACCATACAACCCCATCCCCCTGTGCTGCACTCTCACCATACAACCCCATCCCCTGTGCTACACTCTCACCATACAACCCCATCCCCTGTGCTGCACTCTCACCATACAACCACATCCCCTGTGCTGCACTCTCACCATACAACCACATCCCCCTGTGCTGCACTCTCACCATACAACCCCATTCCCCTGTGCTGCACTCTCACCATACAACCACATCCCCCTGTGCTGCACTCTCACCATACAACCCCATCCCCTGTGCTGCACTCTCACCATACAACCACATCCCCCTGTGCTGCACTCTCACCATACAACCACATCCCCTGTGCTACACTCTCACCATACAACCACATCCCCCTGTGCTGCACTCTCACCATACAACCCCATCCCCCTGTGCTGCACTCTCCCCATACAACCACATCCCCTGTGCTGCACTCTCACCATACAACCACATCCCCCTGTGCTGCACTCTCACCATACAACCACATCCCCCCTGTGCTGCACTCTCACCATACAACCACATCCCCCTGTGCTGCACTCTCACCATACAACCACATCCCCCCTGTGCTGCACTCTCACCATACAACCACATCCCCCCTGTGCTGCACTCTCACCATACAACCCCATTCCCCCTGTGCTGCACTCACCATACAACCACATCCCCCCTGTGCTGCACTCTCACCATACAACCCCATTCCCCCTGTGCTGCACTCTCACCATACAACCACATCCCCCCTGTGCTGCACTCTCACCATACAACCCCATTCCCCCTGTGCTGCACTCTCACCATACAACCACATCCCCCCTGTGCTGCACTCTCACCATACAACCTTTATCCCGCTGATACTACACACGTTCTCTTAATAAACCAACCTTTATCCCGCTGATACTACACACGTTCTCTTAATAAACCAACACAAGGGGATATGTTTGTGCCTTATATGTCATTCTAAAATATAGTCCCGGACTGCATCTCATGTGTTGAAAGGCTTCCTTACCTCCCCACTTTATGTGGAGAGCAGCCAGTATTGGACTGAGTATTGACACGCAGCCCTGTAACTTTATGCCAGCTGGGGCAGGTTGCCGTGACAACAGTGGTTCTGTTTCCATTTGAAGGTCAAAAGGTGAAGTTGTTGTGCTCTCGTACCATAGACGTCGTCGTTGACCCACGGCCCGACCCCCTTACATCTTGTGGAAACATTCCTTAGCATTGGTCCACACTTGAATGCCCTATACAGACAGAGAGTAGAACATAAAACACAGAAATTGAACTAGGTCCTAACAACATTGGCCTTTGATTTTACCAAGGGGGTTGTGTTCAGTAGGGCAAACCGTTGCAACGCGTTTTGAAACAAAATAACCCTCATAGATACTAGGAGCATTTCCAGACTTCCACCTTAGTGTGACACACCTTCTTACACATGCTGATCTGCATGACGGCGTAGCCAATCAGAGCCTCCCTCAGATCCCTGTCCTTCTGCTCCTTGAAGCGCTGCATGTCCACCCACGCACCCTTCACGTACTCCCTGCACACACACACACATGGATTATATTACATACTTTATCAATGAGTTGTTTTCAGCATGTGGTCTATCTATCTATCTACAGTTGAAGTCGGAGGTTTACACAAACTTTGGTTGGAGTCATTAAAACTCGTTTTTCAACCACTCCACAAATTTCTTGTTTACAAACTATAGTTTTGGCAAGTCTGTTAGGACATCTACTTTGTGCATAATACAAGTAATTTTTCCAACAATTGTTTACAGACAGATTGTTTCACTTATAACTCAATGTATCACAATTCCAGTGGGTCAGAAGTTTACATACACTAAGTTGACTGTGCCTTTAAACAGCTTGGAAAATTCCAGAAAATGATGTCATGGCTTTAGAAGCTTCTGATAGGCTAATTGACATGATTTGAGTCAATTGGAGGTGTACCTGTGGATGTATTTCAAGGCCTACCTTCAAACTCAGTGCCTCTTTGCTTGACATCATGGGAAATCAAAAGAAATCAGCCAAGACCTTAGAATATTTGTCTGGTTCATCCTTGGGAGCAATTTCCAAACGCCTGAAGGTACCACGTTCATCTGTACAAACAATAGTATGCAAGTATAAACACCATGCGACCACGCAGCCGTCATACCGCTCAGGAAGGAGACGCATTCTGTCTCCTAGAGATTAACGTATTTTGGTGAGAAAAGTGCAAATCAATCCCAGAACAACAGCAAAGGACCTTGTGAAGATGCTGGAGGAAACAAGTACAAGACGTAACCTGAAAGGCCGCTCAGCAAGGAAGAAGCCACTGCTCCAAAACCGCCATAAAAAAGCCAGACTACGGTTTGCAACTGCACGTGGAAATGAAACAAATATAGAACTGTTTGGCCATAATGACCATCGTTATGTTTGGAGGAAAAAGGGGGAGGCTTGCAAGCCGAAGAACAACCGTGAAGCACGGGGGTGGCAGCATCATGTTGTGGGGGTGCTTTGCTGCAGGATGGACTGGTGCACATCACAAAATAGATAGCATCATGAGGGAGGAAAATTATGTGGATATATTGAAGCAACATCTCAAGACATCAGTCAGGAAGTTAAAGCTTGGTTACAAATGGGTCTTCCAAATGGACAATGACCCCAAACATACTTCCAAAGTTGTGGCAAAATGGCTTAAGGACAACAAAGTCAAGGTATTGGAGTGGCCATCACAAAGCCCTGACCTCAATCCTATAGAAAATTTGTGGGCAGAACTGAAAAAGCGTGTGAGAGCAAGGAGGCCTACAAACCTGACTCAGTTACACCAGCTCTGTCAGGAGGAATGGGCCAAAATTCACCCAACTTATTGTGGGAAGCGTATGGAAGCCTACCCGAAACATTTGACCCAAGTTAAACAATTTAAAGGCAATGCTACCAAATACTAATTGAGTGTATGTAAACTTCTGACCCACTGGAAATGTGATGAAAGAAATAAAAGCTGAAATAAATCATTCTCTCTACTATTATTCTGACATTTCACATTCTTAAAATAAAGTGGTGATCCTAACTGACCTAAGACAGGGAATTTAAACAATAATTAAATGTCAGGAATTGTGAAAAACGGAGATTAATAAATGTATTTGGCTAAGGTGTATGTAAACTTCCGACTTCAGTTGTATCTAGTCATTACTGCAGGGTTTAAAATGAGGTACTCACTCGCACTCCAGCGTTTTCTCTGTGACCGTCTCCTCTCCCTGGACGATCTGCTCCTCTAGTAGGTTGAGTTTAGCCTCCCTCTGCTCTGGTGTCTCCTGACCAAACAGCTTGTTGGTCATTCCTTTGAAGGAGAACGTCCGTACCATCTGAGGATGGACAGACAGAGAATGGAGGGGCATTACTAGCCTGGTGGTCCAGTCAATTCAGGAAGTACATTGAAATTCCAGATTCTCTCCTATGCTTTTCAATTACGAAAATGTGGAATTGGATTTGATTTACTTTCTAAGTTGAAATGGAATTGACCCCAGGCCTGCTGGTGGTCCAGTCTGTTGATGCTTCAGCCTCTCTGTGTTTGTTGTCATGACAAACATGCATGGCATGCAATAGAAGAGTTGGCTACAGTAGAGTCTGGGACTACAGTAGAGTCTGGGACTACAGTAGAGTCTGGGGCTAGAGTACAATCTGGGACTATAGTAGAGTCTGGGACTATAGTAGAGTCTGGGACTACAGTAGAGTCTGGGACATGTTCTTATATAGGAGGGTCTGAAGAAGACATTAAGTAAAAGATGGGCCCAGGCTAGGGCTTTACATGTCTTTATATAGGGGGGTTTGAAAAATACATGTATTCAAAGATTCTGAGAGGACATGACAAACAAGACCTCTTGGGCCTTGCCAATGCTCGTGAGACCTATACTGTACCAATATTGGAAAGACAAGTGCTTGCCTCTTACAAGAGATCACCATCTCAGTTGGAGTCCCCTAGTTTTCCTATAACAGGATACAAACAGTAGATAAACTATACCTTCCCCTAAACCTACGGCTTTCTTCATTGCCCCTGAGGGTATTGATAAAGTTGTATTGAATTGAATACCCCAGTGGCCAGCTCCTCCCGTTGCTGCTTCTTGGAGATGAGGTCTGAGGAGGCCGTCTCCAGCTCATACTGGGTCAGCTCGTGTTTCCTACACACAGCCCTGTGACAAACAGTAGCTTTACAGGAGGCCCATACAATGTCACAACACCATACAGCATTACTTGCTGGGACACAAGTTGTACCAGGCCCGTTTAGATGAGATTGTCAGAACTTTCTACTTGGTGCATTACGCTCTTTACCTGACTAAGGGGACAGGGTTTTGTAATTCCTTTACAAAATATGATTCATTGGTTGGTTGATTCATTGATTGATTAGCCATAACGTGCAATAGGACCAACCTTAAGGCTTCAGCATAGAAAAGGTATTCCTTCAGTTGGTCTGCGTAGTGCTCCTCTTCCTCCAAGATATCATCTACTGAGGCAGCATAGCTGTGGACAAAATGACAGATTGATTGATTGATTTTATTAGCCAGTTAAAAAAATCTATACTTATTTCCATTGTGTTCCCTAATTTCCAGTGTGGTTCCTAAATTGCAGGTTGCGTGCAATCTACATTAGAATAGCAGGCTCAGCACAGGTTAGATAAAACAGTTGTTGGCGGATGGAGAGTACTCACGCGTCCATATGGTGTCCAGCACTCTGTAGACCGTCTCCCATCTCTTTCTCTAAGGCACTCCACTCACTGCCACACAAACAGACAGATCAGTCAGATAATCCCACAACAATATCATATCAGTCTTTCTTTAATATTCAAATACAACATGTTTTATTGTTGGGGTTAAGTGCCTTGCTCAAGGGCACATCAACAGATATTTCACCTACTCGGCTCGGTTGCTGGCCCAACACTCTTAACCGCTAGGCTACCTGCTGACTAGTGTTCTTACCTGAATACTCTTCCGTAGTTCCCATGGACTTTGTATACGCCGTAGAGCCTGTCTGCTACTCTCTGGAGAATGAAACGTGAGTCGTTAAATGTATAACAAGAGGTGAGCGCTAAATAAAAGAAGATGTTGTTCCAAAGATAGCAGACTTACTGTGGGCCTAAAGCATCTGATAAATGGTATATTATTATATAACTTACTGCTCTGACTCTGAGCAGCTGGGAGGTGAGAGACTGAAGCTCATCGCTGTAGTGTTTCATCTCTGTGAACCGCCTAGATAGAGGAAGACAAATGGCAACCTTAACATACCTTTACACGACTTCAAATGTACACAACTTCAAATGTACACAACTTCAAATGTACACAACTTCAAATGTACACGACTTCAAATGTACACGACTTCAAATGTACACGACTTCAAATGTACACGACTTCAAATGTACACAACTTCAAATGTACACAACTTCAAATGTACACGACTTCAAATGTACACGACTTCAAATGTACACGACTTCAAATGTACACGACTTCAAATGTACACGACTTCAAATGTACACAACTTCAAATGTACACGACTTCAAATGTACACAACTTCAAATGTACACAACTTCAAATGTACACGACTTCAAATGTACACGACTTCAAATGTACACAACTTCAAATGTACACAACTTCAAATGTACACGACTTCAAATGTACACAACTTCAAATGTACACGACTTCAAATGTACACAACTTCAAATGTACACAACTTCAAATGTACACGACTTCGACTTTACTCGACTTCGACTTTAGTTTAACTTTATACAACTTAACACCATTTCTACTTTACACAAATTCAACTTTAACTTAACACGGCTTCAAATTAACACAACTAACCTTATACCACTTTAACTTAACTCAACTTTAAGTCAAATGTATGTAATACATGTATAATGCCACTAGGTGTCTGCCAACTCTTGGTTGTAAATGGGAAGGATTGATTTACTTGTCAGGGTTCTTCACCCTGAAAGTTGCGCTCAGAGCTTTAATCCTGGAGTCTGCCTAGAAAAAACAAACACAATTTAATTAGAATGCAATTATAAACCAAACACAACCAATATGTACCACTGGATGTACCACTGGATGGATCAAAATAGATTCAGTACGGTTTTTTGTTTTATTTTATTAGGATCCCCATTAGCTGTTGCTCATCCAGCAGATACTCTTCCTGGGGTCCACACAGAACATGATGTAATACAGAACATCAATAGACGGGAACAGCTCAAGGACACAACTCCTTTAATAAGTGGCAGTAACTGAGTAAAGATCATATAGGGGTAAAAGATAAAGACATTCATGAAGTAAAAAATGCCTCTGAGGTACCTTGGCTTGGAACCCTGTCTCATACACCACCTCCTTCCACCTGTGTTCCTAGGAGAGGAGGAGAGGAAATTAAAAGTTTAAAAAAAGTAGAGTATAAATAAATAAATACAAATGTATGTTGAATCTCTCCAAAACATTCCAATACAACATCAACGTGATGGAGTGAGCTGATAGGCTATCGTACCTCAGTCAGGAAGTGGTATAGGATTTTGTCATTGGACAGAACCGAATGGGAGGCCACGCGAAGTAGGAAGTTCTCCAGACCAACCCTTCGCCTCTCTACAAAGTCTGGGTCCATGTTGTCTGCCGACAGCTTGTGCCAAACAAACTCTGCCTGTAGAAATCAGACAAGGGTTATTACATAAAGATATATAATAACATTTATTGAATATAATATATATATATATAATATATTCTATTAAATTCTGTGGGTATTAAGGCCCAAACACTGCAGTGTGGTGCTTGGGAGTACTAGGTATAGATGTGGCCATCAGGTTTGAATTTAGATTACCCTCTTCTCTGGCAAAGGCGGCACCACGATGAATGGATAGGTGACTAACAAATAGTTCCGGAGAATCTCAAATTCACTGTATCTCCTCCAGAGAGAGTCTGGGGCTGGGTTGTGGCCTTCTGTTATTGCATCTATGGGTCTGAAAGAAGAAACACCAACATCTAGGTCAAATCAGATGCACCAGAAGGATCTGAATCCCTCTTATTTTACACATTCAGAAAAATCCAGGTTCAAGAACGTCATTGTACCGAGAACATGTTTTCATTTAGCAGCAAGGATATATTTTGCATATGCTGGCTTCATTTTCTAACGGGATCCCACTCTCTCACCGAGTTTCTATGAGGTACACTGTGAATATCTCTTGCATGTTCACTGTATTTTTCCCAGTTCTTTTCTCTGCCTCGGCCACACTGATCTCCATTCTCCGCAGCAGAGTGGATCCTTCCTCCACCATCTGTACAAACAGTGCATGGGAGAAATAGGCAGTGATTAGTGAACAGAGAGTTAGAGCAGTGTTTCCCAAACTCGGTCCTGGGGCCCCACCTGGGCTAACAGCTGATTCAAATAATCAGGACCAAGTTGGAGAAACCCTGATCTAGAGGACTGAATATGAATAGAACAGAATATCAATAGATTTGGATTGGAAAAGGATAGGAACAATAATTGGAGTAATAAACACATATGTGTCTATAGACGTCCATGTGTCATGATACCGTGACGTCATTCTCTGGATGCTGCGAGTGGACCAATAACGTGCCGAACAGCTTCTGGCCACGTAGCACAGATCCGATCTGGTTTTATTTTGGATAGATAGGTCTTTCAATCTTCAAAACACTCATATTTTGTGCAATATTGTTACAACCAAGGTTATATTGTAGTCAACAGAGGCGCGTGGTTACGATGTATCATGTGGCCTGCCTGATGTTCCGACGGCTACATCTGTATGGTCGAAACAGGATGTTCTATTTCTGTATGCATCCATCCAGTCCTTTGCCGTGGACAAATTACAATAGTTCGTTCGCAAAGAGACAGTTTACAAACACAGACAAAACCTATAAATGATTGCGTTACTACCGTGTCATTCTTGTTATTCTCCAACTCTGTGTTGGTAAATTCATCTCCTCCAATCGGCGCTGACTCTTTATTTCCAGCATCCGCCATCCTTCTTTCCAGCTGTGTTATGCAAACAAGAGTAAGCGACTCTGGGTCACGGGGTTTTATGTCTTTCAAAATAAGAGTCCTGTCCTGTAAACTGTAGAAGATCAGAATCACCTTTAATCGCCAAATTCATTTTGTATATAAAGGAATACAGTACCTTGGCTCTGTCAGCGAACTGCAGGGGGTCAAGGAGGGCATCAGTGATGTCATTGAGGTGGGATAGGATGAGGCCCTCGAAGGACTTGATGATGGCTAAGGTGAGTGCTACAGGTCTGTAGTCATTCAGGCAGGATACTTTCTATTTCCTAGGCACAGGAAAGATGATTCAAAACAGGCAGGAACAGTGCATAGTTCAAGTGATTGATGGAAGATGTCCGTGAATATTTGTTTATTTATTTTTATTTAACCTTTATTTAACCTAGGCAAGTCAGTTAAGAACAAATTCTTATTTACACATTTAAAAAAATATATATATATTCAACCATTTAACTAGGCAAATCAGTGACAATGACGGCCTACCCCGGCCAAATGACGGCCTACCCCGGCCAATTGTGCCCCGCTCTATGGGACTCCCAATCACGGCTGGTTGTGATACAGCCTAGAATCGAACCAGGGTCTGTAATGACACCTCTAGCACTGAGATGCAGTGCCTTAGACCGCTGCACCACTCGGGAGCCCAAGATAGGGGAGAGCTGGTCAGCGCAGTGCTTTAGTGTGGCTGAGGAGACCCGCTCTGGGCCTTCAGCTATCCTACAGTCCTGTTTCTTAAAGAATCTGTTGACTACTTGTTCTGCGATGACAAGGGGTGGAGCATGGGGGGAGAGGGCAGGCTGGGACAGGCTGGGGGGAGAGTGGGAGGGAGGGGCAGAGGAGAGGATAGTCTGGAGAGGAAGGGGTTCAGCTGGATTGGCAGTAGGGGGCCGACTGAAAGCATGGACGATGGAAAGTATACACATCATCTTTAACCAAAACACATTTTGTCCTTATCTATTCATCCCCCTCCCTAGACTACCCTTTTTAAAGAGAACCTTCAATACATGACACTCAAATAAACTTGTTGACCGTTTTGGTTTCAAATCAAAAGAAACAAATATGTCACAAAATCACTTAAATAAATCTTTACTTGACAACTAATTATAGTAATTATATGTTAGTAATTGTGCAATAATTTTTGCCTTTATTCATTTGTCGCAGTTTACAGGTAATGATAACTCTTATTTTGAAGGATAACTCTTATTTTGAAGGAAAAACGTGACCCAGAAGTGCCTGATAATTCTTGTTGCCTGAGCATGTGGCTCGTGCTCGTGTGGCATTTAAACCCTGAACGCCTGACAGACAACGTTGTCTCCCAGGCTGCTGCTGATTCCAAGACCAGAGCCAATTGCATGTAAACTAACTTGGCTACAGTATGTAGTCCTGTGAGGTAGCTAGCTAGCTAGCTATCTATGTTGGTTGTTAGCTTGCGTAACTTAATTCTAATCTAAATACAACAGGTATAGACTTTACCGTGATATGCTTACTTGTGCACCGTTTCCCAACAATCCAGAGTTAAAAATTTTTATAAATTGTAACACAATAAAAAAATAACGAGGCTAAATACAAGGAGTAGCGGTACCGAGTCAATGTGCAGGGGTACGAGGTAATTGAGGTAATATGTAGGGGTAAAAGGGACTAGGCAATCAGGATAGTTAATAGTGGGTGAGCTCCATTCCTGCCAGGCTGATCGGATTCAATAGCAGCCTCATAGTCAGGATACTGCCTCGTATGCTGGGTCATGCGCCAAGCTCCTTGCAGGCATATTAGCAGTCAAACTGCCTTATAGGCTGATGCATATGATCCAGTGGGTGAGATCTATTCCTGGCAGGATAATCAGATTCAATAGCAGCCTCAGAGGCTGGTAAGTCAGGATACTGCATTGTAGACTGTTTCATGAGCCAAGCTCCTTGCAGGCATATTATCAGTCAAAGTAAAGTGCCTTATAGGCTGATAGATTTGCATAAGCTCCAAAGGCAATTACCATCGTGGACCAGAGCATTGAACAGGTGAGGGAGTATAAGAATCTTTGCACAATAGTTGATTTATAGATGAACTTTGGGGCTAACTGTGGGTGAGTGTTATCAAAATGTCAATCCAGATTATACTTCAAATCAGTTTTTATTAGTCACATACACATGGTTAGCAGATGTTATTGTGAGTGTAGCGAAATGCTTGTAATTCTAGTTCCGACAGTGCAGCAATATCTAACAAGTAATATCTAACAATTCCACAACAAATACCTAATACACACACATCTAAGTAAAGGAATAAGCTAAAATGCAATAGATAGTATAGAATACCATATATACATATGAGATGAGTAATGCAAGATATGTACATATTATTAAAGTGACTAGTGTTCCATTTATTAAAGTGGCCAATGATTCTTCAAGTCTGTATGTAGGCAGCAGCCTCTCTGTGCTAGTGATGGCCTTGAGATAGAAGCTGTTTTTCAGTCTCTTGGTCCCAGCTTTGATGCACCTGTACTGACCTCGCCTTCTGGATGATAGCGGGGAGAACAGGCAGTGGCCCAGGTGGTTGTTGTCCTTGATGATCTTTTTGGCCTTCCTGTGACATCGGGTGGTGTAGGTGCTTAAACTTAGAAGGCTGAGTGTTAATCATTCTGTTTTCCAATCTTAGAAGGCTGAGTGTTAATCATTCTGTTTTCCAATCTTAGAAGGCTGAGTGTTAATCATTCTGTTTTCCAATCTTAGAAGCCTGAGTGTTAATCATTCTGTTTTCCAATCTTAGAAGCCTGAGTGTTAATCATTCTGTTTTCCAATCCTTTTGCAGATGTTTTATTGAGCCGGTCTTAACATTTAGTGTCGTTGCCTGGTTCGGCTTCCTGACAAGGGCAAGTCCGAATACCCTAGAGAGAGTTGTGCAGGTCAGTGGTAAAATTGGAAGGAGAAACCAAAAGGCTCTCCAAGACATTTACAAAGAGCGCACATGTAAGAAATACATTCATTACATTCACTGAACAGCCAATATACAGTACTGCTTCAGGGCATTTGTATCGGTCATGTGTGAATGTTGCTATTTATATATTTACTATATATGTTTATCTTATCTGACTTTCCACAACTGAAGTTACCTTCTGGAAAAATAAAGTCATTATATTCTATTCACTCTGTAAATGTAAACATTGTCCACAAAACATGAAGTGTTCCTTACAATTATACACATATCAGTTATGCAAGCTAACAACCAGCATAGATGACTAGCTATCTTGCAAGCTAACAAGACTACCTAGCTAACTAGCCAGCTAACTCACAAGATTAGCCAGCCAAGTTAGCTTGCATGCGAAGATGGCGGAAGCGGATAATGGAGTGATTCAGAATCTAATGGTGGTAGAAACGAGGAGAATTGGAATATTGTCTAAAAGAAAGGAAAGCGGAGCAAAGTAAAGTACAGTGATGAGAATGTCACTTCGTATCTTTTAGGAGTACGGTTTGTAAATGAGAGGCTGCTCATCCAATTACCGATCTTGAGGAATCCATTTGAGATATCCAAACTGGTGGAGAGAGTGCTGGGTAGAATGAATGCGGTGAGGATCACAAGATAAGTTTGAAGTGTTGTGTGTCTCTTAGGAACAGGGCATCATTCAAGGGGGTTATATCTGGCGTATGGTGGGAAGAGATTGTTGAAGAGATTAAACATATTCCTGTTGTGATTGATGCACGTCGAAGGAGTTAAGAGTTTATCGGTTGTTTTGGTTTTTGATATGGTGTCTCTCCCTACTCAAGTGCAGTTAGGGTGTATTAACTACCGAGTCAGACCATGTTTCCCAACACCAATGCAGTGTGATTATTGTGAAGCTTTTGGTCATGTAGCAAGTGTTTGAAGAAGGGAGAAGCTGAGATGTCCAAGTTGTGGAAAGGATCCTATTATGTGTAATAAAAGTGATGAATATGTGACGTTGTAATTGTGGTGGGAACCATGAAGTCACGTCTTCCCAATGTTCCACAAGGGTGGAAGAGAATGAGGTGGCCAAAGTCAGGGTTGTACAGAGCATTTCATATGCAGCAGCTGTGAAAGGGGTTGAGGGTTTGAATGGGGCTTTCCCATGTTGGGTATCTGAATTATCACATGTGGATTCACACAGGGGAGAAATCATTTTGCTGTAATGGATGTGGCAAATGCTTTAATTTTGGCAATGGTCTGAAAACGCATATGAAGATTCACACATGGAAGAAATCATATTGCTACCAGGTCTGTTTTGCTCAGGATAATTCACTGAGGTATCACATTGGGAATTTTCACTTGGATGGGAAAACTGAATTTGAAATTAGATAGAAGATGGAGGGGGAAAATGTCAAACTTCCACGGTTCTTTCGGTGAAAACAATATGACTTTGGGTTTGTAAATATACTTTGCAGGACAACCAATAAAGTTACTAATCGTTATAGTTCAACTCGTTTACTTTGTCAGATCCATTAGACTGCAGTTCAGCCCAGTTGACACTAGTAGCCTTTCTCTACCGGAACCAACTAGAATGTCCCCTAATTTCACCTTGATACATTTATGTACACATCAGTGGAGGCTGGTAGGAGGGACAATAGGAGGCCTGGCTCATTGTAATGGCTGGAATGGAATGAATTAAATCCAAAATCTAGCTTCAGTGCTTTGTCAAAACTGATGGCTAGGTAGTAGATGATAAAGGCTAGACACATCTCATCCGTGGTGTTCAGCCCCAACTGAGTGATTCCTTTGCGAGTGGCTGTGTTATAGGTGCACTCCACCACAATCTCATCACCCTGCAGAGAGGAGCCACTGCTTCAAGAAAGGTCTAATGACTAACAATACCACAGTCGATCGGATAAACAATCCCTGAAATACAGGAAGTACATGGATGCTTACTGGTTTGATGGTCTTAATGGTCTCCAGGTTGATGAACCCCTGCAGCTCAAAGTTCTAGTTCTCATCCACGGCCAGGAAGTCAATCTGCGTTCCATTCCTGCAGAGGGTCAAATCAAGCATGCGTTACACCAGCAGGTGGTCACGTTGCAGTGGTGCACATTCTCGCTGCAAAGAGCCCTGTAGCAGATCATACATATGTCTGATGTGAGGTCCCTGAACTAAGCAGTGAGTGTGACAACCATGAACCCAAGTGATGGGTCTAGACTGCCTTCAGAAAGTATTCACACCCCGTAACTTTACACAGATCGGATTCAAATAGATTTGTCATTTTTTTGTCAGCGCTACACCATACACGGGACAAATAAAATGCATCTCTTGATTAGATAAGTATTCAACCCCCCCAAGTCAATACATGTCAGAGTCACCTTTGGCATCAATTACAGCTGTGAGTCTTTCTGGGTAAGTCGAAGATTTCCACACCTGGATTGTGCAACATTAGCCTATTATTCTTTACAAACTTCTGTTAAATTGGTTGTTGATTATTGCTAGACAAACAGTCAGGTCTTGCCATAGATTTAAGCAGATTTAAGTCAAAACTGCCTCAGGAACAATCACTGGCTTCTTAGTAAGCAACTCCAGATTTGTCCTTGTGTTTTAGGTTATTGTCCTGCTGTAAAGCATCCACTCAATGAAAATGCTGCAGCATCCACTCAATGAAAATGCTGCAGCATCCACTCAATGAAAATGCTGCAACATCCACTCAATGAAAATGCTGCAGCATCCACTCAATGAAAATGCTGCAACATCCACTTAATGAAAATGCTGCAACATCCACTCAATGAAAATGCTGCAGCATCCACTCAATGAAAATGCTGCAGCATCCACTCAATGAAAATGCTGCAACATCCACTCAATGAAAATGCTACAACATCCACTCAATGAAAATGCTACAACATCCACTCAATGAAAATGCTGCAACATCCACTCAATGAAAATGCTGCAGCATGCACTCAATGAAAATGCTGCAACATCCACTCAATGAAAATGCTGCAGCATCCACTCAATGAAAATGCTGCAACATCCACTCAATGAAAATGCTGCAACATCCAAACCTACTGTTTATTCTGTTCCTTTGCTCCTCCTACAGAGTAACTACACCATATATGAGGGAAACATCCTCAACACGATGGCTAACCCTTCAGTGAATTGCAGGAGTGATCCAACTGGCCTGGGTCTGTGAAGAGTTAACTGGCAACAATAGCTTCTGGTTCAGAAGGCTGAATGTTTTTCAAGATTAGTCTCTCATGCAATAGTAGAAAGTGTCAACTTATGTTTATCCATGTATAAAAAATAAATGTAAGAAATCCATTCAGACGCCTTCCTATAATTTATGTTAAATGTCTTACCATGTGTGATCATTTTTTGTAAAAACAATGTCATTTAGGCTCTAATAATCCTAGTGGAAGTAGACCACAAAGCCTGTCATGCTATTTCACAGTTATTTTTATTTTTTTATGAGTAGGCTGGCTGGCTAGGTAGTAGGTACTAGAGTTTGGCTTTATGGACCCAATAACACTGCAATATGTACAGTTGAATGTTAGTGCTGTAGTGTTCAGGCGTCCCACCTTAAGCTTCTTGACCACAGTAAAAGTCCAACCCTTGGTGCCCTAGCTCTTTGTCCAAACTCATTTTTGATTCTATGGCCGTATGAGTTGTGAGCCAATTTTCTGTGCAGTCTAATTTTGATTGTACAGTTGGACTGCTTAAACGCATTCCATCCTTGAACAATGGCACAAGTAAATTAACAGAATTATACAGTCACTGATTTCCTCTTTTTTAAATATTTAACAGTAGGCTATTTGGCTTTCCTTTACATTCACAAACTTGCTCCAGACCCTATCATATTTATTTTAAGTGATTCTCTGTACCTTTCCTGCTGTAGTTATAAATTGTAACATGAACTATAAAGTTTTTTTGTATCACACAGAATTTTATGCAGATTTTTATTGACGGCAGAATCTGAGAACCGGAAATCTAGAATCCTTTATTTTAAAATTGTATATACTATTTGATTGTTAGAGAATATATACCGGGCCTATAAAGGCCTCGAGCTTAGATTAACTGTCGTACCCCACCAGAATCCAAAATATAAGCTTCTTCTACGCCAATGTTTGTGCACTGTATAGCCTCAACATGGTTAAAACGAATTTGTATATCATGGATGTCAGTCTGCATCCATAGCTGTCTGCATGTGAATGGTTACATATCTGGCCTTTCCCTCAGCTTTTTATCAGAATGGACACTGTTGCAGAGTATCTTTAATGTGGATAGATATGGCCACATGTTGCTGCTGAGAAGGTAATTACATGTATCTCCAATTGCATCTGACTCTTCATACAACATGCTGCCTTTCCAGCTGCTTGTCAGCCATCAAGTATTCAAGACGTGTAGCTTCAAAATACAGAAATCATCCCTGTATGATGCGTTTTATATCATAATGCAAGATGCATCATACATGGATGAGTTCTGTATTTTGAAAGTTGCACATTTTAACTGAATGGCTGACAAGCAAAAACATGTCAGTGGACTAACAAAACAAATACTAAGAGTCCTGCTGATTTTCTTAAATGGAAGAAAACGAAACATAGGGACCTACCTGAATTTGCCCAACAGAATTAATGCAGCAGTTGAGAATAATTAACGTAGCCGGTCAGGAGAATGAGATTAAGGTTAGGATAGGAAAAGGGTTAGGGTTAGCTAAAATGGCAGTTTTCAACAACTGGGGTCCCTGACGCGGCCACTCGTTGGAGCTGAACCGTTCTAGGCACAACTTTAGAAACCATCAGTCCCGACAAACCATCAGTATTATAACACCGGTACTCCGTTCCGGTGAGCTCCTGCCCAAGTCATGCTCAGCACCACAATGGAGAAAGACATGACACAGCACTGTAAACACTTCCCCTGTCAAGTTCAGAATGTCCAAAGTGACGATAAATTCTGCTTCTAAACACAGACCGTGTTTCTCTTCAGCATCCCATAATGTGATACGGCATCAAGCTGTTTCCCTCTGCTGGTTGCCATAAATCATGAATGCGTTTGGCATCTCTTAACAAACTATTCACATATGGACAAATAACGTTTTAGTAGAGTTTGCATTAGTTTAATGTGGTGCTTGTCAATGCTACCTCAAACATCCTCTACATTTCTCAAGTAAAGCAAGGACCACCTTCCCAAAGACATTTCCAATATTGCACAATGTTTACAATTAGCTTCATTCATGGACAAATAACAATAGTTATAAAGCATGTAAACAGATGTAACTTCCCCAAAAAGTAGATGTCTGAACTTAACTAAAGTATAGGGGGTAGGAGGGGAAACGTTATGTCCAAAGCACAAGTGAACAACAATGCTTCCTCTCCCCCCTCAATAAGGCATGACATGCTTGAGACTGAGGAGCAGGATAATAAGGGGACACTTCCCGTTATGTTAGAATATAACTGATGTTTTGTTTTATCTGCATGAGATCTGGTTTGTCAGATTGTCGAACATTTATAGCAAGTGTTACTGCGGCAGCCGATTTGATACGTTCGAAAACACTGTTGCAGTAAAAGTACATTATTAAACTGATTGTTCGAGTTGTCGTTCCCCAATGAGTCGTTTAAATTGCTCAAGGGAGGACATAGAATTTCAGATGTTAAAAGCTGGTGATATTTTTCCCCAAGTACCATTCTAATTTACATCACGTGGCACAAACAATGAGATGTATAGGATAATCCTGATTATAAACTGGGTGGTTCGAGCCCTGAAAGCTGTTTGGCTGGCAGCCGTTGTATACTATGGTTATGACAAAACATGTATTTTTACTACTCTAATTACGTTGGTAACCCGTTAATAATAGCAATAAGGCACCTCGGGGGGTTTGTGATATATGGCCAATATACCATGGCCAATATACCACGGCTAAGGGCTGTGTCCAGGCACTCCGCTTTGCGTCGTGCTTAAGAACAGCCCTTAGCCGTGATATGTTGGCCATATACCACACCTCCTCGGGCCTTATTGCTTAATGAATGTTGTGCCAGGTGTATTTCCACCCATGGGATGTACTTAACATATACCTATGGAGACACACACATATACAACATAAAAATAAACATCACCTTACACATTAACATCAGAGTTTGGCTTGGGGGGACAGGAGGGAGCAGAGTGCATTTTCACTTCAAAATATATTGACAATAAAAGAAGACTATACAGGAAACACACTCCTTTTTAGTCTTTCTTCCTCTCCGTGGATGGATAAACTTGCTGGAGCAGACATGGACCCCAAGTAGCACAGAGAGATAGTGCCACGTGTTACAGAGAGAGATTAATGATTGGGAAGAAATGCTTTAGGGGTAATCATGGCACAGGGCGACGTAAGAGCTATAGGAGGATAGGTCATCTTAAGAGCTGTTGGAGGAGGATAGGTCCTCTTCGCTGTCCTTTTGTGCAGAATATTCCCTCTTCACAAGTTAGTTGAGGAGTCCAGCCTAGGTCACAGTCAGTGAGGAGTGTTCCCAGTGTCAGTAACACGTTCCCTCTGTGTCTCTTGGTGAATCACTGGATATACTGTACAGATGGGCACAACACTGAATGAATCTGTGATTACAATATGTGTGGATATGTTTCATTGAAGCTTTTGCTCCAGCAAGTCCCCGCTTGGTTTGAATTTTCTGGGTCTGTGTTAATAGTGCCTGATAGATCAAAGTTCAAAGGTCATAGGGAGGTCAGAGATGCAAATAGCCATGACAACCAATAAGTACATCACTGCTGGGCCAATAGGGCGCGCTCCGATTAGCCTTCATCTTCTCCAGGCGCTTGGCCAGATGGCTGTTACTGGCCTCCAGCTCATCAATCCTGTCCAGGGCAGACCTCAGCTAGAGACAATGGAGAGAAAAGGTTTAGAGTTTGAGAGGGGAGAAGCAACCTAAAGGCAACAACGTATACTTGGCCGTAGACTTGATGCAAAACAATGTGGTGTTGACATACTAGATGACCCAATGACCCAATGACTCTGTGATTCTTTGGTTGTTTTTGTAAACCTGCCATTGTAGTAGCCTACCTCTCTCTGTAGCTTGCGTTTCTCCACTTTGAGCTCGTCCTCTACTTTCTCTGCGCTCTCAGAGGCCGACTTGTAACGAGTCACCTGACCCTCCAACCGGATGATCTGCCAAGAGAGAAATGAGGGGGTGAATAAATGGATTGATGGATGAAATGTGATATGCCTCATACTAGACTGAACACGTGACTTACGGGACATATTCCATGGAGCTCCTAGTGGAGCAAATGGTCAATAGTCTCCAACCCAGACTGTACAAGATACTGCTTATTTTCTCACCTTTACCATGAGGAACGTGATTGGTCATGTGCTTCATGGATATAGGCATACATGGAACTAAAATAGTACTTACATTCTGTTCTAGGGCTGTGACTTCCTGTTCTGATTTCACCAGTTTAAACTTGAGGTCACTGATTTGCCGGTTGGCATCCCCTGTAGAAGAAGAAATAAAGATAGGATGTCAGTCAAATATTGTTGTGTAGGTTTGCATAATGTATACTACACTCACACACTTGACAAAGTGCACTAGGGAGACAGCCCTAGTAAAAGGCTAGATCTGTCTGAGTAAATGTGAAATGTGACTCACTCTGTAAGTCGAGGATGTGGGGGTCCATGCCGTTCTCAAGTCCGTCCTCCTCAGGACTCAAACCCTCTGTCCCGTTCCTCTGTTTCCCCTCCAGCTGAGACTTCAGCCTCTTCACCTGATCAGCTAAACTCTCCCTCTCATCAACTATTTTCCTCAGTCTGACTTCTGCAATACAAACAGACAGCTGACTTTGAATCAACAGCATGAAATTCTAATAATTGGTTAGTAATAGGGTAGTTTGAGTAGTCGAGGTCAGTAATAGAGTAGTTTTGTACGTCAACATTTACCACACGGTTCAATTAACAGCTTTGTTTTTTAGTTTCTAATCTGTAATTTGTTTTTAATACATACAACACATTGTATTTAATTACCCAGATTTGTATATATATATATACACAGTACCAGTCAAAAGTTTGGGCACACCAACTCATTCAAGGGTTTTTCTTTATTTTTACTATTTTCTACATTGTAGAATAATAGTGAAGACATCAAAACTATGAAATAACACATATGGAATCATGTAGTAACCAAAAAAGTGTATAATTTAGATTTTACATTCTTCAAAGTAGCCACCCTTTGCATTGATGACAGCTTTGCACACTCTTGGCATTCTCTCAACCAGCTCCATGAGGAATGCTTTTCCAACAACCTTGAAGGAGTTCCCACATATGCTGGACACTTGTTGCTGCTTTTCCTTCACTGCAGTCCAACTCATCCCAAACCATCTCAATTGGGTTAAGGTCGGGTGGTTTTGGAGGCTAGGTCATCTGATGCAGCATCCATTACTCTCCTTGGTAAAATAGCCCTTACACAGCCTAGAGGTGTGTTTTGGGTCATTGTCCTGTTGAAAAACAAATGATAGTCCCACTAAGCGCAAACCAGATGGAATGGCATATCGCTACAGAATGCTGTGGTAGCCATGCTGGTTAAGTGTGCCTTGAATTATAAATAAATCACTGACAGTGTCACGAGCAAAGCACCATCACACCTCTTCCATGCTTCCCGGTAGGAACCACACGTACGGAGATCATCCATTCACCTACTCTGTGTCTCACAAAGACACTGCGGTTGGAACAAACAGATTTCCACCGGTCTAATGTCCATTGCTCGTGTTTCTTGGCCCAAGCAAGTCTCTTCTTATTATTGGTGTCCTTTAGTAGTGGTTTCTTTGCAGCAATTCAACCATGAAGGCCTGATTCACGCAGCCTCCTCTGAACAGTTGATGTTGAGATGTGTCTGTTACTTGAAATCTGTGAACCATTTATTTGGGCTGCAATTTTTTAGGCTGGTAACTCTAATGAACTTATTCTCTGCAGGTAACTCTGGGTCTTCCTTTCCTGTGGCGGTCCTCAAGAGAGCCAGCTTCATCATAGCGCTTGATGGTTTTTGTGACTGCACTTGAAGAAATTGTAAAAGTTCTTGAAATTTTCTGGATTGACTGACCTTCATGTCTTAAAGTATTGATAGACTGTCGTTTGTCTTTGCTTATTTTGAGATGTTCTTGCCATAATAGGGACTTGGTCTTTAACCAGGTCTATCTTCTGTATACCACCCCTACCTTGTCACAACACAACAAACTGATTGGCTCAAACGCATTAAGAAGGAAAGAAATTCCACAAATGTACTTTTAACAAGGCACACCTGTTAATTGAAATGCATTACAAGTGACTACCTCATGAAGCTGGTTGAGAGAATGCCAAGAGTGTGCAAAGCTGTCATCAAGGCAAAGGGTGGCTACTTTGAAGAATCTCAAATATAAACAATATTTTGATTTGTTTAACCCTTTTTCACTACACGATTCCATATGTTGTTTCATAGTTGTGATGTCTTCACTATTACTCTACAATGTAGAAAATAGTACAAAAGAAAAGAAAAACCCTGGAATGAGTAGGTGTGTCCAAACCTTTGACTAAGACTGTATATATACACAGTGTATACTTAATTCATTGCAATTATAAAACATTTCACCCAACTGATCACAATCTGCAGTTCATTGAAAACCTGAGAATATGGACACAGTTGCTTACCACTGAAATACTGTACAGTATGTTGGAGGGACTGTGAGTATGGATGGAAAGAGTTTAAGACAGCTGACACATACAAATGAGTGGAGATAACATGCAATGGGATTGATATATTCTGCCACTTATTACCTATTTAATCATGTAATTGTTATCTAGTATGTTGCATGTAAAAACCTGACACATGAATAATACAGAATTGTTATTGTGTAATATAATCCTACCCCCTGTGCATAAATGGAAGCTTGGTGAGGTTTTATGGAACCCAGAAGTCAGTGAGGGTATGCAATAGTGCAAAATAAAACAAAACCAATCGCTCTTCAACATGGTTAATTTATTCAAGGCACTAAATAAGTCATTAAATAAAACATGTCATTCCTTTGAGTAAAACAAAGAAACCTACAGAGACTGGCTGCAACCCCAGTCAGTAGTCTGTTACACATCAAATAACACTCAGAGTACAGGGATCATCAACTAGTTTACTTTACAAGGATCTTTGCCCTTGCCCTTTCTATTGCCCTTTAGTCCCTTTCTTACACCGCTCTCCTGTTTCTGGGCTTCTTCCACTGGGGGGCGCTCTCTCTCCTCCTCCACCGCCTCGGGTAATGGCTGTATCTCTTGGCCAAGTGCCGAGGGTCCGGGTGAGGAGCTGATGTGCTCTTCTTCTACAAGTAGATAGGTTTCCTCCTCTTTCACAAGTAGAACGGCTTCTTCACAACTGTCTAAATATCCAGCGGAGGCCCCATCGGTTAACTCATTGTCTCCCCCTGCTGGTGAACTTGTTGAAGCCTCCCCCTGTTCTGTCTGTTGCTCCTCCTGAATGGCTTCCTGCTGGAGATTCTCCTCATGGATGTTCTCCTCAATGATATACCATTCTTCTCTCTCTACACAACTGGGTGATTCTGACTGGATCCTGTCTGGGCTGGGCTCTACCTCCTCTGTCCTGTCTGAGATAACTTCTCCACTAGAGTTGCTGATCCTCTGAGTTAGAGCTACATCCACTGAGTTTTCCGTCAGTACTTGATCACTCTCGGATTGTTTACATGTACATTTACAGGTACATCCTTGTTTCTCCCTTGATTCTGCTACATCCATCTTCTGATCACCTTGAGCTCCTGGTAAGGTATTTTCTAAGCTGGTCTCTAGCCTCTCTGGTAAACCAGGGATCACCTGTTTGTCTAGTCTAGTCTTTCCCTCCTCTGTTATGATAGGTGTTACTGTTTTGTCAGAGATAGTGGATGGGGGCTCCTTTGCCTGAAGCTCTTTAGTATTTGGTTCATCTTCCTTCATGCCACGTAGAGATTCCTGCCAGATCTGATCTGGCTTGCTCTCCACTGAACTCGTCTCCAGCTCTTCAACCCTCTCAGATAATTTCTGTCCGTCAGAGTCTGTGATCTTTGGCACAATTTCCACAGAGCTTTCTGTACTGGAATGATCATTCTTATGATGCTGAAGTTCTAGAGAATTCTGTCCATCTTTCTCAAATTCACTTAGCATGTTTATTATGAGATGATCTGTCTTGATTTCAACCTCGTCAGGACATTCAGAGATAAACAGTTCAATAGAGACTGTAGATGAGATATCTACTGGAACATCTGCTGTTACTTGGCCAATCTCTGCCTGATGCTCTGGAGGAGGCTCTGGATTATTCTTCATCTTAATCCCAATTGTTTCTGTATTTTTTAATGATCTGATTTGGATCTGATTTGGGCTGGTCTTTGCCTCCCCTAGACATACAGAAATCCTCAGAATCATCTTAATCATCTCAGATTCCGTAATCCTTGAGTTTTCTGGAATGACTTGATCTTTAGTCCCAGGATCATACTCCTGGGTGTTCTCTCCTTGCAGGTGACTTTGAGATTCATTTTGGATTTGACTAAGAGTGGCCTCTGTCTCAACACAGAGAGTTGGGCCAGAGATGTCCTGTTCTTCAAAGTCAGTAGACATAGCTGTAAGAAGCTCTGTGTTTTCCAGTCCATTCTCAAGGTTTGTGTTTTCCTCACATTGTCCGTCAGTGCCACTGCTTACTGGTACAGCTTCCTTGTTACTTTCTCCATTGTTTTCCTCATTCTCTGCCTGTTCCAGAGATTCTGGTTCAAATCCTCTTTGATTCACCCCATCTCCATTGTCACCATCTGTATTTTCCTTTTGAACCAAAATGGCTCCCTCAAGTTCAGCAGGTTCCACCAGGGTTTCTGTGTCGCAGTATTGGGGTTGCTCTACTTCATATTCAACCGGAGTCTTTTTCTCACCAAAATGCACCAAAATGGCTTCTTCTGGTGCAGCAACATCCACCTGGGTCTCTTGGTCACAGTACTTGGACTGCTCTGCTTCAGAGTCTGTTTGTTGCTGCAGGCTGTCATTCAACTTGTCTTGATTCAACTTGTCTGAAGATTCTACCTCCAGTAGAGCCCTCTCCTGGTCATGTGAGTAGTTGTCAGCCTCTTGTAGAAGTTTGCTTCCCCCTGGTGTCCTCACCTCGCCATGGCCCAACTGCATCTCTGGTGCTTTGCCTGGAAGATCACAGGGAATAGATTGGAGGGCCAAACACAGGTCATTCTTCAGCGTCTGAGAGTGCAAGCACGAAAATTTATTTGGAGCCATTTGTAGAGAATGCAATTAAGGCCTTGATCCCAGCTGAATTAGAATGCAGAATCAGCAACTGACTCAACAGGATTAATTAACATTTTGATGATAATCCCATGGAGAACAATACTGCAAAACAATGATGTCAGAAAAAAGGAAAAGAAGCCAACCATCCTTGTTTTGTATCCCATCATGCAACACAAACATAACCCTGACATTTCTAACGGTGATTAATCCGAATTTCAGAAGACAAGTGAGATAAAAACATGACTGCACAAGATCATTCAACATGATTAGAGTAGGATGGTGGTAAATAAGAAGAGATATGAGCAATTGCACCGGTGGGTTATTTTCTTACCAAGCATGCTCTCCCCACCATGAGATGGCTGGGACTCCTGAGCCAATCGGGAGGTAGAGTCTGCACTGAGAGGCCCGTCAATCATCTGTCCTACATCCCCATTGGTGGTTACTTCGGGTGACAGCACTATCCCATTTTTCTGATTTGGGAGAGAACGAGCAAAATAAAGCTGAATAATCTTTCAGAAAGTATTTTGCCCATTAGAACTTCCTATTGTTCTAGTGTTTGCTGACATGTCCATGAAGGCCCTCGTTGAAGTCATGATGAGGAAACCTTCCCTCAGCAGTACTTCAAGGTGCTGTACCTTCAGAGTGTCTTTGAGCTGGACCACCTGATCCATGAGCTTATCCCGCTCATTCCGCACGCCGGCGTCCGAGAATTCCCTCTGCCTCTCTAAGGCCTAAGCCATACCCAAGCAGCAGCAGCAGGAGGAGGAAGAGGAGGAGGAAGAGGAGGAGGAAGTAAATAAGGGAAGGATAAACACAGTTAGTAAAGGAAGAGAGAAGCATTTAGGGAAAAAAAGAGATACAGTGGAAATGTCTTGGTTAGTTTGGAGCGTTAAACTTGAGTAGCTGACAGAGGAATGGAAGCGTTTTCTGTAGAACTTTCTGGAGCAATGATGCGGATAATGGTTTGGGGTTCACCCTCTATTCCGCGAGCGTACCCCGATCTTTTTCTCCTTCCATCCGAGGGTCTCCTGCAGGTCGGAGATCTCCCTAACACAGCTGTCCCGTTTGAGACGGAGCTGGCCCACCTCCTGGCCACGGGACGAAAGCAAGATGGAGGAGAAGAAGGGACAGAGGAGAAGGGAGAGAAAATCAGCATGCAGAGAGTATGCAGCAGGAAAAGGTACTACAGGTACTAAGTTTAGCAAGAGACCTAAGTTAGATCTATGTTAGTGTTATGTTCTGAGTGAAAGTACTGTTTTTGTTACCATATTGTTGTTAGCAGGAAGTCTTTGTGATGACCGGTTAGTACTCACGGTTAGCAGTTCTTCACTCTGTTTTAGCGTCTCTCTCATCTCATTAAACTGCCGCTGCAGAACACTGTGGGCGTGCCTCTCCCTCTCAAACTCCTTGGCCTTGTCGTTGTACTCTCGTTTAGACTCGTACAGCTGCTCCTCCAGCTCAATAAGCGAGTCCTTCAGCGTGTCCACCTGGTACATGAGGTTGGACTTCTCGTTGTGTAGCTGGGCGTTGGACACCATGGCCTTACGGTACTTCTCCTCAGACTCCACCAGGGAGTCCTGTTGAGAGACAAAATGGAGGACAGCGGAGGGGTGAGAGTTCAGGGGAGAAACAAAGCAAAACAGTTAAGCAGTTCATATCTCAAATACAAGTACGCAGACGTTGTTCGTCTTCAACCGTGGAATACTTACTGTAATAATCAGAAGTGTTTCTGGAGTGGACAAAATAATTCTAAAAACATGGACTTTAGACCATGGACCATCTCTTTCCCAGATATACTGTATGGTCCTACTCATGGAAGGTCCTACCTTTATCTCTCGAATGGAGGCCTCTGTCTCTACTGAGATAGAGGTGTCACAGCTGCCTCTGCGAGAGGAGGGCCCGCCCAGCGATGCTAGAGTGGCTGCTGAGAGGGTAGAGGCTGTCCTGGAACCCTGGAAGGAAACAGGACAGGGCCGTCTTGAAGGCTGTTTCACAACAGTCATATTCCCTACTTCATCTTTAATACATTAAAAGATAGAGTTTCAGATCAGGTGTGTGACCCGTACCTTTTCCAGGAAGTCCCTGTCTGATCTCTCCTCCACCTGTAGAGGGTTAAACAACTTGGTTACTCTCAGGAGAGGAGATACACATATTTACAATGTCACAAATTTAGTTGATTGACACCGTAAATCCAGGCCATGCCCATACTGTATCCATCTCTGTATATCCACACACTGCATCACAACAAGCATCTTTAGAGTCATGCTTAACCCTCTCTGGATCCCCATCTGATTCTGAACCACGGAACCACTGGACACTACAGACTTACTCATATTATATCCACTGGACACTACAAACTTACTCATACTATATCCACTGGCCACTACAGAGTTAGTCATATCATATTCACTGGACACTACAGAGTTAGTCATATCATATTCACTGGACACTACAGAGTTAGTCATATCATATCCACTGGCCACTACAGAGTTAGTCATATCATATTCACTGGACACTACAGAGTTAGTCATATCATATTCACTGGACAGTACAGAGTTAGTCATATCATATTCACTGGACACTACAGAGTTAATCACATCATGTTAACTGGACACTACAGAATTAGTCGTATCCACTAGACACTACAGAGTTAGTCCTATCCACTGGACACTACAGAGTTAGTCATATCATATCCACAGGACACTACAGAGTTAATCATATCCACTGGACGCTACAGAGTTAATCATATCATATCCACTGGACACTACAGAGTTAATCATATCATATCCACTGGACACTACAGAGTTAGTCATATCATATCCACTGGACACTACAGAGTTAGTCTTATCATATTCACTGGACACTACAGAGTTAATCTTATCATATCCACTGGACACTACAGAGTTAATCATATCATATCCACTGGACACTACAGAGTTAGTCATATCATATTCACTGGACACTACAGAGTTAGTCTTATCATATCCACTGGACACTACAGAGTTAATCTTATCATATCCACTGGACACTACAGAGTTAATCTTATCATATCCACTGGACACTACAGAGTTAGTCATATCATATCCACTGGACACTACAGAGTTAATCATATCATATTCACTGGACAGTACAGAGTTAGTCATATCATATTCACTGGACACTACAGAGTTAATCACATCATGTTAACTGGACACTACAGAATTAGTCGTATCCACTAGACACTACAGAGTTAGTCATATCCACTGGACACTACAGAGTTAGTCCTATCCACTGGACACTACAGAGTTAGTCATATCATATCCACAGGACACTACAGAGTTAATCTTATCATATCCACTGGACACTACAGAGTTAGTCATATCATATCCACTGGACACTACAGAGTTAATCATATCATATCCACTGGACACTACAGAGTTAATCTTATCATATCCACTGGACACTACAGAGTTAGTCATATCATATTCACTGGACACTACAGAGTTAGTCATATCATATCATATTCACTGGACACTACAGAGTTAATCACATCATATCCACTGGACACTACAGAGTTAATCATATCATATCCACTCCAGTCCAGGCTGCATGTTAGTTGTCAGTGTCACCCACACACCAATGCGTCCACACAGAGGCCCACCTCACACTGGCCAGGTTGGGACCATATATTCTTTGCTTGTACCAAAGCTGCAGTCTTTGTAATGTCCACCAGGGGGCATAAGGGGCCAGAGCACTGTCAGCTGTCTATGAGCATTACCTTGGTGCAGAGGACACACAGGACAGGACCATAGAGTTCAGTTCTCTGGACAATACACTCTTCATTGGGATGATAATAAGTGGGCAGTCATTTAACAGAATAGAGAACAGAGAAAAGGATGTAAGGACTAGGCCTAAAGAAGGCTGCGGGTTAGAGGGAGTGACCAATGAAGAGAGCTCACCACTGGGCTGGCACGGGCAGAGCTGGCCCTGGACGAGGCCCGAGAGTTGGAGCCCAGAAAACCACTGTAGTCTGAAGGCTGGCACAAAAAGAAGATGGATAAAATAGGAAAAGAGAAGGAAATGGAAAAGAGAGAGAGAGATGTTAGTCACAGAGTTTGTCAGTCAGCAAGCAGGGACAGACAGAGTTGAAGCAGGGACAGACAGAGCTGAAGCAGGGACAGGCAGAGCTGAAGCAGGGACAGACCGAGCTGAAGCAGGGACAGACAGAGCTGAAGCAGGGACAGACAGAGCTGAAGCAGGGACAGACAGAGCTGAAGCAGAGACAGACAGAGCTGAAGCAGGGACAGACAGAGCTGAAGCAGCGACAGACAGAGCTGAAGCAGCGACAGACAGAGCTGAAGCAGGGATAGACAGAGCTGAAGCAGCGACAGACAGAGCTGAAGCAGGGACAGACAGAGCTGAAGCAGGGACAGACAGAGCTGAAGCAGGGACAGACAGAGCTGAAGCAGGGACAGACAGAGCTGAAGCAGGGATAGACAGAGCTGAAGCAGGGACAGACAGAGCTGAAGCAGCGACAGACAGAGCTGAAGCAGGGACAGACAGAGCTGAAGCAGGGACAGACAGAGCTGAAGCAGGGACAGACAGAGCTGAAGCAGGGACAGACAGAGCTGAAGCAGGGACAGACAGAGTTGAAGCAGAGACAGACAGAGCTAAAGCAGAGACAGACAGAGCTGAAGCAGGGATAGACAGAGCTGAAACAGGAACAGACAGAGTTGAAGAGACAAGGGAATACATTGATAGACAAGTCAACCAGGCCCTGTTAGACCAAAGCAACCCTCCCACACATCAAAAACCCAGACACATACAAATCCATGCGTACGTTCCACTCTAGACTCCACCATTCTAGACATACTGGAAACCCCACGCTACAAAGTCACAATCAAACTTTGACTTTGCACAGTGTTTGCAAAGGTCATCGACACACAAGACGCACTGTAAGATAATTCAGGAGGGTTATTGGTGGAATACAGCTAACTAAAAACATGGATTCCTTCTTCTGAAAGTCTGAAATCCACATGTGGGAAAGACACAAGAAACCCCAATAGAAAGAAGTAGTGGGGTGACGACGCTGTCATGCAGACTTCTCCTGGGGTGGCCAACCCTCCTACTGGAGAGAATCAGGTGTGTTTGAGCAGGGCTGGAATAAAAGCCTGCGCACCCAGCATCGCTTCAAGAGGAGGGTGGGTCGACCCCACAATGCAATTCCACGTTGGCACATGGGGCATGCCAAGCAAGGCACCCTCATCAGGGTAAAGGTGATACATTCCATGCATGCTGTCTATTCAAGCCTTCCTTTTGATTTGAAAACCGCCACAACAACCACAATTCTAGACATACAAATGACTTTGCACTGTGTTTCCAAAAGTCATCAACACACAAGATAAGATGGGTGCGTGGGCCATCAATAAAGATAATACAGGGTGGGAATTAGTGGAATACAACGAATTAAAGAAGGATTCCTTGTTTGGTGAGTCTGATAAAAACAGAAGACACCACTGACCCTGGTAGTAGAGACTGACAACACTGTCATGCAGACAGACTATGGCCAGGGGTGGCCGACTGTCTTCCCAGAAACCTATTGGATGTGTAGGCTTTTGCTCCAGACCTGCTCCAATACAACTGATTCTACTAAACAGCTGCTCATCTGGGTGTTGATTAGCTGAATCATGTTAGAGCAGGGCTGGAACAAAAGCCTGCATGCCCAGTAGCTCGTATCTCTCCAGGAGGAGGGTTGACCCCGCTGGACTGTGTAATCCCATGTTGCCACAGGGGGCATGCCAAGCAACCTCCCTCAGGGTAAGAGAGGGGGCGTCAGGGCTTCTTACACCGCGAGAGATGGAGCCACTAAAGCGCCGTGTGCTACTCTGCACAGCCTCGTCACACACAGAGCCCTGTAGATAGGAGAGAGACACACACACACTGCATCAGACTTCACCTCACGCACACATACACACTCTGGATCAGACTTCAACTCACAATCACACACACACACACACACACACTGCATCAGACTTCACCTCACGCATGTATACAGACACATCCATCTCAGTAATCATGCAGGAAAAGGACCAGAAGGACCAGCTGTACATCCCATAAAATCTCATGCCACCTTGAAGACACCTCTGTACTTCTGCAACTCAGCTTACTGTCTCACGTTCTCCTTAACACATCAAAGTGTTTTGGAAATGTAACTTTTAGGGCCAGGACTATATGTGGTTCTTGATAACATCTAGCCCCTCTGCCAAACCATTCTCACATGCCTTATAATGACACTAGTAGTGACACATCACAGCTCTATCTATCTATTTATCTACTGTCTAAACAGGTGGTGAGGTCATAGGAAAGAGGAACCAACCCGGTGACTCTGGGTGCGTGGGCCATCAATAAAGAGCATGGAGGGCTGAAGATGGACAGAGAGGGAAACAATCCAAACAATCAACATTCTACTGTAAGTGATAAACAACAGTGATTCTATCTAGAATGTGGAAAAAGCTCTACGTTTTGAGAATCTCCTATTCTGTCACTCTAAGAAACCAACATCAGGGTGAGGTTGAGTGGGTAGGGAAGGAGGGTGAGGTTGAGTGGGTAGGTAAGGAGGGTGAGGTTGAGTGGGTAGGGAAGGAGGGTGAGGTTGAGTGGGTAGGGTAGGAGGGTGAGGTTGAGTGGGTAGGGAAGGAGGGTGAGGTTGAGTGGGTAGGGTAGGAGGGTGAGGTTGAGTGGGTAGGGAAGGAGGGTGAGGTTGAGTGGGTAGGGTAGGAGGGTGAGGTTGAGTGGGTAGGAAAGGAGGGTGAGGTTGAGTGGGTAGGGAAGTAGGGTGAGGTTGAGTGGGTAGCGAAGGAGGGTGAGGTTGAGTGGGTAGGGAAGGAGGGTGAGGTTGAGTGGGTAGGGAAGGAGGGTGAGGTTGAGTGGGTAGTGGAAGGAGGGTGAGGTTGAGTGGGTAGGGAAGGAGGGTGAGGTTGAGTGGGTAGGGAAGGAAGGAGGGAGGGGAAAAAGGAGGTCAAAACAAGGTGGAGCAGCATTGGGAAATGGAAAGAGGGATGAGACGTGAAGGAGAGAGGAATAAATGAGTGGGGACAGACCCGGCCATTTTGAGTGGAATTTTGATGTCTGAGGGAGGGGAGACTGTTGGAGCTGCAGTACAGATCAGATGAGAAGTTTCTCTACAACGCCACACCACAGAGAGAGAGAGAGAGAGAGAGAGAGAGAGAGAGAGAGAGAGAGAGAGAGACACAAAGATGAGGGGAGAGTGAAAGAAAGAGAAACAAAATAAGAATAGAGAAATGATTCCTCTGGAAAATTAAAAATGTGTTTGGCCCCTTGTCAACAAAAAGGCATGTTGTTATGTCTAGAGGCATTTCAGACATTCATTCGTGACAGTTATTATGACAAGGGAAGTGTGGTGACCGTCCTGTTAAACCACGTTCACTGTCTGGGGTGTGCTGATAACTAGTTGGGTTATGAGCCATTTCAACCACATGCATGTCTTCCCGGGTAAAAGTCTACAGTTTCATTACCATAACAACTGTCTGTGTACCAGTGTGAACTTAGTCCTACTAGCCTAGTCCTATAACCATGTAGTCTTGTTTGTTTGATAATGCCACAACTCTCAGTGTGTGAACCATGTGTGTCTTCAAAACCCCTTTTTAATAGAACTCCTTCACCGTCAGTGATTCCATCATCATCACCTCAGATTTAAATAGAGGTGTTTTTCACACGGCAGGTGGTGCTCTCACATCAGGCGGGGTCCCATCGCCATATTGGGACGAGGCATGAAGGAGTTCCATTAAAAAGGTAGAGAGAAAATCGCCCAGACTTTTGCAACGGTTAATGTTTCAAAGGCCACATTCCAACTGTGATACCGGATCCACGTACCGTAACGTTACCTCAGTCATGTGTAGTATCTCTGAGACATCATGACACATGGAGGCAGAGACTTTTACAACCTGTACTGTCTCATTGCTGACATTCTTGAAGTGAAATATGAACAGTGGGAGTTGGCCTGTGTGTTGTGTCAGGGCTCTACTTAGTCTGGATGGCTGAAGCGTTACAGACTGCGTGATGGAAAAGGTGATATGAGCCGACGTACGCAGCTCTTACGGTGAATGCCGTCTTCGCTAACGTGAGAACATTGCCTTCAGCGATACAGACTGAATGGAGCTCTTAGTCTGTCCTATATACAGTAGGCCTTATACTATGACATGTTACAGAAGCAGGAAGTAGATATCCTAGAACTAGTCATTTAATAGGATCTCTATGGTATATACTAACCCTAAGGCTTCCTCGGCTCCCCGCCGACATCCGTTCCTCATCGTCTGAGATCTGGGAGGGAAAGGGACGCATAAACACAAACACACAACAATCAATCAATGTTACAACATGTATCATTGTGGGTTGTTCAGCTGTAGCAGTTGTATGAAGCTGCCCCTAGACACAGACCTAAGGACCAAAAGTTCCCGAATGAATCCTAACCCAGTTCTGGTTTGGATTTAGAGAGGGTGAGCTGATCCTAGAGCTGTGCATAGAGGCAGCCTCTACCTCAGAGCATTCCGGAATCATTAGTTATCTACATAATAACACATAGAAAAGAAAGCACATGTTTCTCAGGCAGGCCGTATAACGGTAGAGAGGAGAAGACAGGGGGAGTCAGGCAGGCCGTATAACGGTAGAGAGGAGAAGACAGGGGGAGTCAGGCAGGCCGTATAACGGTAGAGAGGAGAAGACAGGGGGAGTCAGGCAGGCTGTATAACGGTAGAGAGGAGAAGACAGGGGGAGTCAGGCAGGCCGTATAACGGTAGAGAGGAGAAGACAGGGGGAGTCAGGCAGGCTGTATAACGGTAGAGAGGAGAAGACAGGGAGAGTCAGGCCGTATAACGGTAGAGAGGAGAAGACGGAGAGTCAGGCCGTATAACGGTAGAGAGGAGAAGACAGGGGGAGTCAGGCAGGCCGTATAACGGTAGAGAGGAGAAGACAGGGGAGTCAGGCAGGCTGTATAACGGTAGAGAGGAGAAGACAGGGGGAGTCAGGCAGGCCGTATAGCGGTAGAGAGGAGAAGACAGGGAGTCAGGCAGGCTGTATAACGGTGAGAGGAGAAGACAGGGAGAGTCAGGCCGTATAACGGTAGAGAGGAGAAGGCGGAGAGTCAGGCCGTATAACGGTAGAGAGGAGAAGACAGGGGAGTCAGGCAGGCCGTATAACGGTAGAGAGGAGAAGACAGGGAGAGTCAGGCAGGCTGTATAACGGTAGAGAGGAGAAGACAGGGAGAGTCAGGCAGGCCGTATAACGGTAGAGAGGAGAAGACAGGGAGAGTCAGGCAGGCTGTATAACGGTAGAGAGAAGAAGACAGGGAGAGGATACAGACCGACGTGTGTCTCCGTGAAGGACGGGAGGAGTACCTCTCACTCTCCTCCTGGAAGGCCCGGAAGGAAAGATGGAAAAGAAAGTACCCAGTTAAAGGTTAGAGGTCAGGAGGAAAGGTCAAGGAGGAAGTGGTTCTAGTTCTGCCACCAGATGTGGATTTTATAGACAAAGACCAAACAAAAACACAATCTGCACAGGGAAAAACTGGATTGGTTTTGGGAACACTGGGGCTGAGCTGGGGTTATTTCCATTTCCATTCCTGTCAGTTGACCTGGATATAGAATATCTCCAATTGACTGAAATTGAAATGGAATCAAACCCATGTCTGGACATGACACTGGATGCATTTATTTACTCTACACTACTTTTGCATTCCCTGGCCTCTCTACTCTGATGCAGGCAGACAGACACTGGTTAGACAAGCCCCGAGGGAGGTGGGGGTGGGGGGAGGAGGGTCTACTGGAAACTCCTAGGTCATGTGACATGGGTTTAATCCTCCCGGTGGGTTGTCATGGCGATCCCAGTGTTTAACCCCTGTCAGATGGCATGGGAGACCCCCGTAGCGGTACAGGATCTAGTGAAATGAGGATCAACTCTGTCCCTGTCTGGCCTGGTTCCCGACAGACCTCTAAAAGCACACATGCTGCCTGAGAGCACCTACACATGCCAAGCTACTAGGTCCAGCTATATCCAGGACAACTATGATATTATCAACAGGATGGGCCATAGAAATAGAGAATACTAAACACATATATTGCACAACACAGGGGGTGTTGTGTTCAACACAGCGCATGCCTCACATTTACTAAACATTTCCGCGATGCAGGCAATGCACTGTACACAGTGCAAACACTACTACTACCTAGGGTTTGGAGTAAGCTGTTTCAATAGACAGTATATATTATATTACCAGTGTGCAGTAAGCTGTTTCAACAGACAGTATATATTATATTACCAGTGTGCAGTAAGCTGTTTCAACAGACAGTATATATTATATTACCAGTGTGCAGTAAGCTGTTTCAACAGACAGTATATATTATATTACCAGTGTGCAGTAAGCTGTTTCAACAGACAGTATATATTATATTACCAGTGTGCAGTAAGCTGTTTCAATAGACAGTATATATTATATTACCAGTGTGCAGTAAGCTGTTTCAACAGACAGTATATATTATATTACCAGTGTGCAGTAAGCTGTTTCAACAGACAGTATATATTATATTACCAGTGTGCAGTAAGCTGTTTCAACAGACAGTATATATTATATTACCAGTGTGCAGTAAGCTGTTTCAACAGACAGTATATATTATATTACCAGTGTGCAGTAAGCTGTTTCAACAGACAGTATATATTATATTACCAGTGTGCAGTAAGCTGTTTCAACAGACAGTATATATTATATTACCAGTGTGCAGTAAGCTGTTTCAACAGACA
The DNA here is from genome assembly GCA_030435695.1 of Brachymystax lenok tsinlingensis. NCBI lineage: Eukaryota > Metazoa > Chordata > Actinopteri > Salmoniformes > Salmonidae > Brachymystax > Brachymystax lenok. The sequence goes on from CM059814.1 coordinate 62,445,018, forward strand.
GTATATATTATATTACCAGTGTGCAGTAAGCTGTTTCAACAGACAGTATATATTATATTACCAGTGTGCAGTAAGCTGTTTCAACAGACAGTATATATTATATTACCAGTGTGCAGTAAGCTGTTTCAACAGACAGTATATATTATATTACCAGTGTGCAGTAAGCTGTTTCAACAGACAGTATATATTATATTACCAGTGTGCAGTAAGCTGTTTCAACAGACAGTATATATTATATTACCAGTGTGCAGTAAGCTGTTTCAACAGACAGTATATATTATATTACCAGTGTGCAGTAAGCTGTTTCAACAGACAGTATATATTATATTACCAGTGTGCAGTAAGCTGTTTCAACAGACAGTATATATTATATTACCAGTGTGCAGTAAGCTGTTTCAATAGACAGTATATATTATATTACCAGTGTGCAGTAAGCTGTTTCAATAGACAGTATATATTATATTACCAGTGTGCAGTAAGCTGTTTCAATAGACAGTATATATTATATTACCAGTGTGCAGTAAGCTGTTTCAACAGACAGTATATATTATATTACCAGTGTGCAGTAAGCTGTTTCAACAGACAGTATATATTATATTACCAGTGTGCAGTAAGCTGTTTCAATAGACAGTATATATTATATTACCAGTGTGCAGTAAGCTGTTTCAACAGACAGTATATATTATATTACCAGTGTGCAGTAAGCTGTTTCAATAGACTGTATATATTATATTATCAGAGTAATCATGCAGTCACAGCAGTCTAGCAGAAACTAGCAGGGGTCTTATACTGCAGTACACGTCCTACCATCCACTGCTCAATGTGGCCCCATTTGTTGTCCAGACCATAGTATTTCTGGGGGCAGAGAGGAGAGGGCAGGAAGAGGAAACCAGAGGAAGGAAGGCATTAGAAAGGAAAGACAAGGAAATGGAAAGAGATAAAAGCGACTTGTTTTTTAACAGTGCTGAACCCAAATAATCGTTCATGTTAGACAAAAGATACACACAGCAAGTGATTTGATTTAGGTCAAGGGATTAGAAAGATACTTTCATTGATCTTTGATCTGACAACGACAGTTAGCATTCAGATGCTAATAGGAGTGAAACGTGAACAGGAAAGAGAGAAGGAGAAAGTTTGAAGCAAGGAGGCCTACCTTCTGGCTTTGATACACCTAAAACAATATGGAGGCCTACCTTCTGGCTTTGATACATCTAAAACAATATGGTGGACAGAAGGAGCAGGACACCACGGAGAAGAAAAGGCAGGACAATAGAAAGACATTAGGTTAGGACATGTTGTTAGTATGGAAGACAAACATGTTTTTGGTAAAGTATATTACCACTGTGCAGAGGTGTGTGTGTGTCACCTCTTTCTGCTGTCTCTCCAGTTCCTTCATGCGGATCTCCCGTGCCTCTGCTCTGGCCGCCCGCTTCGCTGCCAGTCTCGCCTCAGCCTGAAGAAGACACAGACAGAGAAAGACAACATACATTCACCAGGGTGTATGTAGAACAGTCAAATCAAAGCAGACCATAGAATATTCCATGGTGTCTAATCAGTATCTCTGCAGTGACTACCATTACTGCTAGCGTTAGCGTAAGCAAGCTGAGCAGAAAGTTCAACATAAAACTCAAAGTAAGCCCATTAGGTAAAGATGACACATTGAGCCGTGCTGCTATTAAATAAGTAATAATTTACATGGAAACAGTTCATGAAATAATAGTTCATTATTAAGTTTCAAATGAGAGGGAAGCGTTACCATAGCAGCTAAGAGTGAGGGACTGGGAGCTTGGTGTTGAGGCTGTGGTTCCTGTCTTTCTGTTAGTGTTTACTATGCAGCTAGCTGGGCAATATAGCTTGAAACAAGCCTTTGAAGTTAAATTAGATCAGAGTGCTTTTAAGTCTGCCTGTCCTCAATAACCTTTAGCATTTGGTTATCAATGCTGCTGTGATCTCGTCACTCGTTTCATTGTTTAAGAGAATAGCATGGTGACCAACAGCCATGCTTAACACACACACACACACACACACACACACACACACACACACACACACACACACACACACACACACACACACACACACACACACACACACACACACACACACACACACACACACACACACTCCATAGACACACACACACACACTCAACAACCGTTTTAATAACATCAGCTGATATCTGGTCTGGTGACACAGAGCTTCCAGACCGACTATCAGAGCTCATGATTGTATCGCCAAAAATTAATAAGGTCCCGAGTTGTTCAGTGAATGCTGAGATCAGGGCCCCAAAATAAAATACTAAATAAATCACTGTCTATCTTACCTTCAACTGAGAAACTGCAGACAGAAAATCCATTCAGGACAGAAACCCACTACTTTAAGATTGTCTCTCTATTCCACAACCAAACCATACAAGAACGGCTTTCACTTTCTAGTTCACCACTGAAGTGGCCTTTAGGAAACATATGTGCCCGTTTACAGCTTCTACCACAATCTTCAATCACAAGAATAAAAGTGATTATGAAAAACGCAGGACTAGCAGCAGCCACAAGAGGGGAGTGTTCCTATGTAGTTTTATTACTGAGAGAGGCTGTGGATGAGCCAGCATTTCTGTCTGGGCACTGGTGACGACACACCCACCCTCACTCTGACCATAACAACACTACTTCCCCTAGCAACAGCCCAGCCTACAACCAAGCACATCTGATTCCCTTTAAAACATATTCAAATAATCAGATTCCACATTTTGATGTCCATGTCATCTTTAAAGCTTGTTTCCTCGTAGATCGTTGAGGATTCAATGGCACCATTCCAGTTCATCCTCCGCTGTCATACTCTTAATCTGAATGTGTATAAGTACTGTTAAGAGAAGAGGGCAGTGGCATAGGGCCAGGCAGTGCTGGCAATGTGCGTGCACTGGGGCCCTTGGCTATGGGGGGCCTGCAAACTCTCACTATCAAGTTTTGCATTGGCCATCTAGTTATCTGCATAGCAGGTCCTAAAATGTGTACACTATAGACCATTGCAAAAGTCATCATGTTGTTTAATTTAAAGTTGGGACTACATGTAATTTGCACAGCAACACATCCCAGTCATGGTAATTTATAACTTACATTTGTAACTTGCCACTACATGTCACTAAATATTTGAATGCATTGATGACTAATACATCTATTTGGTTCACATAACAAACCTCGATGAACAGTTCCAATGTCATTTGTTATTGTTGTGCAAAGACTGCTGGCAAATATGCAAATACTGTTCAATAATATTGTAGAGGATATTCAGAAGCATGGCTTATTGGGGGCGTGGCTTTCAGTTAGTTATTTCTGGCCACCCGGAAGTGTGAATGTCTTTCCAGTTTATCTGGTCTGTTCACTTTCAGTTACCGTTGTGAATTGTGATGGGAGGCCGAGTGATCATTTTGTTCACACAGGCCTGTGAAGATTTAGTCACGCCACTGGAAGAGAGGGTGTAACTATAGAGATCATCAGGCCACCAAATGGCTCACTTCTGCCTAACTACAACACAGATAGAGGTAAATGAAATACCAGTCTGCTAGTTGAGGCTGGGGCTTTATGTTAGCCTGGAAAGGCCTTGATCCAGTCGGGCCTGTTTTCCCCATTGTGTTTGTTTCACAGCTCGTTGAGAGGACGGAGATAGCAATCAGCACACAGGAAACCGTTTGAGCAGCAACACTGCAAAACTGTTTGTAAATGAAAGCCCAGTGCTGTCAAAAACATGATTAATTTCCTGTGTTTTATATATATTTCCACACGATGAGGTTGGAATAATACTGTAAAATGGTGAAAATTATGATAATGCCCTTTTAGTGACCGCCTGAAATCGCAGCCTGTTGTGGTGGGATGGAATTTTGGCCTGCCTGAGGCAATAAATTAGTCAATAGACCAATAAGAAAGAGGGTTCCAAACCTCCCTGCCAATAACAGCTAGTTTTAACTAACAGACCACTCCCAGACAGTCCTAAAAAGCTATTTTTGTTTATTTTTTACCATTTTGATTGAAAACAATGACAGAAAGGTACTTAATTGTTACCCAGAAATGATTTAATATTGAGATAAAAATGGCTGCATTGGACCTTTAACATGAATTAAACAGGATGAAATGTAACTGAATTATATATATTTTGTATCTTTATTTAACTAGGCAAGTCAGTTAAAAACAAATTCTTATTTACAATGACAGACTACGCCGGGGGAATTGTGCACCGCCCTATGGGACTCGGCCAGATGTGATGCAACTTGGATTTGGGACTGCAGTGACACCTCATGCACTGAGATGCAGTGCCTTAGACCGCAGCGCTACTCAGGAGCCCACGTGGGAGCAATCTTAATGTTCTCACTCCAAGAAATGTTCTCACTCCAAGAAACGTCCTCACTCCAAGAGAGCTAGTGCAAAGCATTCAACGCCATCAGGTTAACAATCCAAAATGAAACAGAAAATAGAACCTGTATAAGAATGCCAGCCAAGACAGTAAACAAACCAAACTCAAGAAAGGAAGGAAAATGCAATAACCACTAAAGGTATTTCTCTTCACTAAAATGTGAAGCAAAGAGCTATTACTAACTAATTACAACCACATGTGACTGCACTGCTGTGTGCCTATTGCCTCAAGCAGTCAAGAACCTGCAGAGAGAGAACTGAGAGACTGAGGCAAGGATTAAATCTGGCTTGGCTGTTGGAGAGAAGTGAAATAGCTTGGATGCTGCCTTGAGACTGAGACACATGGGTTATTCATTAGTAACAAGCAGCATTCCACGCTGTGAGTCTCAGGCTCATAGTCTCACATTGAGCGTCACTGGTACAGTATGGTGGCCTCATTGGGTCAAAGGACTGCAGCACTATTCGGGAGATTAGGATACAGGATTATGTCAGGGTAGATTATGCAGGTAAGCCTGGTGAGACTCAGTCCGGTTCATGGGCCTTCACTGTGAAGAAATCATATGGCGGCCTGCCCAGCCCTACCTGCCTTACAGCTTGCCTGGTCTGCCTGTCAACAAAGACCGATGAGGAGAGTGGAGGTCTGGGTCTGCCTGTCAACAGAGACCGATGAGGAGGGTGGAGGTCTGGGGCTGCCTGTCAACAGAGACTGATGAGGAGAGTGGAGGTCTGGGGCTGCCTGTCAACAGAGACCGATGAGGAGGGTGGAGATCTGGGGCTGCCTGTCAACAGAGACCGATGAGGAGGGTGGTCTGGGGCTGCCTGTCAACAGAGACCGATGAGGAGGGTGGAGGTCTGGGGCTGCCTGTCAACAGAGACTGATGAGGAGGGTGGATGTCTGGGGCTGCCTGTCAACAGAGACCGATGAGGAGGGTGGAGGTCTGGGGCTGCCTGTCAACAGAGACCGATGAGGAGGGTGGAGGTCTGGGGCTGCCTGTCAACAGAGACCGATGAGGAGAGTGGAGGTCTGGGGCTGCCTGTCAACAGAGACCGATGAGGAGGGTGGAGGTCTGGGGCTGCCTGTCAACAGAGACCGATGAGGAGAGTGGAGGTCTGGGGCTGCCTGTCAACAGAGACCGATGAGGAGAGTGGAGGTCTGGGGCTGCCTGTCAACAGAGACCGATGAGGAGGGTGGAGGTCTGGTGCTGCCTGTCAACAGAGACCGATGAGGAGAGTGGAGGTCTGGGGCTGCCTGTCAACAGAGACCGATGAGGAGGGTGGATGTCTGGGGCTGCCTGTCAACAGAGACCGATGAGGAGGGTGGATGTCTGGGGCTGCCTGTCAACAGAGACCGATGAGGAGAGTGGAGTGGATGTCTGGGGCTGCCTGTCAACAGAGACCGATGAGGAGGGTGGATGTCTGGGGCTGCCTGTCAACAGAGACCGATGAGGAGGGTGGATGTCTGGGGCTGCCTGTCAACAGAGACCGATGAGGAGGGTGAATGTCTGGGGCTGCCTGTCAACAGAGACCGATGAGGAGGGTGGATGTCTGGGGCTGCCTGTCAACAGAGACTGATGAGGAGGGTGGATGTCTGGGGCTGCCTGTCAACAGAGACTGATGAGGAGGGTGGTCTGGGGCTGCCTGTCAACAGAGACCGATGAGGAGGGTGGTCTGGGGCTGCCTGTCAACAGAGACTGATGAGGAGGGTGGAGGTCTGGGGCTGCCTGTCAACAGAGACTGATGAGGAGGGTGGAGGTCTGGGGCTGCCTGTCAACAGAGACTGATGAGGAGGGTGGTCTGGGGCTGCCTAGGCAAGTGTAGACTATATCAGAGTCAGAATCATGGATGATTTCAGACACTCACTCACATCCTACCCTGCCTTAAAGCTGTAATATGTCATTTTTGGGTGACACAACCAAATTCACAGAGAAATGTGAGTTATAGATCTGTCATTTTCATTGAAAGCAATATACAGGGGGTACCGGTACAGAGTCAATGTGCGGGGGTACAAGTTAGTCCAGGTAATTGAGGTAATATGTACATGTAGGTAGAGGTAAAGTGACTATGCATCGATAATAAACAGAGAGTAGCAGCAGCGTAAAAAAAGGGGGAGGTGGGGGTCAATGCAAACAGTCGGAGTAGCCAATTGTCTTGCTGTTCAGCAGTCTTATGGCTTGGGTGAAGAAGCTGTTAAGAAGCCTTTTGGACCTAGACTTGGTGCTCTGGTAGCGCTTACCATGCAGTAGCAGAGAGAACAGTCTATGACTATAGGGTGGCTGGAGTCTTTGGCAATTTTTAGGGCCATCCTTTGACACCGCCTGGTATAGAGGTCCTGGATGGGAGGAAGCTTGGCCCCAGTGATGTACTGGGCTGTATGTCATTTTGACCACTAGGGTTGTGAAACTAAGTGGATCTTTGGAAATATCGCCACTAAATCAAATTCAAGTGTAGGGACATGTGACAATAAAGTGAATGACTAAGTTAACAGAACTTATATAATTTCACTGGGGAAAAAGGAATGGAAGATGAACCTGTGAAAATGGTGTCTATGCTTCAAGCCATAACGGTATATCTCTGGTCACAAAAAAGTACAGTTGGATCACGTATTGTAGGCCTATTTGCAGGACAGAAATACCAGAAATATAATCCAGGATTTTTACAACTGGCTGAGGCAAAACACTCCCCCTGGTTTCTTTTTTCATTCAACCTTTATTTAACTAGGCAAGTCAGTTAAGAACAAGTTCTTATGTACAATGACGGCCTACCCCGGCCAAACCCGGACAACACTGGGCCAATTGTGCGTCGCCCTATGGGACTCCCAATCACAGCCGGATGTGATACAGCCTGGATTCAAACCAGGGACTGTAGTGAGATGCAGTGCCTTAGACCGCTGCGTCACTCGGGAGTCCAGTTCTTAAAGACTGCTCTGGTAAAACTAGCCACTGCTCAGTACTATTAGAGGCCTGGAAGCTTGCACTAGTCGGCTTGGACAGCAGCAGCTCCCATCGAGAGCAGACCTCATGGAGGCTTAAAAGCAGAACAGCTTTGTAACTCCAGATGTTTTCCTTCACCAGTGTCAAGACCTTCACAGGCATGATGCATCCCTACGGATCTATTCATAGCCAGGCTCTCTGAGTGAGAGCAGAGGAAGGGCCACCTCAACACTTACTGGAAAAGAAAGTCTCTTGGAAGTTATTCAGTGCACTCCTTTCATAGGGGCAAATCCTAACTTCCCGTTAAGACGAAATTCTCTGTTCTGCCATTGACCTCAATGAAAGTTAGGCTTCGCCCCATCGTGAACACATAAGTGCAGGAAATGTGAACATTATAAACGGTTGATGGTAGTTTAGTAAAAGCGTAATGCCCTGTACTGTATAGTACATTCTAGTCTCACGCTGTGCTCATGAGGCCTTGTTGGGGGGCAGTGTAGAGGTTCCCATTCAGGTGTGTTGTGACAACACTATAATACTATAAAAGTACATTCTAGTCTCATACTGTGTTGAAGCAGTAGTCCTATTTGGGGGTTGAGCACTTAGCTTGGTGTTTTCTGGGGAGTTTTGAGATATCCATCTAGAGAACAGATGTTGTCTGTCTGTCTGATACATCCCCGTACAGGCCAGTGCCCTGATATATACATAGCAGCATTTTACTGGGGTAATCTTCTTAGGAGGAGCCTCCTGCAGAGATTTATGCACTTTGAAGAGCAGCAGACTTCTGCTGTATGTGTGTGTGTGTGTGTGTGTGTGTGTGTGTGTGTGTGTGTGTGTGTGTGTGTGTGTGTGTGTGTGTGTGTGTGTGTGTGTGTGTGTGTGTGTGTGTGTGTGTGTGTGTGTGTGTGTGTGTGTGTGTGTGTGCGTCTGCGTGTGTGTCTGTGTGTGCGTGTGCGCACGTGTGTGTGTGTTAGGCTCTTTAGACCATATTATAAAGACACTTAATGGACAAAATTGCTCTGCCGTGATGCTCAACATGTTGATGAAAGTGAGGAGAGAGAAGGGTGGCACTACAGTCACATCCCCTAATATCAACACAGTCAGGGAGGACAAGCTAAGAGAGCCGGTAGATGTAGCAATGACCCCATCATATTTCAGATATCTGGCATGTCTGTGTTGGTGTAGGCTAAGCAGTCAAACCTTTACATTCACCTATCCGATCAATTTAGACAACAGTGACTACAGCACTTCAAGGAAGGAAGGTTAGGCCTCTGACTCAGTAGATGTATTGAATCAGGATGGCTGATGGGAGGTCGAAGATAGCTGGAGGTCTAGACTAGTCGCCTGTTCATCACACTTCACTAATCGCCTGCCACCTCACCCAACGCTACACAGCAACTTAAAGTTCCAATGTAGCCGTTTTTATTTCAATATCAAATCATTTCTGGGTAACAATTAAGTACGCTACCGTGATTGTTTTTCAATTAAAATGGTCAAAAATAAACTAAAATAGCTTCTCAGCAAAGAGAAATTTCTATAGCAAGAATTTTGCTCGGACTGTCTTAAGAGTGGTCTGACTGAAGTAAAACTGAAAACTAGCTGTTATTGGCAGAGAGGTTTGGAACTCTCTTTCTTATTGGTCTATTAACTAATTTACCGGTGATGTCACCAGCCAGGCCAAAACTCTATCCCCCCAAAACAGGCTGAACTTTCAGGCGGTCCTCTCAAACTCGTTGGGAATCCCTTTCAGATTAAATGGGTCAAATAATGTTTGATTTGAGACATGATTAATGATTTAGCCAGAATACAGTAAAAGCTGGTTACTGTTGCCATGCCACTACTCCAGCAGTGATTAAAGCGCAGGTTCACGTTTTTCTTCATGAATCTTGTTCTGGAGGCAGCTCTGCAGAGTACTAGCTGGCACAGCCACAAAGTCATAGAATCTGATTTTAAACCTAACCCTAACCTTAACCCTGACCTTAACCAGACTGCTAACCTTAATGCCTAACCCTAACCATAAATTAAGACCAAAAAGAACATTTTTGTTTTCAGGAATCTTTACAATATAGCCAATTTTGACTTTCCAGCTGGTCTATCTAAGGGGAAATCACTCAGTTCTGCCCTCAGGACAAGACTCATGACAATAAATGTCAACCTGCGATTAAAGCAGGATGTGGATGATGCTGAGAGGCTTAAGAGATGCAGGTCACTGGCATAGACACAGTCCAATCCCCTGGTGCAGAGGGGCTGCTGAGTGCTTTTACACACAAACACACACACACATGCACAGATCGCATGCACACATATACACAAACACACACGCACACACAAAAGTGGATACACACACACATGAACATGTACACACACCAATACACACATAAATGTGCACCCAAGGGAACAGCTGTCAGCTTGCCCAGTAGGTCAGACTTCACTAGCTAAAACATGAAAGTCAGCCAAAAGCCCATGTCTTCCCCTCACATACCCCCAACCCAAGCACACCATGGACCCCTGTACTGCCCCTCCTTTTAATACTGGAGCTGGCTATCTGTTAATTCCTCCTAATTCCACAGGGACACACCCCCTACCATCATGTTTAACCACTGACTAAGGATTCTGAATCTGGCCTGTATGTTATTTGTCAAACAACACCCTAGCACTAATGATATGACTAGCAGGTACCTGCTGAATATCACTGTCAAACAACACCCTGGCACTAATGATATGACTAGCAGGTACCTGCTGAATATCACTGTCAAACAACACCCTGGCACTAATGATATGACTAGCAGGTACCTGCTGAATATCACTGTCAAACAACACCCTGGCACTAATGATATGACTAGCAGGTACCTGCTGAATATCACTGTCGAACAACACCCTGGCACTAATGATATGACTAGCAGGTACCTGCTGAATATCCCTGTCAAACAACACTCTGGCACTAATGATATGACTAGCAGGTACCTGCTGAATATCCCTTGCATGACAGCAGAATGAGTTGATGACAACATCGTGCTCTGGGCACTGGATTAATGATGTCTGTCTGTCATCTGCAGCTCTCAACGGTTTGTTATCACATGACTGGGGGCTCAGGGCCTCACTGTACTTGGTTTGGTTTGAGAGACACTTGACGTCTCATTGAGAACCATTTCCACTGAGCAACAGACTGAATTATTATGGCGTCTTATCAGTGCCATAGATTATAGTGTGTAGAGATGGGAGAGAGACAGGACTGGAGTAAGCATATTTTATATTGCAGTAGTAGCATTAGAACATTCCTGTGTGTGTGTGTTCAAAACAACCCTATATTCTGCTTAGGAACAGCTGTACAGCTTTGTCAACACACTGTTATGAGGACGAGCCACACAGTGTATTATTATATTCCAGTATGACAACCTTCCAACATCCCCTTTCAGATGATATTCTCATTAGCATGCGGGTGGGAGTGTCTTCACATCATGTTGTCACTCATATGGTGACCAAGCCCTCCTCTGATGTCAGCACTAAACAAAACACTGCCTTCCTGGTTGCTTAGTTCCCACCACACCCATGCCAATTAGGGCTGTTTATGTGTTCAAGCATCTGACTAGTGGTTCTGACTGATAGAACCTTTCTGTGTTTCTGTACCGACACATATGATACTTATTGTAAAATTGACTTATTACCATACATACCTCTTTATTTAGAAGAATGGCAGGAACATAACAACCCCTTTGATATTTAGTGAGGACGTTTAGAACCTTTCAGGGGGCATATTATGGTCGACATAGTGGGGCTTTTACTTCATTCAGGTTTACAGACGTGGCTGGTCAGAAAACCTACAGTACACCATGAGTTGTTTTAATATCATCAAGGACATGGCGATATAATCAACCAGATGAAAATGACGAGCTGGGCTCTAGTGACATTTTGGAGGCCATTTGCAATGGGCACCGGGCGTGGCAAGTAAATATTTTCAACATGTTATGGTCACTGGTCAACAGACTTCAGTCTATAGTTGGTCTGAAGCCTGTCCTTACAAATACTAGCCAGAGTCTCACTAGAGCCCTGGACTTTTTATTTTTATTTAATTTAACTAGGCAAGAACAAATTCTTACTTACAATGACAGCCTACCAGGGAACTGCCTTATTCAGGGGGAGAACAACAGATTTTTATCTTGTCAGCTCAGGGATTTGATCCAGCAACCTTTTGGTTACTATCACAATATTCTAACTACTAGGCTACCTGGCACCAGACTTCAATATAGTATGATGACAAACTGCCTGTTCGATCTCCCTATGATTGTATCCCCATCAACTTCTGATTGTGTTTCCTCCACCCAAAAAACATAATCTCACATCACATGTGGTCCTCTGTGGCTCAGTAAGTAGAGAACAGTGCTTGCAATGCTAGGGTTGTGGGTTCGATTCCTGCTGTGATTGCCACATGAGAAGTGTTTAGAAGCATCTGCTAAATTTAGATATGATGTGGTTTACTTCATCTCCAGTCATTGGTCTGCACTGATTTGTTTTCACCTATCGTGTGACCTCAAATTGATGTAAAGAGAGGAGGAGACAAAGGGAGGAAGAAAGTTCAGACTCCATCCAGTATTGAGATGCACCCCTCATTGCAGTGTGACCTACATCTATCTTTTTCTCTCTCTCCTGCTTCTTTAATAAGCGTCATGGATAGATGATAGATGGATAGATGATAGGTGATAGATGATATATGATAGATGAATAGGTGATAGATGATAGGTGATAGATGATAGGTGATAAGTGATAGATGATAGGTTATAGATGATAGGTGATAGATGATAGGTGACAGATGATGGGCGATAGGTTATAGATGATAGGTGATAGATGATAGGTGATAAGTGATAGATGATAGGTTATAGATGATAGGTGATAGATGATAGGTGACAGATAATGGGCGATAAGTTATAGATGATAGGTGATAGATAATAGGTGATAAGTTATAGATGATAGGTGATAGATGATAGATGATAGGTGATAGGTGATAGATGATAGGTGATAGATGATGGTCGATAGGTTATAGATGATAGGTGATAGATGATAGGTGATAGATGATAGGTTATAGATGATAGGTGATAGGTGATAGATGATAGGTTATAGCTGATAGGTTATAGATGATAGGTGATAGATGATAGGTGACAGATGATGGGCGATAGGTTATAGATGATAGGTGATAGATGATAGGTGATAGATGATAGGTGATAGATGATGGGCGATAGGTTATAGATGATAGGTGATAGATTATAGGTGGTAGATGGATCAATTGCTAGGAAGTCTGACATTACAGTTTGTACCCATTTCAACAGGCAAGGAGAAAACAAAAGTGTCCTTGCCACAAAGGTCACCCCCAATTGTCTTTATCAAGCAATTTACCCCTCAACAATTCCCCCATTCATTGTGTCACTTTGATCCACTGTCCATCCACATGCCAGATTATGTAGGCCAAGCAAACAATGTCCATGTTTCCTTTTACAAATAATGTGTCTTTGTCTGTTAGTCCAGGGAATGTCTTGCATACAGCATGGAGAGGCAGCCAGATACCCATCCATTACCCCCAGTGAATAATAATGACCATGCTGTGTTCGTCAGTTGAGGAGGGTGGGGGCTGCAGCAACTGATGCATGGTTTTTGAATAGTCCTTCTGTAGCCTAGGCTAGTGGTTCCCAACCTTTTTCGGTCACTATACCACCAACTGAATTTTGCTCTGCCAGGAGAACCCCTGAAGTACCCCCTCATGTGCATTTTACCAGTAAGCTTATGGTCTCACGAGTCTTCTTAAGTACCCCCTGTGGATAGGCCAAGTACCCCCAGGGGTCCTACTACCCCAGGTTGGGAACGTCTGGTCTAGGCTATACTTTACACGTATGATAGACATGCTCGTGTCTTTATGTTGGCATAATATATATGTATAACATAGGCTTAAATTGAAGGCACTCCGTGTCATACGTTTGGCGCAGTATGACGAGCATTGCCTCCCAAAATAAGAAAGAAAAAACATATCCCAAAACGTACCTCCCGAGCAATTTGATTGAGGGCATCGTCCTCTGCGGTCAGTCTCTCCCTGTTGGGGATTCTTTTTCTTCCAGTAGCAGTAATCTGAGTTCCCATGTTTGTGTATTCTGTGATAAAGTCCTTACTGTAGCATACGTGTCAGCCTCGAAGAAATTCAAAAATGGAACACAGGAGCCGAATGATGACGATGAAGCACACGCTGGAAAAATATAATCACCATCTCCACGTAATGGAAAAATAGCTCAGCAATAACACGCGAAAAGAAGTAAACTATTTACAATCGGGTAGCTACAATGTAACAACAATCCATCATCAATTCGCTTCCCATGCACGAGACGTGATGCCATTCTGATACATTGTTTCACTGTAACCGCCTTCAAACGTAACAAACTGCATTACGAATATCCTTGATTCCTGTTGCTGATAAACAACTAATATCACACGCGTCACTTTGATGTGTCAAAACACCCTCATAGCATCAGGCTACCTCTTTGGGTACCTTGGGAAACGAATTGTCATCATATAGATACGTTTCGGTAATGAACACTAAAACAAGAACACACGCGAGCCTGATAAATAATCTTTCTGTATGTAGACCTAATAGAGATTGAATAATGTCCTCGTTTGCTTTAGTAGGACGCGGGAGTCGACGAGATGTCAAAGCAGATGGACGAAAGTTTTATTGCAGCGCAATCCCGGATGATGACCACAGCGGGATGAATGCACGTTCCGGGGCAGAGCCTCGAGCCTGCTGTAGGTAGACAGTGGCCGCAGTGTGGACGGGATGGGTGTCATCAAAACAGTCCATTTTTACTGGTCATACAATTGTCAAAACAGTTCCTTTGTGGTGTTTTCGTTGAGAATGTATCGTATAGTTTGAGAAAGGTGTGATGCCTAATGCCTTAACAAATATATGTAGCCCGATAACCCGAATGGAATGACCGTGGAATGCAAGAAGCAGGCCTGTCAGTTGACATGGTCTTTAGACGTCTCCAATAGACTCGATGCAAACAGATTTTAGAAGGTAGGTCAGCACTGAATCTGAGTTCAACCAAATAAATCTCACTTGCCATGTCAAAATTGTGGCATAGGTCTGTTTGGCAATTCTCTGAATAGCTGTGTGTTTATCTTATTCCTTTGTTTAGGTGCATTTCATACAACCATTTTAATCTGTAACGTTAACTCTGACCTCATGTTTAGTCAGTAAACTAGATGAACGCCTTCTGTTAATGCCGGAGAGCTCAGTGCCAATCCAAAGCTACTGCTGGGAAATCACCCCCTCTAGTGGAGAAAGATAAGGCCTGAGAGCTCAGTGCCAATCCATAGCTCCTGCCGGGCAATCACTTGCTATATTTTATTAAACTACGCAAGACAGTTAGGAATAAATTTTTATTTACTATGACGGCCTATGAATAGTGGGTTAACTGCCTTGTTCAGAACGACAGATTTTGACATTAGGGATTCGATCTAGCAACCTTTCAGTTACTGGCCTAATGCTCTTACCATTAGGCTACCCCTGAATTATTTTTTTTAGTGTAATTGATATGTTATTGCAGTTGAATTGATATTTTCTAGTGTCATTCAAATCAAATCAAATGTTATTTGTCACATGCACCGAATACAACAGTAGACCAAGCCCTTAACCAACAATGCCGTTTTAAAGGAAATACCTATAAAAAAGGTAAGAGATAAGAATAACAAATGATTAAAGAGCAGCAGTAAATAACAATAGCGGGGCTATATACAGGGTGTACCGGTACAGAGTCAATGTGGGGGGCACCGGTGTCGAGCTAATTGAGGTAATATGTACATGTAGGTAGAGTTATTAAGGTGACTATGCATAGATAATAACAGAGAGTAGCAACCGCATTCCAGAGGGGGCAATGCAAATAGTCTGGGTAGCCATTTGATTAGCTGTTCAGGAGTCTTATGGCTTGGGGGTAGACCATGTTAGTTTGTTGGTGATGTGGACGCCAAGGAACTTGAAGCTCTCAACATGCTCCTCTACAGCCCGTCGATGAGAACGGCGGCGTGCTCTGTCCTCCTTTTCCTGTAGTCCACAATCATCTCCTTTGTCTTGAGGGGGAGGTTGTTGTCCTTGCACCACACAGCCAGGTCTCTGACCTCCTCCCTATAAGCTGTCTCATCGTTGTCCGTGATCAGGCCTACCACTGTTGTGTCATCAGCAAACTTAATGATGGTGTTGGAGTCGTGCCTAGCCGTGCAGTCATGAGTGAACAGGGAGTACAGGAGGGGACTGAGCACACACCCCTGAGGGGCCCCCGTGTTGAGGATCAGTGTGGCGGATGTGTTGTTACCTACCCTTACCATCTGGGGGCAGCCCGTCAAGGAAGTCCAGGATCCAGTTGCAGAGGGAGGTGTTTAGTCCCAGGGTCCTTAGCTTATTCATGAGTTTTGAGGGCACTATGGTGTTGAACGCTGAGCTGTAGTCTATGAACAGCATTCTCACATAGGTGTTACTTTTGTCCAGGTGGGAAAGGGCAGTGTGGAGTGCATTGATATGGTAGTACAGTTTAATTTATGTTTTTAGTGTCATTGATATGTTATAATAGTCTAATCGAAATCTTAAATGTTCACGTGTTTGTTTAAAAAGTACTAACATTTTGTATTTTTTATTATTGTAATACCCTGTGATCATTATGTCAAGTGCGCTCATTCACCAGAATAACAATTGACATCTTAAACATAGACTTGGTTGAACATCAATGAAAATTCTTGGCAATGCTTTGCCACAGTATGTTGAAGACATTGTTTTTTCGTCATCGACGGTTGAGAATGCTACGCTAACAGGATCTCAAAACTACCATGATTGGCTAAGCAATAATGTTAAATAATATGAACGTGAAAACGCTGTGTCACTAGGTGGCAGCACGTGTCTGCCTGCAATCACTGTACCAATATGGGTTTGGCAGAGCGGGCCTTCTTACCTTCAGTGTACGTTAAGATCCTCTCAGAATAGAAACACTCAAACACTCAACAGTTGATGTGATACAATTATTTTGATTTTATTTGATACAATTTATTAAATGCAGAAGCCCAGTGACAGCATAACGCACTGCAGCTTTTCAAATGATACAGTAAATATATATATTCATCCTACTGCAATAGTTATAATTGTCTTGAAAATGGTTTCAAACATATTTGTTTTATATGAATTGAGAGAAAACAAAGATTATTATCCAGACTAGAGCGATAACCTGTTATTTCATATCATATTTGTCTGGTCAGTGTCAAGGCATTATTTCACTGTTCTTTTTCAGAAAGATATTTACTAAGACATTATGTAACAGACACTCTGTTATTTGAATTGAACACAGTTGGTGATGTAAGATAGTAAGTTGTGGTGCTTGTTTCTCAGAATCCCATAGAACCCAAAAGGTAATTATTAGACTAGGTCATGATTGTGTACATTAACTACCACTTTACCAGTGTTCACTAATCAAACTCCATTTTAACACAAAAAGTAATTCTTGGCCTCTGCTTGAGTGTTGGTAGCCTTTATGACACAGATTCATTTTTTAAATCAGGACACTTAGACTGTGTTCAGACAGGAAGCCCAATTCTGATATTTTGTTTCCAACAAATTGCCCTTTTGACCAATCACATCAGATCATTTCATGAGTTTAGACATCAGATACATTGAGACGGAGAGGACACTTTAGAATCTGTATGATTCTTAGCCAGTAAACCAGGGTTGTTTTGCATTGAACATTGCTATGGTGTAGCCTGCTTTTACAGCACATAACTGCTGTGCATTGTGGGTGTGGATATCCCATTAACATACTGTAACAATGTGGATATGAGAGTGACATCAGATATACAGTGGATCAGTGACAGATAAGGGTTAAGGTATATTTCAGTAACTCAGAAAATACATGCAGTATCATTGGGCTTATTCGTCATACAGTCCTTTACATGTGATTGGATTTCCGTAGGGATCCTGAGCCATTGCTGGGTTCTGATGGTGGAAACAAGAGGAGATGGTCATAAGCACAGTTGGTCAGGACTGAAAGACAACATATTAGGGGCATCACAATATGCTTTGGGCCTTACTTGTGGGGAAGTCTTGGTTAAACCTTTTCCTGTTTTGCGAACCCGATATCTGTCAGATAGAATAGTTATTTTAGACAACAATAAGCATCAAAACAAGACCAAGACGGTCTGAAGAGAATTAGGGAATTGCAAGACATACTCACCTTTTTCTTCCCTGAGGCACTTAGAGCAGCAAGCTTGTTCTCCAAATCAGACACCTAAGAGAGAAGGAATGAAAAGACAGAAAGTGCAAATTATACCCCTTCTTAAGGAAAGTTATCTGAAAATAATAGATATATCAGCTAAATGAGCTTCTGTGTTGTATTGTTATTTCTTCATGCATCCCTGTAGGCTACAATGTTTCTTGGAAAACTACAGTTCACAGTGTGATTTGCAGCCCGTACAGCACATCCCTGTTGAGTAGAAGGCCTGCTCAGTAGAACCCGCAGTAGAGCCTCGTCACCTACCTCACTCTCAGTGCTCTGGACCCGATGTGCAGTCAGGGCCACCACGTCCTCCAGGTCAGAGAGCTCCGAGTCTGTGGCCCCTCCGAAGCGGTTCTTGGCACTCTGCTCCAGATGCCTCAGCTTCTTCTCCAGATCAAAAGACTTCCCTGAGGTCATGTACACCTGTAACAGGGCACAGGACAACCACCACAAATGCAGCCTTACAGATGAGCTGCTAACCAAACACCACTAGCAAGTTAACCGTTTCCAGACTAGACCGATTGGAATACAAAGCGAATCTCTGCTTTAAGAAAACACAAGACGTCTCTTCGCATGCTTTAAACAAAAGGCAGGCTTAGCTCCAGACCTACACTTGACACACAGCTATTTTGTTTGGATTATGATTGATTGGGAGGAAAAGAGGAGTGTGATTTTTAAGCTTACATTTTCCTCAAGTTCTCTGTAAGACTCAGCTGCTTGCCTTACGTCAGCCACGTCAATTATCATGGGGTTGTCATTAGACGTTATTGAGGGGAAGTACTCGTTCATTGCGCTTTCAGCGGCATTAATGGTTCTTAGAAACTCTTTGGTGATGTCACAGAGGGCCGCCGCGGTGGATCTCTGAAAGCCATGTAAGGGAACAGAAATTAGCCGGTGGGAAAGCACCTACGTCTCCTATATGTAGCGGAGGTGATTTGGAATCACACTTTCGTGATCAGGTAGCCCTGCCTGAGACTTGCTAGCCCAAATGTCACCCTGAGACCACAAGGATTTTGTCTTGGTCTAATGGTGAAGACATTTACATTGACATTGCGGTCATTTAGCAGAGACTCTTATCCAGAGGGACGCACAGTTGGTGCAATAACATATCACAGTCATAGTGGGTCAAACTTTTCCACAATAAAGCAGCTATCAGCTAAGTGCTGAAGTGCTAGTGAGAAAAGACAAGTGTGAGTGTTAGTGCTAGAAAGAGTGTTAAGGTCCCTGGTTGGACCCAATGATGTAAACCCTAGATGACTGGCAGGGGGTGTTGTTTTGAAGCCACCGTACAGCCATTTTGGTACTCCCCCTGCTTTTATTAATGTCTGTTAATGCGTTGTCCGGGTTAGGGGAGGGTTGGCCGGCCGGGATGTCATTGTCCCATTGCGCTCTAGTGACTCCTTGTGGCGGGCCCGGGGGCATGCATGCTGACTCTGTCGCCAGGTGCACGGTGTTTCCTCCGACACATTGGTGCGGCTGGCTTCCGGGTTAAGCGAGCAGTGTGTCAAGAAGCAGTGCGGCTTGGCAGGGTGGTGTTTCGGAGGACACATGGCTCTCGACCTTCACTTCTCTCAAGTCTGTAGGGGAGTTGCAGCGATGGGACAAGACTAACCACCAATTGGGGAGAAAAAGGGGTAAAAAGAAAAAAAACTGTAAAAGAAAAAAAACACATTATGTGAACTGAACATAAAAATACAAAATATATTCATTAAAATAATGATACTGTCCCCACTACAACAAAGAAATACCTAAATACATGTTATTTTGTTCTTGAAACATTTTATTGAAGTACTGTAGAATTCCATTAATTCCTATGGAAGAGTTCTCCTATGTAGTTCTCCTATGGAAGAGTACCAATATGGCGGCCGGTGGCTTCAAAGCCTCTCATTGGCCATTACATAGCATCAGCAATCCCAGGTTTATACACATCATTGGTTGGATCCTATCACCTCCGCTACAGAGTTTTGGTGTGTGTCTGAGATGTAACAGGACCCCCAAAACTCACCTGCTGAGCCTCAGTGGGCCCCTCATCGCTGGAGGAGCTGAGGGGCTCCAGGGGAGGACTGGGAGGTTACTCTTCACAGCGGCCCTCTTTAATAAAGGGGTCTTCTTCCCCCCTCCTGCTTCCTCGTCGGAGGAGGGAACACTGATGTTCCCCGCCAGCTCGCTCAGCTTCCTCCTCAGCTTCTCCTCCTCTATCTGTGCAGCGGTCGGGGACGTCGCCTGTGAATAGAAACAGGATTGACTTACTAGACTTTTTTCTTTTTTGCTGCTAGTGGAACCTCGAGCCTCAACAGTGCATCTCCAGGTAACTGTTCTGGGCAGTTTATTCCAGGTGGACAGAAACAGGGTTGGGGTCAGTTCCATCTAGACTCCCGTCAGTTTAAGACTTGAATGTTTAGGAGTTGAATGGCTTCTGTCTTATGGAGAAATTTAACAAGGAGGAGTTGTAATGGAAATGAGCCCAACTCAAAGTGGGCAACAACAGGTTAAGGCCAGAGTTAGCTAACAAGTTACCCTTTGATGAACCCCTGTGATTCTCTCTAATATGATTATTCCAAGAAAGATAATGCTCTGTTAGGAGAGCAGTAGGAAGCTCTGTTAGGAGCTCTGTTAGGAGAGCAGTAGGAAGCTCTGTTAGGAGCTCTGTTAGGAGAGCAGTAGGAAGCTCTGTTAGGAGAGCAGTAGGAAGCTCTGTTAGGAGAGCAGTAGGAAGCTCTGTTAGGAGAGCAGTAGGAAGCTCTGTTAGGAGCTCTGTTAGGAGAGCAGTAGGAAGCTCTGTTAGGAGCTCTATTAGGAGAGCAGTAGGAAGCTCTGTTAGGAGCTCTGTTAGGAGAGCAGTAGGAAGCTCTGTTAGGAGAGCAGTAGGAAGCTCTGTTAGGAGCTCTGTTAGGAGAGCAGTAGGAAGCTCTGTTAGGAGCTCTGTTAGGAGAGCAGTAGGAAGGTTTTTTAACCCTTTCTTACTTCATCATCGGGGGGTACAGTCATCTTGGACTCCAGCCGGTTCAGGAGACTCTCTATGGCTGACATGCGCTTGTTTAGCGCATTGACCTGTATCACAATGATAGGAGAGGATTGAGGTGAGACCAGGTAAGGTGAGACCAATACAAAATGACAGGAGAGGAGGGAGGAGAGACCAATAAAAAATGACAGGAGAGGAGTGAGGGGAGACCAATACAAAATGACAGGAGAGGAGTGAGGGGAGACCAATACAAAATGACAGGAGAGGAGGGAGGTGAGACCAATACAAAATGACAGGAGAGGAGGGAGGTGAGACCAATACAAAATGACAGGAGAGGAGGGAGGTGAGACCAATACAAAATGACAGGAGAGGAGGGAGGGGAGACCAATACAAAATGACAGGAGAGGAGGGAGGTGAGACCAATACAAAATGACAGGAGAGGAGGGAGGGGAGACCAATACAAAATGACAGGAGAGGAGGGAGGTGAGACCAATACAAAATGACAGGAGAGGATTGAGGTGAGACCAGGTGAGGTGAGACCAATACAAAATGTACATTGTGAATGAATCGAGAGACAAACCTGACACGTTGGATATTGCATTACACCAGACTTGCATGGAGTAATCACTCAAAATAGACCTTGTAATCATTGGCTGAGCAGAGCAGCTGATTACACCCTATTCTTTAATTATCCAAATCAAGAAACAAAGTAGTCTTTGTTCTGCTCTCTGAAGTTCAACCCACTAAAAACCCCAGCATGCATCACTTGAGACACGCGATCAACTTCCAATAAATACATGTACAACGTAATGCAGCCCAACACTGTTTGAAATCCATCTTCCCAGGCTTGAGAGGAAGGACAAGTCCACCCTTGTTTGTTAGTTAATGTGGGTCATTTTCTATGGTCAGGGTAGTCTAATAGTGTAGAGAGGCGTCATCTGTCTCATCTCTGTTTCAGCTCTATTTCACTCTCTCTTTCACACACACACACCATTCTCACACACACACATACACACACCATTCTCACACACAAGTCACACAAACACACACACACACCATTCTCACACACACTTGTCACACGTCCCCTACCGGTGGCTGTGTTGGGACCTGCAGGTTCTCGTGAGAGCCGACTCGGCCGTAGGAAGGGCGTCGACGATAGGGGGTCTGGTACATGGTGTTACGCCCTCCCTCCTCCTCTTCTGACGTGTCCACATAGTGCTGGCGGTTCATAGAGGAGCTGATCTTGGAAAGGGAGCGGGCATGCACCATCCCATACTGCCCATCGTCTGAGGACCATAGCTTTAGCTCAGGTTATATTAGAAAATGTCAGTTTGGCGTGAGATTACTGTTGTTGTACTATTGTAATGCCATTACATTGTAAACTAACCAGCTCTGATTGAATATCTCTGTGTGTGGGGAGTGTGTGTGCGTGTTGCTTACCAGGGCGCATGTTGTACCTATCCAGGCTCTTCCTACGGTTCATGCGGTGTTGTTGCTGCTGCATGGAGTCCATGAACTCCATGTCACCCCGGTGGCCACCGCCTCGTTCCTCCTGGATCTGCTGTACAGAGGTGACATAACCATCACAATCTCAAATAACCCCCTATTCCCACAATGCCCTACTTTTGGCTAGTAGAAACCAGGACTGTTTTGTCCGTCTACCTGGTAGGATTGTCGACGAGAGTGAGTGCGAGACAGGGGTGGAAAATACTCTTCTATATCCACATCCAAGTCCATTGGATGAACAGAGAGCAGCCGCTTGTTCTTTCGCATCTGACAAAACAGCAGGATGGAGACATAAAGAGAAGTAGTGAGTCTGGGATATGATGTCTAGTTTCTCTAGAACGATATTAAGAGGAGAAAATGTTTACCATTTTGTATCGCTGAACTTCTGCTTCTGCATAGTCCTCATCATGACCATTGTGCCTGTCATCTATAGGGGAGGAGTGGGTGACTTGTTTTTTCTTCTCAAATTGTGTAACCCGTGTTACATTTGCATATCGTTGTGTAACCCTGTGTTATATTTGAATATCGTAGTGCTTATGCTGGTGTTGTCAACTCTATGATATGCAAAAGTACCACGAGGTTAAGCAGTTTTCAGGTATGTTGAAATATTTATATATTTTTTCCATTACCTTCATCTATTCTACTTACTGCGGAAATCGGGCATGCTTTGTGTGTCACTGTCACGGCGGGCGCCTGTGAAGACAGCGAGAAGTGATATTCTGTTACTAATAATTATATAGACAGTACCAGTCACCTACTCATTCCAAGGTTTTTCTTTATTTTTACTATTTTCTACATTGTAGAATAATAGTGAAGACATCAAAACTATAAAATAACACATGGAATCATGTAATAACCACAAATAAAAATATATTTTATATATGAGATTCTTCAAAGTACCCACCCTTTGCATTGAGGACAGCTTTGCACACTCTTGGCATTCTCTCAACCAGCTTAATTCATAAGGTAGTCACCTGGAATGCATTTCAATTAACAGGTGTTCCTTGTTAAAAGTTAATTTGTGGAATTCCTTTCCTTCTTAATGCATTTGAGCCAATCAGTTGTGTTGTGACAAGGTAAGGGTTGTATACAGTTATACGTAGCCCTATTTAGTAAAAGACCAAGTCCATATTATGGCAAGAACAGCTCAAATAAGAAAAGAGAAACGACAGTCTATCATTACTTTAAGACATGAAGGTCAGTCAATCTGGAACATTTCAAGAACTTTGAAAGTTTCTTCAAGTGCAGTCGCAAAACCATTAAGCGCTATGAAAGGAAGACCCAGAGTTACCTCTGCTGCAGAGGATAAGTTCATTAGAGTTACCAGCCTCAGAAATTGCAGCCCAAATAAATGCTTCAGAGTTCAAGTAACAGACACATCTCAACATCAACTGTTCAGAGGAGACTGCGTGAATCAGGCCTTCATGGTCGAATTGCTGCAAAGAAACCACTACTAAAGGACACCAATAATAAGAAGAGACTTGCTTGGGCCAAGAAACACGAACAATGAACATTATACCATTAGAAATCTGTCCTTTGGTCTGATGAGTCCAAATTTGAGATTTTTGGTTCCAATCGGCGTGTCTTTGTGAGACGCAGAGTAGGTGTATGGATGATCTCTGCATGTGTAGTTCACACCGTGAAGCATGGAGGAGGAAGTGTGATGGCAGCGACACGCCATCCCATCTGGTTTGCCCTTAGTGGGACTATCATTTGTTTTTCAACAGAACAATGACCCAAAACACACTGTGTAAGGGCTATTTGACCAAGAAGGAGAGTGATGGAGTGATACATGAGATGACCTGGCCTCCACAATCACCTGACCTCAGAGATGAGTTGGACCGCAGAGTGAAGGAAAATCAGCCAATAAGTGCTCAGCATATGTGGGAACTCCTTCAAGACTGTTGGAAAAGCATTCCAGGTGAAGCTGGTTGAGAGAATGCCAAGAGTGTGCAAAGCTGTCATCAAGGCAAGAATCTAAAATATATTTTGATTTGTTTAACACTTTTTTGGTTACTACATGATTCCAGATTATCTCATAGTTTTGATGTCTTCACCATTCTACAATGTAGAAAATAGTAAACATAAAGAAAAACCCTTGAATGAGTAGGTGTGTCCAAACTTTTGACTGGTACTGTACTTCAAATCTCTTTGTCCTCTGAGAGGTCTGGGTCAAGAGGACTGTTAGAATACAGAACATACAGCAGCCACCTAGTTCTAGAACGCTCCATGTGACCATTGGTGGAGGCTGGTGGGTGGAGCTATATCGGAGGATAGGCTCATTGTAATGGCTGGAATGGAATCAATGGAACGGAGTCAAACATGTGGATTCTGTATGTTTGATGTGTTTGATACCGTTCCGTTTACAATGAGTCCGTCCTCCTATAGCTCCTCCCACCAGCTGCCAGTGGTGACCATATGTCATCATAGCATGGGCATATCACCCCGGTATCAAGTACAGGCCCTACCATGTGACTCTTCATTACAGCCAGCCATGTGTCACACTCCTGATCATTTGGTGACCAAAATGTGACACTTGGTCTCAACAACAACCACAACTGTAACATGTGCTTACATTTAGAAGTATGCACAATGAACAAAACAAAACGAACCCACCCTCTCCGTTGAGTCGCTTGTAAAGAGACTTCATCACCTTGGCACTGCCGAAGCGCTTGAAACGGGTGCGCACGTTGTCATGGTACCATCCCACCGTTCCAATTTTCAGGACCCTGCAAGGTAAACACAAGAGTCACTCCAGTCTCAATATGGACCCCATAGAGCTAGGAGAGTCACTCCAGTCTCAATATTAACCCCATAGAGCTAGGAGAGTCACTCCAGTCTCAATATGGACCCCATAGAGCTAGGAGAGTCACTCCAGTCTCAATATGGACCCCATAGAGCTAGGAGAGTCACTCCAGTCTCAATATAAACCCCATAGAGCTAGGAGAGTCACTCCAGTCTCAAAATGAACCCCATAGATCTAGGAGAGTCACTCCAGTCTCAATATGAACCCCATAGAGCTAGGAGAGTCACTCCAGTCTCTCTATATATTATTACTATCCTTCTAAGAGTTGGCCCTCTTCTCTGACTATATATCATTACTATCCTTCTAAGACTTGGCCCTCTTCTCTGACTATGTATCATTACTATCCTTCTAAGAGTTGGCCCTCTTCTCTGACTATGTATCATTACTAGCCTTCTAAGAGTTGGCCCTCTTCTCTGACTATATATCATTACTATCCTTCTAAGACTTTGCCCTCTTCTCTGACTATGTATCATTACTAGCCTTCTAAGAGTTGGCCCTCTTCTCTGACTGCCTGAAGCTTCATAATAATGATACAGACGATCTGGGTTCAAGACCTGGTCAGTCACACACGATTGCTAATGTTTCCAAACCCATCTGTTATGACTATATGTTCAGGAGAATCTCTTAATGCTGTGTGTTCAGGAGACCTTGACACCCACGGGCTCCCACCTTGTCATACGACAGGGGTCGCACACCCAGCCATGATCCTTCTTGTTGTAGCGGCTGCATGCCTTGCAGGTGTACATCTTGCAGTCTATGCACTGACGCTTACTGTTGACCAGGAACTTGAAGGGCTGCAGACAGCGGATACAGTGAGAGTCTACCAGGGTGGTCTGAGTACCCAGCAGCTCAATCTTAGTGTCCTCTTTCTCTATCTTAGTCTTTAGGTCCCTAGAGGAGAGGAGGGGGAGGAAAGAAGAGGAGAGGAGAGGAGGAGAAGGAGGGGAGAGGAGAGGAGGAGAAGAGGGGAGGGGAGAACATAGAGAAGTGATGAAATCATTATACAGTAGATTAGTATATAGCATTAAATCATTATACAGTAGATTAGTATATAGATTTAAAACATTATACAGTAGATTAGTATATAGCATTAAATCATTATACAGTAGATTAGTATATAGATTTAAAACATTATACAGTAGATTAGTATATAGCATTAAATCATTATACAGTAGATTAGTATATAGCATTAGATTAGTACATAGCATTAAGTCATTACACAGTACATTAGTATCTAGCATTAAATCATTATAAAGTAGATTAGTATTTAGCATTAAATCATTATATAGTAGATTAGTATATAGATTTAAAACAGTATACAGTAGATTAGTATATAGCATTAAATCATTATACAGTAGATTAGTATATAGCATTAAATCATTATACAGTAGATAAGTATATAGCATTAAATCATTATACAGTAGATTAGTAAATAGCATTAAATCATCATACAGTAGATAAGTATATAGCATTAAATCATTATACAGTAGATACGTATATAGCATTAAATCATTATACAGTAGATTAGTATTTAGATTTAAAACATTATACAGTAGATTAGTATATAGCATTAAATCACTATACAGCAGATA
Organism: Brachymystax lenok tsinlingensis; assembly: GCA_030435695.1. Taxonomy (NCBI): domain Eukaryota; kingdom Metazoa; phylum Chordata; class Actinopteri; order Salmoniformes; family Salmonidae; genus Brachymystax; species Brachymystax lenok. The sequence continues at coordinate 62,471,500 of CM059814.1, forward strand.
AGTATATAGCATTAAATCATTATACAGTAGATTAGTATATAGCATTAAATCATTATACAGTAGATAAGTATATAGCATTAAATCATTATACAGTAGATTAGTATTTAGATTTAAAACATTATACAGTAGATTAGTATATAGCATTAGATTAGTACATAGCATTAAGTCATTACACAGTACATTAGTATCTAGCATTAAATCATTATAAAGTAGATTAGTATATAGCATTAAATCATTATACAGTAGATTAGTATTTAGATTTAAAACATTATACAGTAGATTAGTATATAGCATTAAATCACTATACAGTAGATTAGTATATAGCATTAAATCATTATACAGTAGATAAGTATATAGCATTAAATCATTATACAGTAGATTAGTATATAGCATTAAATATAAATACTACAGTAGATTAGTATTTAGATTTAAACATTATACAGTAGATTAGTATATAGCATTACATCAGTATACAATAGATTAGTATATAGCATGAAATCACTATACAGTAGATACGTATAAAGCATTAAATCATTATACAGTAGATTAGTATTTAGATTTAAATAACTATACAGTAGATAAGTATATAGCATTAAATCATTATACAGTAGATTAGTATATAGCATTAAATTATTATACAGTAGATAAGTATATAGCATTAAATCATTATACAGTAGATTAGTATATAGCATTAAATATAAATACTACAGTAGATTAGTATATAGCATTAAATCATTATACAGTAGATTAGTATATAGCATTAAATCATTATACAGTAGATAAGTATATAGCATTAAATCATTATACAGTAGATAAGTATATAGCATTAAATCATTATACAGTAGATAAGTATATAGCATTAAATCATTATACAGTAGATAAATATATAGCATTACATCATTATACAGTAGATTAGTATATAGATTTAAACATTATACAGTAGATTAGTATATAGATTAAATCATTATACAGTAGATAAGTATATAGCATTAAATCATTATACAGTAGATAAGTATATAGCATTAAATCATTATACAGTAGATTAGTATATAGCATTTAATCATTATACAGTAGATTAGTATATAGATTAAATCATTATACAGTAGATAAGTATATAGCATTAAATCATTATACAGTAGATAAATATATAGCATTACATCATTATACAGTAGATTAGTATATAGATTTAAACATTATACAGTAGATTAGAATATAGATTAAATCATTATACAGTAGATACGTATATAGCATTAAATCATTATACAGTAGATACGTATATAGCATTAAATCATTATACAGTAGATTAGTATTTAGATTTAAAACATTATACAGTAGATTAGTATATAGCATTAAATCATTATACAGTAGATAAATATATAGCATTAAATCATTATACAGTAGATTAGTATTTAGATTTAAAACATTATACAGTAGATTAGTAAATAGCATTAAATCATTATACAGTAGATTAGTATCTAGCATGAAATCATTATACAGTAGATAAATATATAGCATTACATCATTATACAGTAGATTAGTATATAGATTTAAACATTATACAGTAGATTAGTATATAGATTAAATCATTATACAGTAGATACGTATATAGCATTAAATCATTATACAGTAGATACGTATATAGCATTAAATCATTATACAGTAGATTAGTATTTAGATTTAAAACATTATACAGTAGATTAGTATATAGCATTAAATCATTATACAGTAGATAAATATATAGCATTAAATCATTATACAGTAGATTAGTATTTAGATTTAAAACATTATACAGTAGATTAGTAAATAGCATTAAATCATTATACAGTAGATTAGTATCTAGCATGAAATCATTATACAGTAGATGAGTATCTAGCATTAAATCATTATACAGTAGATGAGTATCTAGCATTAAATCATTATACAGTAGATTAGTATATAGCATTAAATCATTATACAGTAGATAAGTATATAGCATTAAATCATTATACAGTAGATAAGTATATAGCATTAAATCATTATACAGTAGATTCGTATTTAGATTTAAAACATTATACAGTAGATTAGTATATAGCATTAAATCGTTATACAGTAGATAAGTATATAGCATTAAATCATTATACAGTAGATAAGTATATAGCATTAAATCATTATACAGTAGATTCGTATTTAGATTTAAAACATTATACAGTAGATTAGTATATAGCATTAAATCGTTATACAGTAGATAAGTATATAGCATTACATCATTATACAGTAGATTAGTATATAGCATGAAATCATTATACAGTAGATAAATATATAGCATTAAATCTGTGTACAGTAGATAAGTATATAGCATTAAATCAGTGTACTGTAGATTAGTATATAGCATTAAATCATTATACAGTAGATTTGTATTTAGATTTAAAACATTATACAGTAGATTAGTATATAGCATTAAATCATTATACAGTAGATAAATATGCATTAAATCAGTGTACAGTAGATTAGTATATAGCATTAAGAAGATAACATTACGTCCCTGTTAACTCCATGGATTATAATAAATCAGTTTGAGATTGGCTCTGTGGAATCATGCATGCAGAATCACACTTATAATGTACCATTCTGTTCTGGTCAGTTTCAGCAGGGACTACATTACATAACGTATAGAGAACATTTTACACAATGTCCTTCTGACAGTTTGTGAATAAAATAAAGTGATGTCTGACAGGAAGTCTATTTTCCTTTAGGAGTATGACAAGATGAGGAAGATAGACAGAGGAGTCTTTGTGTCCCAAAAGAGAATAGGCCTCCTGGCAACTTGTTTTCCCTGGGACACAGTACAGGCAGAACGGGCCTTGTGACTTAGCCATGATCACTGTGATGAGCTGACTCACAACAGCAGGCCTGTTTCACACGTACATTCCTGAAGCCTGAACACACACTCACACACACTGTGGAAAACATATGGCTAATATATAGATCGCTGAGGACCTGTGTGATCGACTCGTATGGAATCTATAGTGTTGACATTCAGATAAAAGGCAGACAGTAAGTATCCATTGTTGTAGAGTCCTAAATGCTGTCAGCGTAAGACCTCATGATTTTATATGTCACATACAGACAAGGTTGTTATGTCAGATATGCTATTGAAAAACGCATCCAAGCCTTCCAACCTTCAACATTGATTCAATTTAATATTTTCTCACTAAACCTCTGAAATATGATATTGAACCTTATTGAAAAGTGACCCACCCCAGTCTCTCTTCTTCTATCTTCCTGAGGGTGAAATCTCTCTGTATGACCTCCCAGACGTGCTTGGCCTCGTCGTCTGAAAGCGCGGTCAGGTCCATGGTTGTGGTGGAGAATATGAACCAGTACTCTACAGCAACACAGAGATGGTCCCTGTAAAGTAACCAAAACTACTGAGAATATGGTCCCTGTAAAGTAACCAAAACTACTGAGAATATGTCTTCTGTAAAGTAACCAAAACTAGTGAGAATCCTGAAGGTTTATCACCCATGTACCCAAGCCAACACAACATAATGATACATTGACACCACTGCTAAATGTCCACTTACTCCACAGGGTGGACCAGATTAGCCTGGTTGACTAGACTGACCACTCATCTTAACATTGTTTTACTGTGAGTGCAGCCAGCGGTCAGTTTGTCAACCAGAATATACCACCAGATTTAAAAAGCAGCATCTGAATAGATTTTCTAATTCATGTTTATACATTTTCTTGTACTTACTTTTCTAAAGAAAAATACATTGCATGGAAATTAAATCACGTAAACTACAAAAACTATTCGTCATCTTTGATTTAGCATATTAATATCATGAATTACCTTGACGCCCAGCACAGAGCGGACAGCTGTGAGGTCAGTAGTTAATTCCCTGGAGTTGAGGCAACACATTTGCGAATGGCCTGAAGAAGTCTGTTGTGCATCACATGCTCTGAGTCTCACAGAAGAGAGAGGATGAGCGAGTGTCTCACCCCTCCTCCAACTCCAAGTAGTTTTAACTACTAAGTAACAGGTCAAAATGGCCTGTATTTTCACCAAGTTTTAATTCAGTCATAGAATACTGATGTAAGGGCCTCGGATGGCAGTAGCCCCCAAAAGATACCAACATAACACCATATCGGTAAGTTGTTTTCTCCAACAGAATAAATATGAGTACAGCTATTAGAAAACAAAATCTTTTCCTGATAAATGAATAAGGACACTGAAGAGTTGTGTAAAAGGCATTCCATAACCTATTTTAAATAGCATGTGTTAGAATTATGTGAAAATGAATAAATTCATCAGAATATTTTTTTAAATGAAAATATGTCAATCATTATTTGAATACGTTCTTTAACCCATTGTATAAAAGTGGTAATGCCCTCGAAGCAGGTGTTTGGAGAATATTGAAGCAGGTGTTTGAAGTGATACTTTATCACTTCATTAAATGTCTGCATTATTCTACCTGTTTCAATACAGACCACTGACACCTTGTGTTGCTATAATACTCACTAAACCTCTAGGCATGAGTTTCAATCACTCACAATCCTATTTTTACCTCTCACTGCACATTGGTGACTGCACTCTCACTGCACATTGGTGTTAAAAGCTATTTTAAACAGTGATAAGTTACAACCATCAAATAGAGCATCAACAACATGAAGGCCTCTATTGGTGACAGTGTGCTGGAGAAAGGTGCCCTTAGCTGCATAAAGATAGCACTGGCTGTCCACACAGAGGGAAGAGGGCACATTAACCCAGTCAGGAAGACTTCCATTCTGGAAACTTGCTTCCTTTCCCCTGTATTTGATGGCAACTTATTGTGGCGCTCAAAGGAGAGTATACAGATGTAAGATCTTAATTTGATCACCCTGCTGCAAAGAACTTTCCTGACAGGCAGGAAATATACAACTTGTAGTTCATTTGAACGCTTCGGATGTTTGTAATTTCCACTTTTCAGACTTGATTTTCCCTTCCAGAAAATGTATGAACACCGACAACACCTAATTATAATCCACATAACCATTCACATTTCCTGTTGCTACAGGATTATTTTCCTGCTGTAGCAAACAGGCTCAAATGAAACTCTTACGTCTGTAGGCTAAAGTACTATGGTGGAAACAAGGTAGAGCTACTGTATGTATCAGCAGTGGTGGCTCGGCTACTATCTGGAAACTTCTGATCTGCAAGGGCAGGGTGTGCCAGATCATTTTGTTAACAACAGTGGGGAAATCATTGTCCTCCTGGTGTTGAAACAAATCAAATAAGTCAACAGCAATTAAAGGATATTGCCACTCAACCACAAAAAATAGCAAAGTGTCTCCTGCCGCATCTTCATGAGGATGCAAAACGCATCATCGTCATGATGTGGCAACTGACAGTTTGCTTCACTGCTGACATGCAAAAGATTTTGGGACTAAAATACCAAAATATAGATTTTCTATACATTTTTACTTCAACTGCAATTCATATAAATGTAATGTATGATATTTTATCAGTAAAGGACTCAACCATGCATACTGGCTAGGTTTGGTCATTGAGACAGTATGCTGTAGTTGTCGTTTTGAGGGCCAAACACAAGCCTTGAAGGTCTGAAAGGTCCTTACACATTATGTGGTCCTCTTTTAGTCCCCGACTCCCTGTAACCATCCGTCTAACTAAAGCATTGGCCCACTTCCTGGCTTAACAGGGGTGGTCTGATTCAAGGCTCTAAAATTAGCAGCCGGCAAGGCCCTGGTAGCCTTCCAAGGGAAGTCCAGCTCTTATTTAGTAAAACTCTGCATCGCTATGGTTGCTACACTTAGAAGTGCTGATCTAGGATCAGGACCCCTCTGTCCTTATCATATTACTCATTATAATCTAAAAGGCCAAACTGATCCTAGATCAGCACTCATACTTTGGTCCTGCTCTTATTTAGTAAAACACTGCTGCATTGCTGGCTGCTACACTTAGAAAGAGCTGGCCACTGCAGCACAAAGTTGATCGACCTAGCAGCCCAATAAAGCTCAAATGTGGAGGAAGTCAATACTCTTTAAGGTTACAGTAGAGAGCAGACCTTTAGAACGGTCTAAGATTAGAAATGAAAGGCAATGGTTAGCTGATTGGCCAGTGGTACTGTAGTTACTGTACACATGTAAGAGTCAAGGACAAGTTTCACTTGAGCTTTAGTGAATTGACTAGTCATTGATGCCCAGTTTGCCAAGCTAAGGTGAGATTTGCATTTGTAAAACGGGCTGGTCTAACTAATATAGAGGTCAGAATTGTAATGTAATCGATGACACAGCAACACAACTTTTACTCTCCTATGTAACATGTTGTACACTGCATTAGATTGAGATTGACAGGGCCACATTGTCTTGTGCCTGTCGTGGCCTGCACTGTACATCCACATACACCGTCTGTAATATGAGCCACTGGCCATGCACTCTCATATACCAGACACATGAGACCTATAGGCTTCATACAGCTATAGGCATTGCACACATTGGCAGGCTTCCGTAGGTCTATCACTGATCACCTGGACCTGGCAGAAAGAAGAATACAAGAATACACCACCAAACATACTTATCATCTCAGATCATGTCAATTCTACTTTGACAAGTTATGGTGTACAATTCCAGCTGATCTAAATTACATACAGTCAGTTCACATTCACACTGCCTGGGCTGAGTAGTCTAAAGAGTAGAAGCTTGAAGACAGGTGTGTGAAGTTTTTTGCAGCGTTAGGAAATGCAGTTCCCTTCGTCACTCTAGCTTGTTTTACAGTAGACTACCGTCTAATACGGTAGTACAGTATGGGTTGTTTTACAGTAACCTACCGCCTAATACGGAAGACAGTATGGGTTGTTTTACAGTAGCCTACTGTCTAATACAGTAGGACAGTTAGGATGTTTTACAGTAGCCTACCGTCTAATACGCTAGGACAGTACGGATTGTTTTACAGTAGCCTACATATGATATGGTATTACAGTATGGGTTGCTTTACAGTAGCCTACTGTCTAATACAGTAGGACAGTATGGGTTGTTTTACAGTAGTCTACTGTCTAATACAGTAGGACAGTATGGGTTGTTTTACAGTAGCCTACCGTATAATAGTGCGTTATGGGTTGTTTTACAGTAGCTTACCAACTAATACGGTAGAACAGTATGGGTTGTTTTACAGTAGTCTACGTCTAATACGGTAGGAGAGTACCGGTAGTTTTACAGTAGCCTACCGTCTAATATGGCAGTGAAGTATGGGTTGTTTTACAGTAGCCTACCGTCTAATACGGTAGTACAGTATGGGTTGCTTTACAGTAGCCTACCGTCTAATACGGTTGTACAGAATGGGTTGCTTTACAGTAGCCTACCGTCTAATACGGCAGTGAAGTATGGGTTGTTTTACAGTAGCCTACCGTCTAATTCGGTAGTACAGTATGGGTTGCTTTACAGTAGCCTATTGTCTAATACAGCAGTACAGTATGGTTTGTTTTACAGTAGCCTACCGTCTAATACGGTAGGACAGTATGGGTTGCTTTACAGTAGCCTACCGTCTAATACGGTTGTACAGAATGGGTTGCTTTACAGTAGCCTACCGTCTAATACAGTAGGACAGTATGGGTTATTTTACAGTAGCCTACCGTCTAATATGGCAGTACAGTATGGGTTGTTTTACAGTGGCCTACCATCTAATACGGTAGGACAGTATGAGTTGTTTTACAGTAGCCTACCATCTAATACGGTAGGACAGTATGGGTTGTTTTACAGTAGCTTACCTTTCCTGTGTCTCATTCTAGTACAGAACTAACCGGTACATAGTCTCTGGTGACAGACATTTAACATAAACTGCTAGCCAGCGGCAACACACACATATTTGGTTCCCATACATAACAGGGTGTGCCTCCAGGCTCGGTAGTTGCACGGTAGAGTAGAGTGGTGGTGGTGGTGGGGTTTCTGGGCTCTGGCTATATTGGCTGGAACTGTACAGTAACTACAGTGAGGTTTCTGTGCTCTCTCAGTGAGTGCAGCCTGACAGCCTGTTGACTGTCTTTATCAGTTCTTCACCAGCACCATGTGGTCAGTGAGAGGCTGAGAGCAGTCAGCTGGATGGCTCCAGAGCAGAGGGCAGTCAGGTCGTTCCCATAAAGATACAGGCCTACCAACGTCAGAGAAATTAACTCGAGTTCCACCAGAGATGGTGATACAGGCTTTGGTTCCAGACAGTTTCACTGCTGTTGATGTTGATGTAAGCTACTTACATAAGGGTCGTTCCATTTGATTTCAATCACTTTTTGGCTGCACCCTGCCATGAGACATCCATGTCTTCATCACTGGAAAATATAAACCGTTGAGTTTAATATAATTAAAAACTTACAAACAGGGTTGTCAAACTATTAAATCATTTTCTTGAAACATTTTTTTTAGAATTAAAATTATTTTTCCTTTAACATTAAATATCTAAAAACACATGAACTCAGATTCCTTTCATTTTCGCATATGTTGTAGCTCAGATCCTATTTTACATCGATTTGGCATTCTGGTTCAAAACGTCACTTTCTGACCACTTCTAACATGGGTAAGTGTGTATGGGAAGTTACATTCAAAACAAAAAGGGGTGTGGTCAAAAAGTGATTGAAATCAAATGGAACGACCAGTAAGTCTATTCACACGCTGGGAAATGTACTGTAGAGAAATATGTCGTTGGTATTGAATGGCGAATGGATTAAACATAGCCTATCATTTGAAGTCATCATTTTATAGATGATCCGCAGAAGAGGATCCACAGTGATAATGGATTACAGTACATTGCTTCAAAACCACATAAATCTCCCATTGACTCAATGCATTGTCATTGCGCTAGCATCTATAGCATGTACCAAAGGATTCATTTGACCAGCTTAACATTTACGCCGTCCATCAGAAATAACCCCCGGTCAAAGTGGTCTCGACTCGCAGACTGTTTTTGTAAAGTGCTGTTGCTACCTCGGTTTTTTCCATTCATGTGCGATAATGGTATCAGGCTTGACCTCTGACCCATAGGCGTACCAGACAGAGTCAGACAGCAACTGGAATGATGAAGACAAGTGGAGAAGAGGCTAGGTCAGGGATAGAAACATGAGACCCCCCACTCCTCTACCCACCCTGCTGCACTGATCTATTCCTGCCCTTTAAGGCCCTTCACCACCTCTCCCATTCTAGCCCTGTAAAAATAGACCCTATTTTTCACTAGCAAGAACACTAAGTAAGGCTGTACTCTAACTTCATGAGCTATGTAAATGTGTAGCACTAAATAAAGCACTGTTCGTCAGCGAGGTGTGTGGGATATGGACAGGACGAGAAAAGTATTTCCACAACACTTTATTTCTTTAAACTGTCATTTACATTAGAAATATTACAGTTGTGTTAATAAAAAAAACAACACCAAGTGAATTAAGTGCATTTTGCAGCAATTCAAGTTTTCAATAGTTTGACAGACAATTATATATTATACACAACATGAATAATGCTTTGCTATATTTTTTGATTTTTTCGATCTAGTCTAGACTTGAGCAATGTACATTATGTGAAAAGCATTCAAGTGTAAACTTAGTTATTTCCATGAGATATCTATTTCAGGAGATATCAAAAAACAGTACCATATAAACACGTAGAAATACAAAAGTATAAAAAAAATGAAAAAGTCTAAACAAAATGTTGCATTTTGTTAGTGAAAAAAAACTACTTTTCAGAATTGCACTTTCCACTTTAGCTCTAAATTGTGCATTCACCACAGTGAATATCCTAGTGATAACTAGTTGATGAATAACTAGTTACTCTTTCTTAAAAAGCAGCTTGTTCATCAAACCAATCCTTATCTCAGTGCCCAAACCACTCCTCAACTGCAATAATACAGTACTTCTAATACAGTCTTTAGTTAGAGTTTTTCCTATTCCTCCTCTTCTTCCTCCTCTTCTTCCTCCTCCTCCTCTTCTTCTTCCTCTGTCACCACATCATCATCCTCATCCCCCAGTCCAAAGCCCATTTGGTACAAGATGACCTCCACGTCGTCTGTGCACAGTGTAAGGTGCTCCATGTTCTCGAACCCAGGCTCGGGCCTCTCTATGTTGGAGCCTTTAGCTGCCTCTTTGGCCTGTGCGATCAGCTCCTTCCCACTAATCAGGAACTCGGCTGCATTGCCCTTCTCCATGGTCTGGGCCGCCTTCTCCTTTAGGTTGATACTAGCCTGGAGCTGCTCCGTGTACCTCTCCACCAGGGACCTCAGCAACCCCAGCTTCCTCTCCTCCTCCTGGGTGATCTTTTCCAGGAGCTGGCCCTTACGTTCCTCCAGGATGGCGTAGAGCAAGTCGAAGCTCTCCCCCAGACGTCTCTTTTGGAGCTGGCTGTTCTCCTCGATGCTCTTGCATGTGTCCTCCATCTGAGCCATCACGGCCTGGACGCAGCTGTTACCCGCCGCAAGGAGATCTACGGCGTTCCGCAGCTCGACCTTCTGGGTATCGTAGATGCTCTGCAGGGGTGACACCTCACAGTCCTTGTGTTGGCCGAACACTTTGCACATGGAGCAGGTGGGCGTCTGGCAGGTCACACAGTAAATATTAATGCGTTCGTCCTCGTGCTCCGTACACATGGGCTCCTTGGTGTCTTTGTCCTTCAGCGGTGGGTCTGCAACGTTACCTCCTACTTCTCTGCAGCCACTCTCCGGCTGCTGCTTGTAGATATCAATGATGTTCTCCACCAGCAGGTTCCTCTGCAGGCCGTAGACACCGTGGCGGTCCAGGACGACCTCGAAGCGGCAGGTGGGGCAGCGGAAGATGCCCCCGGAGTAGTGGTAGGGGTTGCGGGAGTCGTAGAGGTCGCTGGCGCAGCCGCGGCACAGGTTGTGTTGGCATGGCAGGATGACCACGGGCTTCTGGAACATCTCCAGGCAGATGGGGCAGCTCAGCTGGCTCTCCAGGCTCTCCCTGGGGCTGGGCTGGTGCGTCACCTGGCCGGTCTGGATATCCATGTCTGGATAGATGGGCTTCTCTGTTCCCACAAGGTATAAGTCCTTAAAGTTTTGAGTGGGTGGCCTAGGTGCTTCGTCTTAGGCGGTGTGGCTCTTTCTCTGTGTTTGTCTCTCCTTCTATTGCAGTCTGGTATAGTGACTGCTTTCTCAACTTGGTTTATTTTGATCTAGCCACTCTCCAGCCACAGCTGACGATTTATACTGCTGGGCTGCCCGTGACACCCGAGCCTCCACGTGGTCTGAGGCACGGGTCCCACCCTTTGCTTGTTTGCAAGGCTCAATTCTGAGAAAATTAACCCCTTCAGGCCCCGGCACATGCCATACTTAGCAACACCTCCCGTCCCGCCCCCTCTCTCTCCTTCTGTGGGAGGGGCTAAATCAAATAGACAACTGGCCAAACAAGCTCCTTGTGACAGGGTAAGGTCCCGCCAATAGCAACATGTCTCGTCACCCACCACACCACAACACACGACTAGGGTCATTCATCTGTGTAAGTCTATGATTGACCCCTTTCGCCCTCTGCAGAAATAGATCACATATCCCTTCTCATAGCCAGACTTTAGGTATGTTATAACTTAATCTCTCGTGGGCAGACTACGCAAACATAAATCAAGCATCTGACCAAATGATGCAAGATTTTAGTTTCTGGGTTAACAGAGATTAGTGATAGCATAAACATGTCCACATTCTGGCGTTTTATACAGATACATTGTAAACATGCTGGTTTCCTTGAAGATGCTCTAGCAGACTGTACATCTAATCCATGGCTGACAGAAAAAAATGCAGAATTGACAGAGTAAACAACGTAGAAATAGAATGAACACAAGTTGTAGAATCCACATAGTTTGTAATGGAGCCGGTAGAATGTGCCATATTGCTCTACTATATGTCTACAGAGAAGAGTGACTGAGCTGGCAGTACATACTATGGAAATAGAATGACATGTCCTATCCTCTGCCAGGTTCCCCTTCCCCTCTTCCTTTACCCTGTACCCCTGCATAGCCTAAAAGACAGATTGTGTGTGTGTGTGTGTGTGTGTGTGTCTTGCACAACTCTGGAAAGTTTGGGGGTTGTAAACATTAAGTCATGTGCCTCCTCGACACACCAGCAGGACACGGTCGACCCAGTCCGGGAGATCACAGCAGCTTGTGCAACACTGTCCACATCACACACCACAACAGAACAGCCATCGTACTCATTGTGCCGCTCTGAAAACCAGCAACAACAAAGTAGCAGGTGTTGTACAGGGCTTGGTTGAAGGGGTAGTATCCAAAACATTTCCACTGTGGAGGGGCGTTGTGTCAGGTTGTGACACGTTGGAGGTGTAGGGGGACTTTAGCCAAGAGGGTGTAAACATGTCAACACGCTGGATATGGCTTAGAGAAGGAAATGGGGCCGATCGTCTGTAGTTTAGGAAATACACACAGTACACTGACGGACATCCCTACCTGCTCTGGTTCACAGGTACTGTAGATTAGGAAAGACACACAGTATACTGACGGTCATCCCTACCTGCTCTGGTTCACAGGTACTGTAGATTAGGAAAGACACACAGTATACTGACGGTCATCCCTACCTGCTCTGGTTCACAGGTACTGTAGATTAGTTTCACCTGTAGCCCAGATAGCTCACCTGTGGGTGAGGATAATCACACCTTCATTATTATCTTGTGTGTAATGATATCATCACTGAATGGTGCTTTCTAGTACACAACATCCATCCTTTCATCTTTTCCCCCCAGAAAACACTCAGATAACATATATTCACAGTTTGAATACATCAACAGCCATGTAACTGACCACTCCAGCATCCCTAGAGTACCACAACAAACGCATGAGGTTGTGGTGATGCAAGACTTCTCTGAACCTGCCTGTCCCAGTCCTTCCAGTAATGTCGAGAGACAGAGTCATGTGCCGCCTGGTCCCGCAGTGGGTGGTGCTGTGGGACAGGTGGAAGGGAGTGGACATGGTAGACAGTGTACTTCAGAGAGATATATACATGTGTGGTTCCAGGAGACCAGTGGCGGGGTGAATGTCGCACTCCTCAAATGTCAGCAGGCGCATCACAGGCCACTGGCACCAGTGGAGGATGGAGGGAGGAGCTCCGGGAGGACGGGCTCATTGTAATGGCTCGAATGGAATACATGGAACGGTATCAAACACATCGAAAGTATGGAAAGCACACGTTTGACTCCATTCCATTTATTCCATTCTAGCCATTACAATGAGTCCGTCCTCCTATAGCGCCTCCCACCAGCCTCCACTGACTGGCACTAATAATAAAACCCTAGCCTGGAATCCAAACGTATATGCACAAAACAGAGCAAACTCCAGGCTAGACCGAGAGCGTGGTTATCTAATATGCATGTTGTTTGTGTTTGTTGATTTTCTGTTTCTTGTTGATCACTTTATCACTGAATTAAAAAAAAATATCTCAGAACCCAGGACCAACTGTTGAATACGCTGGCCAACTACTCGATTAGTTGACAGTTATGTTAACAGTGTGTCATGAGAGACTTATGTACACATTGCTAAAAACATTGCGTCAACTCTGTGCCGAGTTACCAAGGTAAATAGTCAGTCACGAAACAAACCACTAGATGGCGAACCTTACCATTTATTTATCTGGTGAGACAAGTTGTAGAATTGACCGCCTTCCACATCTTCTGGCATGATGCGTGAGTGGGTTTGAGAAAGACTGACTACTTTTTTCCACACAGACACATGCACAAACAAAGACAGACGCAGACACACACACAAACACACCCTTAAATGTCAGTTGTTTGGAAACTAAATGAATTTGTTTCCCCCCTATGGCACAGTAACATATCCAATGAGACTGAGTAAACTGAGAGAATGTTTGTGTTCTTGTGACAATCAAAGATAAACAATCAAATGTATGTTTCCTCTGTGGTGCCACTCAGATACATATCAGCTGTCCCATTGCCGTGTCAGAGCCCTGCTAAAAAGAACGATCCATTGTGCTGTTGTGTATGGAAACACAATGATGGGGACTGACGTGGGGAGGATAAGTGGCTGAAGGAGGCCTAGGACCTACAGGCGGGGGATCTTAATTTGATCACACTTTTGTTGTGAGAATTTTCCTGTACAGCAGGTAATGCAAACCTGTATTGTATTTTGAGGTTTGATAAAGCTTCTAAAGTTTGTAATTTCCACTTTAAAATGTCAGACTTGATTCGCCCTAATACATTTTTTTATCAGCCCCTACAAAGAATGTTAATTAATTGTAATTCACATAATAATTCACATTTCCTGCTGTGGCAAGATTATTTTCCTGCTGTAGCAAATTGGATCAAATTAAGATCCTAGGCCACAGCCCGGGCACAGGACTGCCAATATGGGCAGGAGCAGGAACCAGGCAGCAGGAAAGGTAGCCTTAGCCCGCCATCTTGTATAAACACCATTTCTGTCTCTGAGACTGTGTTTAATTCCCTGGAAATCAAAGGTTCACTTTGAGACATTGTGCCATTCTGAGGGTCCTACCCTGTTTTGTTCTGTTCAGCTCTGTTCTCAGATGTTTTCCCACAGTCAATTAATAGACAAGTCAGAATGTTTTCATTTTTGTTTTATAATGGGATATAGGGAGAGAGAAGAGGAGAACATCAACGTTGCCACTCATCAAGAGAAATAGAAGTGATTGAAACGGTGAAACCTGAGCCCGTATCCACAAAGCGTCTAGGATCAGTTTAGCCTTTTATATCATATTTAATAATATTATATGGACAGATCCTAGATCCCCACTCCTACCCTGAGACACTTTGTGTATACGGGCCCTAACAGTAGACTTCCCTTTCACCAAAGTCCTTCTACCAACTCTGTGTGTGTGTGTGTGTGTGTGTGTGTGTGTGTGTGTGTGTGTGTGTGTGTGTGTGTGTGTGTGTGTGTGTGTGTGTGTGTGTGTATTGCGTGGTAGAGGACAATGCAGGGATGTGATCTTACTGTGGCCATTCCCACAGACCATGGCCATGGAGAGAAGAGGGTTAAAGTCTTATCTCTCTGTTCTCACACCAGTCAGGCTAAAGGTCAGCTTCCTTCTCTAGCCTGACCTTTCTCTTTTGCCTTTGGACAAATGTACATGTTATGTTATTTTAACATGGCTGTGGTGTTCATTTATCAAATTGGTATGACATTCATGATGGAGGGTGGATGGAGGGTGTTTTGGCAGTACTAAAATGTTACGTCATTACGAGGGTAATTTAAAAATATCTTTTAGACGCTATCTTGATACCCAACAGACGTAGCAACAGAATGTTGTTTGTTGTCCCGTTACTTCTTGAGAAATGATTGCTTTATTTCCCAGAGAAGACACACCATACTGTATAATCTTATCACAGCAGTTACTCTTTCAGTTGTCTTCAAACAGAAGGGTTTGTTTTCATGGAATATTACACTACAGCTCCCATTTTAGCCGGCTGAAGTCAGTTGAATCAGAATCTCCCAAATAAATGTGTATTTTCATCAGACAGTTAAAAGGAAAATAGTTGACTCCTAACCCAACAGGGGTAAAAGAGGCTCCAATTAGTAATGATCTCTCTCCCAACCTTCATAGCTCAGTAATCCCTTGGGAAGGAATACAGTGGTTCTCGTCCCTCAATCCTGATGAGTTTCATGTTCGCAGGGCTCACACTTGAATCATGAAAAGCTGCTGGACTATTGAAGATGACTTTCAGTTCTGTCTGCTTGAAAATGTCCTTTTGGCATTACTTAACGCTCATGACACAATGTTAGGTCACCAGTTCACAACCCTCCAAGGTCTTTGAGGGAGCCCCTATCTAACCTTTCCAGCAACATCCTTTATTTACTAGACTAGCTGTCAATATAAACTGTTTATTTATCCAGTGGTGGTTTGTTTCCAGGTTAAACACTTCTAGAATATTGAGGTTGGCTCTAAAAAATACTGAACATGAAGGAGCACTCCCAGTCCAGCCTGGTCTCATAGATAAGACGTAACATAGTAAACACTCAAAATAGTATGATTTGTTACGTTTGATATGGTTACATAAGATAAATGGTTACTTAAGAAGGCTAAAGGCTAAAACAAAGGTTGGGTGGTTGGTCGGGGGTGAATGGGTAGGCGTATTAGGCGAACGTCTAGCAACCCAGAGGTTGTGTGTTCAAATCTCATCTCGGTTGAGATTAGCTAACTTTAGCTAATTAGCAACTTTGAAACTACTTACTACTTTTTAGCTACTTCGCAACTACTTAGCATGTTAGCTAACCCTTCCCCCTAACCCTAACCTTAACCCTTTAACCTAACTCGTAACCTTAACCCTAACCTTAAACCCTAACTTCTAGCCTAGCTAACGTTAGCCACCTAGCATCCTAATGTGATGTGATAAGGTTGGACCCAGGTGCAAAGAGTCCAGATGAGTAATCAGTTTTTAAGGATAAACCTAATATTTCACAGTACACTTGAAATGGGAAAAAACGACACTAAGTCTCAAAAACTCACTCAGGAAACAACTGCACACGGTAAACAATTCAAGCTTCTGCAAAGGACAACAGAAAACACAGGGAAATCATAATGAGTAAATTGGACACACCTGAGTGTCGTTAATGTCTCTAAGACGGTCTCTGCCTCCCTCTGGTGACAGGTGAAACCATGACACCTAATTAACATTAGCCACAACACATTGGAATTCATAACATATCATCATTTTTGCAAATTCATAACATATCATATGAATTGTAATAGTAACAGATAATACAAAATGGATGATGGACAGTCACAAATAATACATTCCATACGAAATGTAACATATCATACTAAAAGGAGTGTCCTGGATTTACATTTACCATGTAATGTCTACCCCTGAGTCCAAGTTGCCCAGTCCAGTTATTATTCCCATGCCCCTACTCTGCCTGCCTGCCTGGCTGGACGGAAGGCGTGAGAATGTGGTAGCCTAGTAGTGGCATTGTTTACTGTGCCAGCCCCAGCGTGTGAGCCCTCACCCCTGCTTGTGAGGCCCTGGCCCACACTGTGCCCGCCTGGAGCCACTGGCGTTCCCTCATTCTCCGGGAATGGAGTTTCCATCCAGGGGCCTCCCTGGCGCCAGATTGAGGCCAGCCCAGATCTCTCAACTTTGACTGAGGACTCAACCATGGTTTTGACAGGCTCTCACTGGGATTTTTATTGTGTTCTTTTATTTAAGTTTACAGCGTCATTCATCCCCATGCCTGTCCTCTTTCCCCCTTCTTTTTATTTTGATATACCAACAAATATATATCGACCATAATGGCATGTCCATCGCACTCCAGAAACAGCTTTGATCAGTTCAGATTGTGGGATCTCCTCCTATAGGCAGCCTAGGGGCATTGAGAACAACACGCTATCTGATAAGAAACTGCAGGATTTTCCTCTCCAACCTTTAAAAACAGAAGACTACTATATTGTTGAAGATTTTCCATATTACATGTTTTGGAAAATAGGTAAAGAAACCATCCGAGTCACACAAAACAGGATGTGTGGAGGCAGTTTGACTATAAATGATTTTGTGCCTTGACATCCTTCAGGTAGAGTCACACAAGACCCACCACTGGGCACACAAGAGATTAGACAATCATGCTGTATCCTTGACTAATGGTATTAATGCTCAAACATGTTGAACCGGTAAATTAAAGGAATATTTGCGTATGTCCGCCATGTTGCTTGTTCTCATGGGGCTCCTCTCTTTGCTCAGCGGTGATGGTGATAGACGGGTGGGTTTTGGGTAATATACTTAAGCAGATAGTACACAGAGCAAAGAAGATCAGCATTGACTGGCTGACAGAAAATCTGGTTGCTGACCATTGAGGAAGTCACATGATTTATTTTGGTGGCCACAGTGTTTGGGTTTACGGAGTAAAAATGTCCTCAGTTGAGACTCTTCTCTGAGATTTATAATGATGGATTGGTACAACATAGTATTTCAACCCAAGAGCAAAATAGTTCCTTCTGGTTGTTTATATATTGTATGTTTTTATTTAACCAAATTAACGTTAATTTATATATTCTAAACATATAGACAAAACCTAATTTAGTAAGATGATCTGTGTGTGTTAGGAAAAGCCAAAATGGGCCAGTGTCTCTTCAACTGACCTAACCATATGTTCCCATGAACTTTGTAAAGGGCATTAGCAAATTTCCTTCAGAGGGACAACTGTAGGATTTGATATATGTTGAAAAGCCGTGAAATGACCCTGCCTGAATGCTAGTGTATAACCTCCCAGGTCACATCTCTCCCTGATTAGATCAGATCAGGGAAGAAATACGCATAGAGAACACAGCAGTTCTCTGATAGAATCTGGAGCATGGCCAATGTGTTGAAACTCAGGTCAAAACACAGGTTATATATTATATGGTGTACGGTCAAAACACAGGTTATATATTATATGGTGTACGGTCAAAACACAGGTTATATATTATACGTGTACGGTCAAAACACAGGTTATATATTATACGGTGTACGGTCAAAACACAGGTTATATATTATACGGTGTACGGTCAAAACACAGGTTATATATTATACGGTGTACGGTCAAAACACAGGTTATATATTATACGTGTACGGTCAAAACACAGGTTATATATTATACGGTGTACGGTCAAAACACAGGTTATATATTATACGGTGTACGGTCAAAACACAGGTTATATATTATACAGGGTACGGTCAAAACACAGGTTACATCAAAACAGGAACCTCATATCTAGATCATTTTTTGTTATTAGTTATTGCTCCTCTTTAGCTGAAGTTAGTAGGCTATATTTGTTTGATATATTTGACCATGTTATTTATGTCCTCTAGCCTCCAGTAGGGAGACAGGGGCATTCTGGCTTATTGTTTTGGATCGATGCCTTGTTGTTGCCAAGGGTGACCTCATACTGGTAGTGAAATATATTAGCCTATGTATCTTCTTTTCATTTCTAAAACGTATCTCCGTCTCTCTGTAGTTCATTTGTGGAGATCAAAGACGGAGACTCTGCGCCCTTCCTCTCTCTCTCTTCCCCTCTCTCTCTCTCTCTCTCTCTCTCTCTCTCTCTCTCTCTCTCTCTCTCTCTCTCTCTCATCATCTTCATGTTTCCCTAACCTCTCCTTTCTCACTTACTTCTGCTGCTATTTTGGATGCTTGCTAAAACCTGAGACATTCAGAGTATGCTTAATGAATCATTGTTTTCTTACTGCGATGCTTCATTCTTCTTTTGTGAATCAGTCACAATGTGTGGTCAGAAAAACATATGTTTTCTCTTTTTACCTGTCTGTGAAAGTTGATTTGATAATGTGATTTTCATTTTCCTTGTCTGCAGGTTAATATCAGAACACACTTGACCCACTCATCAGAAGCTGACTGGTAATGAGCCAAAAGAGTTCAGGGCTAATTGTCAGGGGTTTAAGCCGTCTTACTTTCTGAAGTAAATCTTTGATAAATCCATCACAGGAACTCTCTTAATTGGGACGTTTTGCAGCTTCTACGGGTCACTGCAGGGTCAAAAGCAGAGTGATTAGAAAAAACGAAACGATTCTGGATGAAGAGAAAGAAAATGCTTCCTGAGTTGATACCACATTAAAAAGTGTCATGTTTATGTGGTATGTTTAAGCTTTTCCCAAAATGGTTGTGTATCTTATTTTATTCCAAGCTTGTTTTTTTTTTTACAGCACAAGGAAGTGTGCGACATGTTTAAGTGTTCCCCAATATTGTTACGTATCTTATTTTAAGTTCTGGGAAATGTCTGTGAAATGCGTTAGGACCACCGAAGCACTGCCCAAACCTGTCCTGTCTGGCTCCAAATGTGATTGAAAGGAAGACCATTTATTTTTACCACACTCATTGACTGTGGTGGGTTTATGTTTGGGTTGATTTTAGCCTCTGTGTGACAATGGGGTTCCTGTGGCTTCATTAAGGAGATCAAACACAGAAGGATGACTGTGTGTAGGTCCTCTCCCTTCCTCTCCTTCATCTTCTTCCTCTCCCTTCCTTTCCTTTCTTCTCTCTTCCTCTTCCTCTCCCGTCCTTTCCCTTCCTCTCCCATCCTTTCCTTTCTTCTCTATTCCTCTCTATTCCTCTCCTTTCTTCTCTATTCCTCTCTATTCCTCTCCTTTCTTCTCTATTCCTCTCTATTCCTCTCTATTCCTCTCCCTTCCTCTCCCTTCCTCTCCTTTCTTCTCCATTCCTCTCTATTCCTCTCCTTTCTTCTCTATTCCTCTCTATTCCTCTCTATTCCTCTCCCTTCCTCTCCCATCCTCTCCTTTCTTCTCCATTCCTCTCTATTCCTCTCCTTTCTTCTCTATTCCTCTCTA
Organism: Brachymystax lenok tsinlingensis; assembly: GCA_030435695.1. Taxonomy (NCBI): domain Eukaryota; kingdom Metazoa; phylum Chordata; class Actinopteri; order Salmoniformes; family Salmonidae; genus Brachymystax; species Brachymystax lenok. The sequence goes on from CM059814.1 coordinate 62,491,767, forward strand.
TTCCTCTCCTTTCTTCTCTATTCCTCTCTTATCTTCTCCCTTCCTATCCCTTCCTCTCCTTTCTTCTCTATTCCTCTATATTCCTCTCTATTCCTCTCCCTTCCTCTCCCTTCCTCTCCTTTCTTCTCTATTCCTCTCCCTTCCTCTCCCTTCCTCTCCTTTCTTCTCTATTCCTCTCTATTCCTCTCCCTTCCTCTCCCTTCCTCTCCTTTCTTCTCCATTCCTCTCTATTCCTCTCCTTTCTTCTCTATTCCTCTCTTATCTTCTCCCTTCCTATCCCTTCCTCTCCTTTCTTCTCTATTCCTCTATATTCCTCTCTATTCCTCTCCCTTCCTCTCCCTTCCTCTCCTTTCTTCTCTATTCCTCTCCCTTCCTCTCCCTTCCTCTCCCTTCCTCTCCTTTCTTCTCTATTCCTCTCTATTCCTCTCCCTTCCTCTCCCTTCCTCTCCTTTCTTCTCTATTCCTCTATATTCCTCTCTATTCCTCTCCCTTCCTCTCCCTTCCTCTCCTTTCTTATCTCTTCCTCTCCCTTCCTCTACTTTGTGTCTTGCTGTTAAGAGATATTGTAAGCACTGACCAGGGTTTCCTCTACGTACTCTGTGTCTTGCTAATGGAAAGACACAGTGACATGAACTCAGAGGCTTGATGTTGTAAGTGAATTGCTGTTTACAACATGGTCTGAGACGAGATGGTTGATAGCTTGATCTTCTTATTGTATTATTGAAAACGTCATTGTTTACGGGGAGGCAACACACACTAGCTGTATTCTGACAAATCTGATATCTGAAGTAACTAAAAGCAACAGGGCTTTAGTAAGGGCATGTACATGTGTTGTCCATGGAAAAGGAAATATGACTCTATTCAAACAAACCACATTCTGGTCTCCACCCTTCACTCCACATTAAAGTCTGTTTGCCTGTATACTTGTAGTTTAACTTCCAACAGGACTAGGTGGATGGAACTGGTCTGAACTGTTCTGAACTGAACTGTCCTCTAGAGGCATGCTGTATGAGGGTCTGCCAGTCCTGGGCTGCACACTGCAGAGAGCTGTGACTCGACTCTGATGCTGGGATCACCAAGGGCCAACAAGCCAGGGGAGCTGATGTTTCTATTTATTAGTTGGTCCAGAAACCAAACTGCCTCCTCTGGAAATTCCTTCCTGGAACTTGGATTTTTGATTTAGTGGATCTTTTGGATCCAGAGTGTAGCAAATAAGGTTAACTGTGAGTGATGAAATGACCACAATGTATTTTCCCCATATATATTGTGCATTTTATGTCTATTTCCTTTCCTTTTTAGAAAGTGGCAAGCAATTAAAGGTTCTATACTTGGATATTGAAATGTGTGTCTGTCAGCGAACCACTAATCAACTGCACTGTGTGTGACCAAACCATTACATAAAACATGTAAATATCCTATACTTACATTTGTTAAATATAGTGTTTTTACAATCTAAAACCATTGACTTTTCCTGTCTTTTTGATCTACTGACATTGTCTGTAAGGTCTGTAAACATCTTTAAACGGTTGGTTTTATATGTTTGAACACAATAACGGCCCATAAAGTAATAGACGAAGGAGTTCATTTGGGAAAGCTTAATAGCTTTCAGCACTGGGAGAAACACAACATTGACCATGCCTGGCTTTGAGATAAGAGCTCGGTACATGAGGCAATGAGAGAATATGTCTGGACAAATGAGGAAATTAAATATTGCTTCCATAGCAACATAATGAACCCATTTCATGGTTTCTTCAGAAAATCAGGCACATTGCCAGCATTAGCACATGTATTTTCATCCTATTCAAGCCACCTCTGAACTCTCAAAAGGGGATGTGGCCAATAAATGTTATATCCCTCACAGTATATCTCTGAACAGTTGATGTCGGAAGTTTACATACACCTTAGTCAAATACATTTAAACTCCGTTTTTCACAATTCCTGAATTTTAATCCTAGTAAAAATTCCCTGTCTTAGGTCAGTTAGGATCACCACTTTATTTTAAGAATGTGAAATGTCAGAATAATACTAGAGAGAATTATTTATTTCAGCTTTTATTTCTTTCATCACATTCCCAGTAGGTCAGAAGTTTACATACACTCAATTAGTATTTGGTAGCATTGCCTTTAAATTGTTTAACTTGGGTCAAACATTTTGGGTAGCCTTCCACAAGCTTCCCACAATAAGTTGGGTGAATTTTGGCCCATTCCTCCTGACAGAGCTGGTGTAACTGAGTCAGGTTTGTTGGCCTCCTTGCTTGCACACGCTTTTTCAGATCTGCCCATACATTTTCTATGGGATTGAGGTCAGGGCTTTGTGATGGCCACTCCAATACCTTGACTTTGTTGACCTTAAGCCATTTTGCCACAACTTTAGAAGTATGCTTGGGGTCATTGTCCATTTGGAAGACCCATTTGCGACCAAGCTTTAACTTCCTGACTGATGTCTTGAGATATTGCTTCAAAATATCCACATAATTTTCCTACCTCACGATGACATCGAAGTGCACCAGTCCCTCCTGCAGCAAAGCACCCCCCACAACATGATGCTGCCCCCCCGTGCTTCACAGTTGGGATGATGTTCTTCGGCTTGCAAACCTTCCCATTTTTCCTCCAAACATAACGATGGTCATTATGGCTAAACAGTTCTATTTTTGTTTCATCAGACCAGAGGATATTTCTCCAAAAAGTATGATCTTTGTCCCCATGTGCAGTTGCAAACCGTAGTCTGGCTTTTTTATGGCGGTTTTGGAGCAGTGGCTTCTTCCTTGCTGAGCGGCCTTTCAGGTTCTGTCGATATAGGACTCGTTTTACTGTGGATATAGATACTTTGTACCTGTTTCCTCCAGCATCTACACAAGGTCCTTTGCTCTTGTTCTGGGATTCATTTGCACTTTTTCGCACCAAAGTAGGTTCATCTCTAGGAGACAGAACGCGTCTCCTTCCTGAGCGGTATGATGGCCGCGTGGTCCCATGGTGTTTATACTTGCGTACTATTGTTTGTACAGATGAACGTGGTATCTTCAGGAGTTTGGAAATTGCTCCCAAGGATGAACCATATCCATTATACAGTTGAAGTCGGAAGTTTACATACACTTAGGTTGGAGTCATTAAAACTTGTTTTTCAACCACTCCACAAATTTCTTCTTACCAAGCTATAGTTTTGGCAAGTTGGTTAGGACACAAGTATATTTTCAAACAATTGTTTACAGACAGAATATTTCACTTACAATTCACTGTATCACAATTCCAGTGCTTCAGAAGTTTACATGCACTAAGTTGACTGTGCCATTAAACAGCTTGAAAATTCCAGAAAATGATGTCATGGCTTTAGAAACTTCTGATAGGCTAATTGACATCATTTGAGTCAATTAGCTGTGTGTGTATTTCGAGGCCTACCTTCAAACTCAGTGCCTCTTTGCTTGACATCATGGGAAAATCAAAGGAAATCAGCCAAGACCTCAGAAAACAAATTGTAGACCTCCACATGTCTGGTTCATCCTTGGGAGCAATTTCACAACGCCTGAAGGTACCACATTCATCTGTACAAACAATAGTACGCAAGTATAAACACCATGGGACCACGCAGCCGTCATACCGCTCAGGAAGGAGACCCGTTCTGTCTCCTAGAGATGAACGTACTTTGGTGCAAAAAGTGCAAATCAATAGCAGAACAACAGCAAAGGACCTTGTGAAGATGCTGGAGGAAACAGGTACAGAAGTATCTATGTCCACAGTAAAACGAGTCCTATATCGACATAACTTAAAAGGCCGCTCAGCAAGGAAGAAGCCACTGCTCCAAATCCGCCATTAAAAGGCCAGAATATAGTTTGCAACTGCACATGGGTACAAAGATCATACTTTTTGGAGAAATGTCCTCTGGTCTGATGAAACAAAAATAGAACTGCTTGGCCAAAATGACCATCGTTATGTTTGGAGGAATAAGGGGAAGGCTTGCAAGCCGGAGAACACCATCCCAACCGTGAAGCACGGGGGTGGCAGCATCATGTTGTGGGGGTGCTTTGCTGCAGGATGGACTGCTGCACTTCACTAACTAGATGGCATCATGAGGGAGGAAAATTATGTGGATATATTGAAGCAACATCTCAAGACAGCAGTCAGGAAGTCAAAGCTTGGTCGCAAATGGGTCTTCCAAATGGACAATGACCCCAAGCATACTTCTAAAGTTGTGGCAAAATGGCTTAAGGACAACAAAGTCAAGGTATTGGAGTGGCCATCACAAAGCCCTGACCTCAATCCCATAGAACATTTGTGGGCAGATCTGATAAAGCGTGTGCGAGCAAGGAAACCTACAAACCTGATTCAGTTACACCAGCTCTGTCAGGAGGAATGGGCCAAAATTCATCCCAACTTATTGTGGGAAGCTTGTGGAAGGCTACCCAAAACGTTTGACCCAAGTTAAACAATTTAAAGGCAATGCTACCAAATACTAATTGAGTGTACGTAAACTTCTGACCCACTGGGAATGTGATGAAAGAAATAAAAGCTGAAATAAATCATTCTCACTACTATTATTCTGACATTTCATATTCTTAAAATAAGGTGGTGATCCTAACTGACCTAAGACAGGGAATCTTTACTAAGATTAAATGTCAGGAATTGTGAAAAACTGAGTTTAAATGTATTTGGCTAAGGTGTATGTAAACCTCCGACTTCAACTGTATCTATTAGAACTATGTAATAATAACGCATTACATTTAAGTGCTATCATGACTATATCTCAAGTAAGCTAACCAATACCCCACTGCATCCTCTATGGGCCAATCAACCTTCCCTTGTTCAAGAGTTTCCTCTGGCAGTAAATCCCTAACAGACAGACAGCTATAGGAAACACTCACTAACACTCACTAACCTGGCCATTGAAGTGTCTATGGTAGTTAATACCCCTGGTCTAACCTGGCCATTGAAGTGTCTATGGTAGTTAATACCCCTGGTCTAACTTGGTCATTGACGTGTCTATGGTAGTTAATACCCCTGGTCTAACCTGGTCATTGAAGTGTCTATGGTAGTTAATACCCCTGGTCTAACCTGGTCATTGACGTGTCTATGGTAGTTAATACCCCTGGTCTAACTTGGTCATTGACGTGTCTATGGTAGTTAATGCCCCTGGTCTAACCTGGTCATTGAAGTGTCTATGGTAGTTAATGCTCCTGGTCTAACCTGGTCATTGAAGTGTCTATGGTAGTTAATACCCCTGGTCTAACCTGGTCATTGAAGTGTCTATGGTAGTTAATACCCCTGGTCTAACCTGGTCATTGAAGTGTCTATGGTAGTTAATACCCCTGGTCTAACCTGGTCATTGAAGTGTATATGGTAGTTAATACCCCTGATCTAACCTGGTCATTGAAGTGTCTATGGTAGTTAATACCCCTGGTCTAACCTGGTCATTGAAATGTCTATGGTAGTTAATACCCCTGGTCTAACCTGGTCATTGAAGTGTCTATGGTAGTTAATACCCCTGGTCTAACCTGGTCATTGAAGTGTCTATGGTAGTTAATGCCCCTGGTCTAACCTGGTCATTGAAGTGTCTATGGTAGTTAATGCCCCTGGTCTAACCTGGTCATTGAAGTGTCTATGGTAGTTAATGCCCCTGGTCTAACCTGGTCATTGACGTGTTTATGGTAGTTAATGCCCCTGGTCTAACCTGGTCATTGAAGTGTCTACGGTAGTTAATACCCCTGGTCTAACCTGGTCATTGAAGTGTCTATGGTAGTTAATGCCCCTGGTCTAACCTGGTCATTGACGTGTCTATGGTAGTTAATGCCCCTGGTCTAACCTGGTCATTGACGTGTCTATGGTAGTTAATGCCCCTGGTCTAACCTGGTCATTGACGTGTCTATGGTAGTTAATGCCCCTGGTCTAACCTGGTCATTGACGTGTCTATGGTAGTTAATGCCCTGGTCTAACCTGGTCATTGGCGTGTCTATGGTAGTTAATGCCCCTGGTCTAACCTGGTCATTGACGTGTCTATGGTAGTTAATACCCCTGGTCTAACCTGGTCATTGACGTGTCTATGGTAGTTAGTGCATAGTTGCAGCAGTATAGAATCCAATAGCCAATGGATATCACACCACTAATGGTACTTAAACTGACAGCCTGGCTCCACTCTGTGTTTACAGACCCAGAGCCCTCTATTTAGACCCTGTAGGTTGCTACAGTGTCATGGGATTGATCAGTGGCAGGGGGCTGAAAAAAGACCTGTCTTTGAAGCTGTCAGATGTAGTTGGACTGGCCTTATTCTACAGTACACCACCTGAGTGGTGTTAATGGTAGTGAACTGAAAGTCCAGACAGTCTCAAATACCAGTTAGATTATATAGAATATCTGAACAATAGCTTCCTCAACAGGCTTGGAGCCCCACACATCCCCTTTGGCCAATCAGTGTGAACCAGTCTTTTGCAAAAGCCAGAGAAAGCTCCTTGTGGAAAGTGTTAGGAGGTGTCATCTCAGATGTTGAAGAGGTGTTGGGTTGAGTTTCCTCAGTGTGTTAGCTGGTTCACATTACTGGTATAGTCAGGCCACCGCCATTACAGGCGTTAGATGTTGTTCTTTTTAATCAGGACCCCTATCGGGTTTCTCTGTGGTGAGGCAAGGCGCCACGGACGCACGTACACACACACTCACACACTTCATCCATCCCCTTCTCCAACGACCGCCAACTGGCTGGCTGGCTGTGTGTGGGTGTGTGTGATGATGAATGAGAATGTGTACGGCCCGAGGTCCTTTTCTCCATTCCTTTCTCCTCCAACAGGGTTTCTTATAGGTGTCCTATTGAGCCGTGGTTTGAGGGTGGCTGGGTGGTTGAGTCTAGAGACAGTGATGGATGGGGCCATGCGAGACCCTGTTAGCGTACTGTTATTAATTACAGGCTAAGAGAACAGATGAGTGGGAGAAAGACCACCGAGCCAGGGAGAGACAAGTAGAGTTAATGATGACGGTCTCCCTTGACCGGGCTGAGATGGGCCACTTCATTCTCCGACGGGTGGCTGGGTTTAATGGGTTTAATGTTGAGGTTTTCAGTTTGGGGGTAAATGTTGCTCCTAGAGAGGAAGCTGGTAAATGGAAAATGTGATGCTTTGTGCTGCTGAGGCGTTTTGATGGATTTAAAATAAAAGGAATAAACTTGTAGCATGATGAACGGCTCTTCTCCATAGAGTGTCCCCTACCAGGAAGACATAAGGGAACAGAATCCTGAGACAAATGAAATGGCAAAGGGCTAATAACTTCCACCTGCGCTTTCCACCCGAGGTCTGTCATAAGGCTTGAGAAATAAAACTAATCCTAACCCTAGCTTCATATCCATATCCTGGTTCAACCCTAACCTTAGCCTCAAGCCTAACCCTAACCATAGCTCTAACTGGTCATTTTATTCATTGTGATAAAAAACATTTACTTCCTGTGCTTCATTGCTTCTGGCTTTCTTTGCACATAACTGAAAGTTGTGCTCCTCTTAGCGATCCGAATTGAATCTAGCCCTTACTGTAGGTCGCGTCTGTGATTAGATGGTTGACTGAATGATATGTCACCAGACAAATACCTAAAATAGCTCACCAGTCTTTTTGTTACCGTACTCTTTCAGTGAACCTAAACTATCACCACAGGGGAACAACAAATACAAGGACTGAGAATAACATCATAGAAAATCACCTTAGGTTGCCATGGTGATACTGTTGCACTTTTTTAAATCCACCCTGGTGGATTAACTATCCCAATCAGAGACTACACTCCATATTACCACTCCCATATATCAAAATTATTTGTCTGAATCCACCCGTTAAGAAATGGTATTGAGTGGATACCATGAATATTTAATTGTTGGGGTAATTATAGTGATGGTGTTATTAATGTGAGGTATGCAATTGAATAGAAAATACCTGCATGCATACAAACACAATGGAAAGGAATTTATGCAAAATGCCAACAAAAGTATACAATTACACAGTATAATCAGATAAAAAGTTTAGATTCTGTTTAAATCACCTCCTACATTTTGTTTTGCTAAGTATACTGTTTGGCAACAGAATATCGTACCCAGAGAAGCATTAGAATTAAAGCAACATATTTTCTCAGAATCATAGAATGTTTCAGGATTAGTCTGTGGCGAGTGTTTGCACCACTGTCTGTTGTTTGCACTATTCTAGCTTTTTCAGTGTAATATAAGACTTTGGCCCCTCAACACTATGGTAGCCTATAGTGTTCATGTCATGGATCAGGAAGAGTTTTACAGTGTTTAGTATAAATAAAATAAAATAAAATGTTATTTGTCACATGCGCCGAATACAACAGGTGTAGACCTAACAGTGAAATGCTGACTTACAAGCCCTTATCCAACAATGCAGTTTTAAGAAACTCCATTTAAAAAACGGAGTTAAGAAAATATTTACTAAGTAAACTAAAGTAAAAAAAATAATAATACAAAAAGTAGCACAGTGAAATGACAATAATGAGGCAATATACAGGGGGTACAGGTACCGAGTCAATGTGCAGGGGTCCAGGTTAGTCGAGGTTATTTGTACATGTAGGTAGGGGTAAAGTGACTATGCATAGATAATAACCAGTGAGTAGCAGCAGTGTACAAAACAAATGGGGGGGGTTAATGCAAATAGTCTGGGTGCTGCAGCTGTAGAACTTTTTTGGGATCCATGACAAATCTTTTCAGTCTCCTGAGGGGGAAAAGGCGTTGTCGTGCCCTCTTCCCAACTTTCTTGGTGTGTTTGGACCATAATAGTTTGTTGGTGATGTGGACACCAAGAAACTTGAAACTCTCGACCCGCTCCACTACAGCCCCATTGATGTGAATGGGGGCGTGTTCGGCTACCCTTTTCCTGTAGTCCACAATTATCTCCTTTGTCTTGCTCACATTGAGGGAGAGGTTGTTGTCCTGGCACCACACTGCCAAGTCTCGGACCTCCTCCCTATAGGCTGTCTCATCGTTTTCGGTGATCAGGGCTACTACCGTTATGTCGTCAGAAAACTTAGTGATGGTGTTTGGAGTCGTGCTTGGCCACGCAGTCATGGGTGAACAGGGAGTACAGGACGGGACTAAGCACGCACCCCTGAGTGCCCCAGTGTTGAGGATCAGCGTGGCAGATGTGTTGTTACCTTAGTCTTATTCCTGTATTGACGTATTTCCTGTTTGATGGTTTGTCTGAGGACATAGTGGGATTACTTATAAGTGTCCGGATTCGTGTCCCGCTCCTTGAAAGAGGCAGCTCTAGCCTTTAGCTCAGTACGGATGTTGACTGTAATCCATGGTTTCTGGTTGGGATATGTACGTACGGTCACTGTGGGGAAGACATCGTCGATGCACTTACTGTTGAAGCCGGTGACTGAGGTGGTATACTCCTCAATGCCATTGGATGAATCCCAGAACATATTCCAGTCTGTGCTAGCAAAACAGCGTAGCATCTGTCCTGTAGCATAGCATCTGTGTCATCTGACCACTTCCGTATTGAGTGAGTTACTGGTACTTCCTGCTTTCGTTTTTGCTTGTAAACAGGAATCAGGAGGAATAAATATGGTCAGATTTGCCAAATGGAGGGTGAGGGAGAGCTTTGTACGCGTCTCTGTGTGTGGAGTAAAGATGTAGAGTTTTTTTTTCCTCTGGTTGCTTTTAGATGAGTATTTTCTTGTTTGCTTATGGCCTTATACAGCTCGTTGAGGGCGGTCTTAGTGCCAGCGTTGGTTTGTGGTTGTAAATAGAAGGCTACAAATTATATAGATGAAAACTCTCTTGGTAGATAGTGTGATCTACAGCTTATCATGAGGTACTCTATCTCAGGCGAGCAATACCTCGAGACTACCTAAATATTAGACATCGCGCACCAGCTGTTATTGACAAATAGACACACACTTCCACCCCTTGTCTTACCGGACGTAGCTGTTCTGTCCTGCCAATGCATGGAAAACCAAGCCAACTGTGTATTATCCGTGTCGTAGTTCAGCCACAACTCGGTGAAACATAAAATATTACAGTTTTAATGTCCCGTTGGTAGGATATTCTCTAACGGAGCTCATCCAGTTTATTCTCCAGTAATTTCACATTGGCCAATAGAACGGATGGTAGAGGCGGGTTACCCACTCGTAGACGAATTCTCACAAGGCACCCTGATCTGCGCCCCCTGTATTCCCTTCTTTTCTTCATGTGAATGACAGGGATTTGGGCCTTGTCTGGGAGCAACATTATATCTTTAGAATCAGACTCATTAAAGAAAGAATCTTTGTCCAGTTCGATGTGAGTAATTGCTGTTCTGATATCCAGAAGCTCTTTTTGGTCGTAAGAGACGGTAGCATCAACATTGTGGACAAAATAAGTTACCAACCATGCGAAAAAAACACAAAATAGCAATCAAATTCAATCAAATTTCTTTATAAAGCCCTTCTTACATCAGCTGATGTCACAAAGTGCTGTACAGAAACCCAGCCTAAAACCCCAAACAGCAAGCAATGCAGGTGTAGAAGCACAGTTGGTTAAGAGCCCGCAAAACGGCAGTCATCCCATCCGGCTATTTATAAATTCCCAGTCATATCTCACAAGATACCAAAGCAAGGACGCATATTCAGAGCCATACCAGTATTCAGGAAAATAATTTAAGGCCAGTTGTCTGATCAACCTTACCTCTCAGTCAGCTGAAAAATGTCTGTGATGAGAAGAGAATGAACAGGAACGATGCTATGCCCATCCATGTTTTAGCACCATGGTCCTGTTTGTTTGGGCAGTTTGACAGACAGACTGTGGAATGCAGAATGCTGTGTTTCCTCTGGTCCATTTCCATCATATAGAGAAAGACTGCGAGACAGCACATCTCCAGGGTGTAGTGTCATGGCAACGCTGCCTCGAAGCATTCAGTAAATAGAGGTGTCATTTGTCAATCTGAGTTACACTGTCACAAAACAGATATCATGTTTGTGCATTTGTCTCTACGTGACAGAAAGCCACAATGGAAGTCGGACCCCAGGTCAGTTCCACATCATAATGCCGCTTTTCCCGGGTCTATGAGTGACCCTGGTGAGTGACAGGGTTCAGGACCCCCAAACAAACACGCACACATACACGCACATACACACACGCACACACACTGCCGTCAGCTGGCTTTGTGTGCTCAATGGCCTCTCGCTCGAAATAAATTAACCACTGAGTTCATCACACCACAGAGGCCCTCAGACAGGATGAGGTAACTAAGACCATTTGATGCATTTACCTAATATACAGTGGGGCAAAAAAGTATTTAGTCAGCCACCAATTGTGCAAGTTCTCTCACTTAAAAAGATGAGAGAGGCCTGTAATTTTCATCATAGGTACACTTCAACTATGACAGACAAAATGAGGAAAAAAATCCAGAAAATCACATTGTAGGATTTTTTATGAATTTATTTGCAAATTATGGTGGAAAATAAGTATTTGGTCACATACAAACAAGCAAGATTTCTGGCTCTCACAGACCTGTAACTTCTTCTTTAAGAGGCTCCTCTGTCCTCCACTCGTTACCTGTATTAATGGCACCTGTTTGAACTTGTTATCAGTATAAAAGACACCTGTCCACAACCTCAAACAGTCACACTCCAAACTCCACTATGGCCAAGACCAAAGAGCTGTCAAAGGACACCAGAAACAAAATTGTAGACCTGCACCAGGTTGGGAAGACTGAATCTGCAATAGGTAAGCAGCTTGGTTTGAAGAAATCAACTGTGGGAGCAATTATTAGGAAATGGAAGACATACAAGACCACTGATAATCTTCCTCGATCTCACCCCGTGGGGTCAAAATGATCACAAGAACGGTGAGCAAAAATCCCAGAACCACACGGGGGGACCTAGTGAATGACCTGCAGAGAGCTGGGAACAAAGTAACAAAGCCTACCATCAGTAACACACTACGCCGCCAGGGACTCAAATCCTGCAGTGCCAGACGTGTCCCCCTGCTTAAGCCAGTACATGTTCAGGCCCATCTGAAGTTTGCTAGAGAGCATTTGGATGATCCAGATAAGGATTGGGAGAATGTCATATGGTCAGATGAAACCAAAATATAACTTTTTGGTAACAACTCAACTCGTCGTGTTTGGAGGACAAAGAATGCTGAGTTGCATCCAAAGAACACCATGCCTACTGTGAAGCATGGGGGTGGAAACATCATGCTTTGGGGCTGTTTATCTGCAAAGGGACCAGGACGACTGATCCGTGTAAAGGAAAGAATGAATGGGGCCATGTATCGTGAGATTTTGAGTGAAAACCTCCTTCCATCAGCAAGGGCATTGAAGATGAAACGTGGCTGGGTCTTTCAGCATGACAATGATCCCAAACACACCGTCCGCGCAACGAAGGAGTGGCTTCGTAAGAAGCATTTCAAGGTCCTGGAGTGGCCTAGCCAGTCTCAAGATCTCAACCCCATAGAAAATCTTTGGAGGGAGTTGAAAGTCCGTGTTGCCCAGCGACAGCCCCAAAACATCACTGCTCTAGAGGAGATCTGCATGGAGGAATGGGCCAAAATACCAGCAACAGTGTGTGAAAACCTTGTGAAGACTTACAGAAAACGTTTGACCTCTGTCATTGCCAACAAAGGGTATATAACAAAGTATTGAGATAAACTTTTGTTATTGACCAAATACTTATTTTCCACCATAATTTGCAAATAAATAAATAAAAAATCCTACAATGTGATTTTCTGGATTTCTTTTTCTCATTTCGTCTGTCATAGTTGAAGTGTACCTATGATGAAAATTACAGGCCTCTCTCATCTTTTTAAGTTGGAGAACTTGCACAATTGGTGGCTGACTAAATACTTTTTTGCCCCACTGTATCTGATGATTTACTGCAGCTGTCTCCTCCCTTGTGGATCTTTAATTTCTCTTTTTGTCAGTTTAATCACACATCTTCAGTAGTAAGAATCTTGCAGGTGCGCTGGAGACATTCCCAAAAACAGATTGCTAGCCTAAGTTTAACCTTTTTATTGAAAATCAGCATGAAAGGATTTAACAGAGGTTGGTAGACCAAAACATAACTCAAATGTTTTCCAACAGATGTTCAATAGGACCTGTTTAGATTTTCTTTGTGTTATGGTTATTGTACTTTCCCAGCTGTGAGGTTTCTCTGTGGCTTATACAGGTCATACGATAGATGGGTGTCCTACTGTAATTACTACTACCCATTCATAAAAACAAAAACAAAAGAGAGCAGCGAGGCAGAACTAAGACAAACCGCTGGCCAGCCAGGCTTTCGTGAACATGGCATGTTACTTAGCGGAGGCATGCTTCATTTGCCAACACTGACATCCCCACATTTCACAGGCTCATCCATCAAACTAAACTCTACCCTTTAAAGTGAACAAGTGAAGGGAGAAATATTAAGTGCCTCTCTCCCTTCTTCTTTACAGAGGGCACGCCAAAACGTACAATGACTGTTTACGATTTACAAGAAAAGGAGCATGATTATTTTGAGGGACCTGAAGTAGTAGGCCTACTGGAACAACCAGTAAAAGACATCTGGACTCAGCCAATGAAAGCTCTTAAACACTGTCGTCCTGGAGACGTTTAGACTAGGGCTCCATGCTGGTAAGGGGAGGTCAGTGAAGCATGTCGTGAGGTTTGACCCCAACGGCATTTCCTATTGGCCCAGGTCAGGATTCTGGAATGTGTGGAGCCGGTATCTTCTTTGTTTCACACCTGCTCTCGGTTAACATGACCTCTGTGGATCTAAAGGTTAACTGCCTGCCCCTTTCTTAATTAGTTATGTGGTTTTTAGAGCAAGTGGCTTGTTTTGGGTGTGTAGGGGTGTACATTGTAAGATGCATTCTGGGTAAGAGCACATGCTATGACTAAAATGTAAATGTAAGATCGCCTTAATTCAGTTTCTATAACAGTGTTATATTTCCTTGTTATGCATTACAAATGTACATTTAGGGATTCATGCTGTTTTAAAGGCTGATCTAAAGAGCTATGAGCTGTTATGAATGGTTATAACAGGTCTTAGAATACATTATGATCCGATGGAAGGCAATATAATGGTTTATTGAGGGATCATTTGAATGATGTGATTGGCATAGATCCAGCTCATACACACTTGACGTATGTTTCTGGAACTAGTTGAAAGAACCCCGTGACAGCCAATCAGGCCTGATGATTTTCCGTCCTAGTTGAAAGGGTTACAGTGCTGAAGAAGCTCAAACACAGATTAAGTATAGAATGTCTGTCATATAAAACAGGGTTTGTTTTTAGAAGTTATTTCTATTGAGGCTTTTCCTTGGCAGTAGTTTCCCAGTCTGCATCAGAAGGAACTTACCAGGGAAGGATTGTTTCAATTAAGTTATAATTAAACTTAAGTAAATATCATCACAGCGATTTAAATCTTGGAACACTGAGCTACCCTTTATTTACTGATTAATGGTACATATTATCGGAACTCTGGGACATGGTTCTATTTTGACATGTCACGTCTCACTCTCACAGCATATTTAGCTCTTTCACCAATATACGTTTAGGTTTCCGCTCTCAGAGAGAAGACTGTAAATGTGAACTCCTTTTCTGGCCAAAGCTGTCTGAGCGATCTTAGTCGGACTATCAAATTCACCTTGTACATAACACAAACTGCTCATGCTAAAAGCCACAATGAAAATGGAGACGTAACTCATCAACATGCCAATACAGGGAGATTTTTGAGGTCAGGGGTCAAGGAATGTTCACTTTTGTGAGTGTAGATTACTTGTCGTCATGGTGACATATTATGGCATTCTTGCATGCCATAGCTTGGGGTGATTGGAAATGCAAGAAGCTATGAAGGGGTCCCTTTCTCAGTCTCAGATGGGTCGCTAACCAATTCTCATATTTTGATTCCATTCAGACCTCCACATGGCTTAGAAACTCTATCCAGCATTGGATGACAAGGGACGACAAGGCAATATAAAAGATATCCAGCTTTCATGTCAAAAGAGATATATTTTATTTCCCCCAACAATGTCTCAATGTTGTTTGTTCTGTAGGCTATATTCAGTTAGTTCTGTAGGCTATATCCAGTTAGTTCTGTAGGCAATATCCAATTAGTTCTGTAGGCTATATCAAGTTAGTTATGTAGGCTATATCCAGTTAGTTATGTAGACTATATTCAGTTAGTTCTGTAGGCTATATTCAGTTAGTTATGTAGGCTATATTCAGTTGGTTCTGTAGGCTATATTCAGTTAGTTAAGTAGGCTATATCCAGATAGTTATGTAGGCTATAACCAGTTAGTTATGTAGGCTATATCCAGTTAGGTCTGTAGGCAATATCCAGTTAGTTATGTAGACTATATTCAGTTAGTTCTGTAGAATATATCCAGTTAGTTATGTAGGCTATATCCAGTTAGTTCTGTAGTCTATATCCAGTTAGTTCTGTAGGCTATATCCAGTTAGTTCTGTAGGCTATATTCAGTTAGTTACGTGGCTATATCCAGTTAGTTCTGTAGGCTATATTCAGTTAGTTCTGTAGGCTATATCCATTTAGTTCTGTAGGCTATATTCAGTTAGTTACGTGGCTATATCCAGTTAGTTCTGTAGGCTATATCCAGTTAGTTATGTAGGCTATATCCAGTTAGTTCTGTAGGCTATATTCAGTTAGTTACGTGGCTATATCCAGTTAGCTCTGTAGGCTATATCCAGTTAGTTATGTAGGCTATATTCATGTAGTTCTGTAGGCTATATTCAGGTAGTTCTGTAGGCTATATACAGTTAGTTCTGTAGGCTATATTCAGTTAGTTATGTAGGCTATATTCAGTTAGTTATGTAGGCTATATCCAGTTAGTTCTGTAGGCTATGTCCAGTTAGTTGTGTAGGCTATATCCAGTTAGTTCTGTAGGCTATATCCAGTTAGTTCTGTAGGCTATATTCAGTTAGTTACGTGGCTATATCCAGTTAGTTATGTAGGCTATATTCAGTTAGTTATGTAGGCTATATTCAGTTAGTTATGTAGGCTATATCCAGTTAGTTATGTAGGCTATATTCAGTTAGTTATGTGGCTATAGTCAGTTAGTTATGTAGGCTATATCCAGTTAGTTATGTAGGCTATATCCAGTTAGTTCTGTAGGCTATATCCAGTTAGTTGTGTAGGCTATATCCAGTTAGTTCTGTAGGCTATATCCAGTTAGTTCTGTAGGCTATATTCAGTTAGTTACGTGGCTATATCCAGTTAGTTATGTAGGCTATATTCAGTTAGTTATGTAGGCTATATTCAGTTAGTTATGTAGGCTATATCCAGTTAGTTATGTAGGCTATATTCAGTTAGTTATGTGGCTATAGTCAGTTAGTTATGTAGGCTATATCCAGTTAGTTCTGTAGTCTATATCCAGTTAGTTCTGTAGGCTATATCCAGTTAGTTCTGTAGGCTATATTCAGTTAGTTACGTGGCTATATCCAGTTAGTTCTGTAGGCTATATTCAGTTAGTTCTGTAGGCTATATCCAGTTAGTTCTGTAGTCTATATCCAGTTAGTTCTGTAGGCTATATCCAGTTAGTTCTGTAGGCTATATTCAGTTAGTTACGTGGCTATATCCAGTTAGTTCTGTAGGCTATATTCAGTTAGTTCTGTAGGCTATATCCATTTAGTTCTGTAGGCTATATTCAGTTAGTTACGTGGCTATATCCAGTTAGTTCTGTAGGCTATATCCAGTTAGTTATGTAGGCTATATCCAGTTAGTTCTGTAGGCTATATTCAGTTAGTTACGTGGCTATATCCAGTTAGCTCTGTAGGCTATATCCAGTTAGTTATGTAGGCTATATTCATGTAGTTCTGTAGGCTATATTCAGGTAGTTCTGTAGGCTATATACAGTTAGTTCTGTAGGCTATATTCAGTTAGTTATGTAGGCTATATTCAGTTAGTTATGTAGGCTATATCCAGTTAGTTCTGTAGGCTATATCCAGTTAGTTGTGTAGGCTATATCCAGTTAGTTCTGTAGGCTATATCCAGTTAGTTATGTAGGCTATATCCAGTTAGTTATGTAGGCTATATCCAGTTAGTTCTGTAGGCTATATTCAGTTAGTTCTGTAGGCTATATTCAGTTAGTTCTGTAGGCTATATCCAGTTAGTTCTGTAGGCTATATTCAGTTAGTTCTGTAGGCTATATCCAGTTAGTTCTGTAGGCTATATTCAGTTAGTTCTGTAGGCTATATTCAGTTAGTTCTGTAGGCTATATCCAGTTAGTTCTGTAGGCTATATTCAGTTAGTTCTGTAGGCTATATCCAGTTAATTCTGTAGGCTATATTCAGTTAGTTCTGTAGGCTATATTCATTTAGTTCTGTAGGCCATATTCAGTTAGTTCTGTAGGCTATGTTCAATTAGTTATGTGGGCTATGTTCAGTTAGTTCTGTAGGCAATATCCAGTTAGTTCTGTAGGCTATATTCAGTTAGTTCTGTAGGCTATATCCAGTTAGTTCTGTAGGCTATATCCAGTTAGTTCTGTTGGCTATATCCAGTTAGTTCTGTTGGCTATATCCAGTTAGTTATGTAGGCTATATTCAGTTAGTTCTGTAGGCTATATCAAGTTAGTTATGTAGGCTATATTCAGTTAGCTCTGTAGGCTATATCAAGTTAGTTATGTAGGCTATATCCAGTTAGTTCTGTAGGCTATATCCAGTTAGTTATGTAGGCTATATTCAGTTAGTTCTGTAGGCTATATCCAGTTAGTTCTGTAGGCTATATTCAGTTAGTTCTGTAGGCTATATCCAGTTAGTTCTGTAGGCTATATTCAGTTATTTCTGTAGGCTATATCCAGTTAGTTCTGTAGGCTATATTCAGTTAGTTCTGTTGGTGCCACGATCTTGTCCGACAGAATTGGTCCAAGGCGCAGCATGCAGGGTTGAGTGAAACATATTTATTTAAATTCAACTCACCAAAACAAAAAAAAGAACACAATGACCGTAATGCAGGTATGGCACACGCAGGTATGGCACATGCAGGTATGGCACATGCAGGTATGGCACACGCAGGTATGGCACACCCAGGTATGGCACACGCAGGTATGTAGGCTATATCCAGTTAGCTCTGTAGGCTATATCAAGTTAGTTATAGAGGCTATATCCAGTTAGTTATGTAGGCTATATCCAGTTAGTTCTGTAGGCTATATCCAGTTAGTTATAGAGGCTATATCCAGTTAGTTCTGTTGGCTATATCCAGTTAGTTCTGTTGGCTATATCCAGTTAGTTATGTAGGCTATATTCAGTTAGTTCTGTAGGCTATATCAAGTTAGTTATGTAGGCTATATTCAGTTAGCTCTGTAGGCTATATCAAGTTAGTTATGTAGGCTATATCCAGTTAGCTCTGTAGGCTATATCAAGTTAGTTATGTAGGCTATATCCAGTTAGTTACAGTGGGGAAAAAAAGTATTTAGTCAGCCACCAATTGTGCAAGTTCTCTCACTTAAAAAGATGAGAGAGGCCTGTAATTTTCATCATAGGTACACTTCAACTATGACAGACAAAATGAGGAAAAGAAATCCAGAAAATCACATTGTAGGATTTTTTATGAATTTATTTGCAAATTATGGTGGAAAATAAGTATTTGGTCACATACAAACAAGCAAGATTTCTGGCTCTCACAGACCTGTAACTTCTTCTTTAAGAGGCTCCTCTGTCCTCCACTCGTTACCTGTATTAATGGCACCTGTTTGAACTTGTTATCAGTATAAAAGACACCTGTCCACAACCTCAAACAGTCACACTCCAAACTCCACTATGGCCAAGACCAAAGAGCTGTCAAAGGACACCAGAAACAAAATTGTAGACCTGCACCAGGTTGGGAAGACTGAATCTGCAACAGGTAAGCAGCTTGGTTTGAAGAAATCAACTGTGGGAGCAATTATTAGGAAATGGAAGACATACAAGACCACTGATAATCTTCCTCGATCTGGGGCTCCACGCAAGATCTCACCCCGTGGGGTGAAAATGATCACAAGAACGGTGAGCAAAAATCCCAGAACCACACGGGGGGACCTAGTGAATGACCTGCAGAGAGCTGGGACCAAAGTAACAAAGCCTACCATCAGTAACACACTACACCGCCAGGGACTCAAATCCTGCAGTGCCAGACGTGTCCCCCTGCTTAAGCCAGTACATGTTCAGGCCCGTCTAAAGTTTGCTAGAGAGCATTTGGATGATCCAGATGAGGATTGGGAGAATGTCAGATGAAACCAAAATAGAACTTTTTGGTAAAAACTCAACTCGTCGTGTTTGGAGGACAAAGAATGCTGAGTTGCATCCAAAGAACACCATACCTACTGTGAAGCATGGGGGTGGAAACATCATGCTTTGGGGCTGTTTTTCTGCACAGGGACCAGGACGACTGATCCGTGCAAAGGAAAGAATGAATGGGGCCATGTATCGTGAGATTTTGAGTGAAAACCTCCTTCCATCAGCAAGGGCATTGAAGATGAAACGTGGCTGGGTCTTTCAGCATGACAATGATCTTTCAGCATGACAATGATCCCAAACACACCGCCCGGGCAACGAAGGAGTGGCTTCGTAAGAAGCATTTCAAGGTCCTGGAGTGGCCTAGCCAGTCTCCAGATCTCAACCCCATAGAAAATCTTTGAAAGTCCGTGTTGCCCAGCGACAGCCCCAAAACATCACTGCTCTAGAGGAGATCTGCATGGAGGAATGGGCCAAAATACCAGCAACAGTGTGTGAAAACCTTGTGAAGACTTACAGAAAACGTTTGACCTCTGTCATTGCCAACAAAGGGTATATAACAAAGTATTGAGATAAACTTTTGTTATTGACCAAATACTTATTTTCCACCATAATTTGCAAATAAATTCATAAAAAATCCTACACTGTGATTTTCTGGATTTTTTTTCCTCATTTTGTCTGTCATAGTTGAAGTGTACCTATGATGAAAATCACAGGCCTCTCTCATCTTTTTAAGTGAGAGAACTTGCACAATTGGTGGCTGACTAAATACTTTTTTTCCCCACTGTATGTAGGCTATATTCAGTTAGTTATGTAGGCTATATTCAGTTAGTTCTGTAGACTATATCCAGTTACTTCTGTATGCTATATCCAGTTAGTTATTTTAAACTTAGCTTTTTACTTTTCTTACTTTCTTTTGCAAGGATAGAGCTAGATCAGTGTGGGATTCCAACACCCGATCTCCAGGTTGTCTCCTCCTTTCTCCTCTTCTGAAAGGAAAGTATGCTGGTCTGGAGGAGGTATGGCCTCCCTTGGGATAACAATCCAAGGACAGAAGCACAGCCTGTGTGGGCTCAAGTCCATTATCCCAACAGCACCGTCAGTGTGAATGCAGGCGCCTGCGGTGGGACTGTGCTCAGTAAACGGTAGAGAGAGACCACCTTTCCTTGAACCCAGAAGGGGCCCTATTCCGGACAAAAACTGCAATGGGAAGAATTTTGATGCTACTTTTGAGGTTTTGGAGGGATGGCTTCGGATAGGTCTTACAGTTTTTGCCGATTGCTTACACATTGAAAGTGAATGCTTAGACAAAAGCATTAAACCCTTAACTTTTGTAACCATGCCTTAAACAAAGGCACCAAAAGTACAAACCCATTTTCTGCTTTGCACTTTGTTTGCAATTTGGCAACACACTTTGCACTTTGTTTGCACTTTGTTTGCAAATCTGCAACACACTTGCAAAACACTACACACTGTTTCTTACATTAGACACTTTGTTCAAGAATGAAATCTCTTTCAATCATTGGGAAAGCATTTCTATTCAAAATGCAAAACATACCTGAAATGAGTAGATGTACTGTACTGGAACAATCTTTCACAGAAGCCTGTATGAGAGAGTCCAGCCCAACCTGAGGGGGTGTGGGTGTTGTCTGTAGCTTGTAGTTTTGACTGAATGTGTCACATGCCCGCCTGCCTCTTCTGCAAACAATGGAAGAGGCGTACGGAGATATTGAGTTGGTGTCAGTCCAGGGTTGGATATGGCACGCAAGGAAATATTTTCTCCATTGCCTAACCAGGGATGCCATTGCTTGTGATGTGGATGAGGTGATGTGGCCAGACCCTAACAGAAGGAGGGATCCATAAACCCTCCACCCCTTACAATCCCTTACAGTACTGTTTTTTGTTTACCATTTTTGCTTCCGTGAGTTTACAGAAACATATTGTATTGATTGTTGTACTGTACTTTTCTTTGTGTTTTTTTGTTGTTGTAAAAACCTGCAATGGCAAAAGAATGAGCTGTATATGTTTTTTCTGAAGCCTTTCTGTTTTTGTGTTCATTGAAAAATGAGTAGATGTACTGCACTGGAACAATCTTTCATAGAAGCCTGTATGAGAACATGAAAAAGGTATACAAAGTACTAAAGACAGCTGTGTTTTGTATAAAGTACATCAGTGGGTTGTTGGTGCTTTGAAAGAGTCATTCAAATGGTGCATGTGTGTTTCATTTTGTTGAAAGAACTCCATTTAAAAAAGGATTGTTAGGTTTTGATTGCAGAGTTTCATTCTGACATAGAAGTGAGATGTTTATGTTGTTGTGTCTTATTTGGCTTGTGTGTAGAGTTTTGTCACAATGAGCCAAATTCCGCAACAAGTGTGTAAGCAATTGCAAAAAAACTGTAAATAATTATGGACAGCAATTTGGCCGACTCTGCTGGATCAGTCAATTTCTATGGGACTATTTATCTCTAAATATAAACCAATCTCTGGGAGATTGTTTCAAATTGTAACTTTAGAAAAGTCAAAATATTGAGCCATCTTTTAGTTTCCTCATAAACTACTGTCCACACACACCCCAACTTATAACGGGAGTTTACATTGCCTTTCCAAAACCATTCAGGAGTTTAATTTAACCACTGGGAAAATGGTTTAAATGCTACTGCATAAATATTTAAGATTTAGATTGTTTGAGGAATTTATCCCTGCTTATAGAATACAGCAAATGCATACAATATCCAATACACCAGGGGTTCTAAAGATGCATGTGTTTTATCCGCTCTTCTCTCACCCTTATCTGACAGCCCCTTGCTGTGCTGGAGTGCCGGTGGAGTAGTAGTGACGCGTCGTTCCCTAATGACACTGAATACAATCCCCAGTAGATAACCCAGGCCTAGCCAGTCCTAGCCAGGAACAATGGGCCTCACAATGGGCTGCTGAGCTGTATGCCACTGTTAGGCCAGGACAGATAAGCCTTACTGAGTCCCTGCTAGCTTCAACTGATGAGTAGAGACATGAATCCTCAGACTGGCCAGAGGAGGAACCCCTATCGGAAAGGGTGTGTGTGTGTGTGTGTGTGTGTGTGTGTGTGTGTGTGTGTGTGTGTGTGTGTGTGTGTGTGTGTGTGTGTGTGTGTGTGTGTGTGTGTGTGTGTGTGTGTGTGTGTGTGTGTGTGTGTGTGTGTGTGTGTGTGTGTGTGTGTGTGTGTGTGTGTGTGTGTGTGTGTGTGTGTGTGTGTGTGTGTGTGTGTGTGTGTGTGTGTGTGTGTCTAGCTCATGGAAATTCAATGAATTGGTCAATGCACTGGAACATTCTTTTGGTCATGTTTTCTTTTGAGCTGAAAGCTGTGGATTGTGTGTCTATGAAAGATGTGTGTCTTTGAGTTAGAATGCGGATTTACTGTGCCATTGTGTATGCATTATTAGATCATTTGAATATGAATGAAAGAGACCTGCATCTCCACCATGAGGAGAAACCCTATTTGGGTTCTCACACACAGCCGTCAATCTCACAGAAGTAGCCCTGGCCATAGAGGCCTCTCCCCCTCTCCTTTTCCTCCCTCTCTCCCTCTCCCCCTGCCTGTACAGCGGTTATAGGGTGATGTAGGCTTCTTTGAAACCTCTCTTTCTTTTCAACAGAAGACTTGGCCCTCACTCAGACTACTCCGCCTATGTCACTGAAGGACAGAAGAGAGAGAGAGATCCCCACTCACTCTACTCCTCCCAGGACAGAAGCGAGAGAATTCGAAAACAAACCAGATTTGATAAACTCCCATATCTACTGGGTGAAATACCACAGTGTGCCATCACAGCAGCAAGATTTGTGACCTGTTGCCACAAGAAAAGGACAACCAGCGAAGCACAAACACCATTGTAAATACAACCCATATTTATGTTTATTTCTTTTCCCTTTTGTACTTTAACCATTTGTACATCGTTACAACACTGTTTATATACGTAATATGACATTTGTAACGTATTTTCTTCTGGAACTTCTGTGAGTGTAATTCACTTGTGTATATTATCTACTTCACTTGCTTTGGCAATGTTAACATATGCGTCCCATGCCAATAAAGCCTCTTGAATTGAATTGAATTGAATTGGCCTAACTGACTAACTAAGTAACTTCTGCCTCAGTGCCTGGCCAGGCCTGGGCCCCATGTTGTAGAAAGGACCTTTCATGGAATGCTGCATCTCAAATACAGAGTTGTGTAATTCTTCAACCATTCGGTGGTGTGTCTAACTAATAATGATGTTGACTTCGCCACATATTAATATAGGTAAAGAGCTTTGAGTTTGAGGAGTAGGCGTTCTGTCTATGCGAATCATCAATATGACTTTCTGACAATAACACTAGATCTCCATTGCAATAGACTAGTTGCTATGGAGAGAGGTTAGATCTAAGAAGCTAATCTCTCAAGTTGTCTAGGCTACTGAGCCTTGACCCACAATGCCGAGCGCTAGCTGCAGACTACCCCCTTGTCGAGGGGAGGTCGGCTTGTTTTCATCTCAGCAGGACAAATATGAATTATGGATTACACTGTTTGAAAGGGGAAAACCAGGCCAAGGCTTTCCAATTAGTGAATCTAGCTGAATGCCAAGTGCAGTTTGTTGCCCTAGTATCTTCTTCCAATGGGAGCCTTTTATATATAACCCCACTGATCTAAAACATTATATTATAATTATTAGATTTTTCTAATAATGCACCCAAATCTCTGTTTAAAAGACTGCAAGCATTCCTTTTGTAATCCAGACATCAATCAGTTTAGCAGTTGGTTATTATTGAATCAAAGGTTAAATCCTATGTAGGCAAAGTATGAAAATCATTTATTTTTCTTTTCTTTATTTTCAGTAACATTGTCCTCACACAGGAGGGCAGGGAAGGACAGGCTCTGTCTGTGTGTGTCTATGTGTGTGTGTGTGTGTGTGTGTGTGTGTGTGTGTGTGTGTGTGTGTGTGTGTGTGTGTGTGTGTGTGTGTGTGTGTGTGTGTGTGTGTGTGTGTGTGTGTGTGTGTGTGTGTGTGTTTCCCTCCCTCTCTAAGACACATCCTGCTCCAGATAACTCTTCTATAGACGTTACTGTTGATACTTTCACAATTTACAGAACATAGAATAGAGGCAACACCACCTCCCTGTAAAAATAATCACCATCATCTCTTCCCATCATTACATGCCTTTTTTCCCAACATGGTGTCACATGACAGGAACAAAAGAGGGTTTTCTTCCATTTCTGACCGGCCCAGGAAAAATTATAATGTGGTCTCTGTACCCAGTTGACCCGATAGATCGAAGGTTGTCCATTCCCCAATGCTCCGTATCCATTGATCCTTGACCCAGTTAGCTTCACCTTGCTCTGGGTTAGGAATAGGATGTCCTCCCCTCACTGGATAAAGACTGACCAATAAGCTAACCTATAACCAGTTCAGGGACCCCCCATGAGAGAACCACTATGTCTATTTGCACTTTACAAGCTAATTGCCTAAACAACGGAGCAGGGTTAAAGTTAGTTTAAACTAGCAGCTCAGACCGTGTATACACAGGCAGCTGTTGACTGCCCATTAGCGCTATGCTAACAGCAGAACTAGAGGCCCCACAGGATGGTGCCCAGTAAAACATGCAAATCCACTGACCTCCGCCCTTTCCCACATGACCTATGCAGGTGTTCACTGATTGGCCTAGGATGCTCTGTTCCAATGTTCATAGCGTACCAATTAGTAGCAATGTGTTGGACATGCATTCTAAATGGTATTCTGGTATGCATTTTGGAACATATACTTTTGTCTTGGTGATGGCGCTGACTACTCCTCATGATACCAGTGGTCTTAACTACCCACTATTGTTTCAGATCTGACCTGTCTGATTGTTATGCTGGACAGGTTTCCTTCTACAAGGGGAAACACCCTCACATACTGTACATGATGTTATGGTAATGACACTCAGACTCCCACATTTGGTACAGTGCAATTGATATCCATTTCAGTGCCATGATTTGGAAAGGGAATCAGATGATATACAGAGCTTGTTCCCCGTTGCCCCAACGGAGAGGTCAATTACCTAGTAGCAGCATAGATGCAATCCATGTGTATTAATCTGTTCATTCATGTGTATAAATCTGTTCCAAGGAATCCACCGACAATCCAACACCAGCAAGAACAGGTTCCTCCAGTCTACACTGATATGGCAGCTCTTGCCAACAGTGAGTTCAACTCTAGTGCCTCTCCAGAAAGACTTTGGTGGGAATTAAGATTTAGCACAGGACGGTCTGACGACTCTACTCATGTTTGTCATGACCAGATCAGTCCGTCAGGCGTCAGCGCTGCTTCACGCTCCCACCTTCTAACAGAACAGGGGGATGAGGGAGGATGGAAGGATGAGGGAGGGGGTGATGAGGGGTGGATGAGTGGGGTTGGATAATGAGCCCATACCTCCTGAGAGACTGATCTGACAGTGGATTAGATCACTGTTTCACTGCCACAGTCATGGCCGTGAGAACGAGGAATCCACGCACACAACCACTCATACACACACACACACCGCCTGCTTTTCTGTGTCCCAGGAGGAATGAGGATACAGTGAAAGGCTATTTGTTCTGCTACATGGCTGTGCCGCCACGGAGGCCTTTGGCATTCAGACGCACACTGCTCCCACGATCAGTCCATTCAGGAGGCCCTCACACAGGAGAGGGTACGATGCTCTTAGACCTCTCTGCCGTTGTTCTGGAAGTCCCCATTGATGTTTGGATGGGAGAGTGAAACAGTGAAATAGCACAAGGATTCATTTTAGCTGTTGTCTTACTGGATTTGTCTTACTGTCCTGACTGTCATGACTCTTTCTGTATGTTCTCATTATAGAATCTTATACATAGTGCTTGATTGGGACAGGCTGGGTAGATGCCCAAACTAGTTAACCCTGAAAACCAGTTGGATACCAGATACTCATGTCTTTGAGTTTCATTGACTGGACTCCCCAGATACCCCTAAACCAGCTTCTGAGTCAACTCTCATAACAATCCATGTAACAGCTAACCTGTAAGCTTTCAAACATCATTCTGTCTCCAGCCAGAACGGCCTCTCTGCCTACCTGCTACTCCACGTAACAAGCTTAGCCTGAGGACCCTGTGGCGGGGGACACGTTTAGACAGGGCTGGAGGATTCCTCCAGGAGCCAGTCTGTTGCCCCAGGGATCATCACACTCCACTGGGATAATGTGGATGCTCCTGACACGGGGGACAACCCTGCTGGAAGAGCATAGTTCCCACCAGGGAGGTGGTTTGTTTGTGTGTTTATTAAATATCATGTCTTGGTTGATGTTAGATTGAGGTTATTGGAGAAACATGATTAATTGTGATTTCAATATTTCTCCTTTCATGTCCTGAATCTGCAGCAGCTAAACATATAAACTACCCCCATATATACAGAGTTATTTGGGATAAACACGGTTTTAACAAGATTAGTGTGTGTTGTGGAAAAGAAGGGATGTGTTCAATAACTTCCATGCTGTGACATCCATTTGTTGTTCTTTCTTTTCTTCCCATCAGCTGGTTAAACAGGGTTTTACCAGGACTGTGTAATTTACACACAGTTGGTGCAGCTTCAGACCACGGTGGGTAAAAATGTCTCTCATTGACACGGTTAACTGACTCGGTGAACACCTGGGATTTCTCTTCATCCAGACACAAACTACAGGGAGTAACTGGGCTGGAGCACAGTTGGTAATGATTAGGTTCTGCCACGCACGCACAGATACATGTTGTTCTAGAAGAGAACACAACCCATACATTCTAGAACACACACAGACACACGTTGTTCTACAAGAGAACACAACCCATACATTCTAGAACACACACAGACACACGTTGTTCTACAAGAGAACACAACCCATACATTCTAGAACACACACAGACACATGTTGTTCTAGAAGAGCATTCTAGACATTCCAAAACACAAATGTTCCCCTCTCAGACAAAGTAGGTTGAGGCAATAATAAACAGATTTGTGCATTTATTTGTTATTTTACACAAGAGCGTAAAAACATCAACTGACTGGCAAGAAACTGCGTTTGCAAATTCAAAAACAGTTGCAAATGATTTGCAGGTTGTGACTGAAATGTACACACACTGGCTCTTTTTGTTTTTCTTTTGTGTGGTGAAATAAATGCAAGCTAGTTGAACAAAAAATAACAATATGTCTAAAATATAACTAATGGTATATTATTTTAAACATTAGCATAACTGCCTTTTTTTTTTTACACAGAAAGCACACCTTCATTGATTCCGTTTCACAAAACTTCACAAAATCACTGCACCTACAGATCAACAAATATATAAATATGATATTTACAGAATAAACAATGATCTAATAATGCTTCATTCTACATACAAAGCAGGAGTACTTTCTAAATGGGTGTTTGGGTCTGGCTGGATCCTCCTGGCTTCATATTGAAACACACCTCCCTAACCAACAGGCATACAGCAACATCTACTTCTCAAATTCTACAGATTGGCTTCTGTGTTTGTAATGTCTTTTTTATGGCCCCAGTGAAGACCAGAAGTTGTTTAAGAGTCAGCTGATGGGGATCAGAATAACGAAAATAAAATATAGCTTTAGTGTTTTGACTCTGGTCTCGGCTGTCAGTCCGTTGGACATTCCTGATCTCCATGTAAACACAGTGGCTTGATTCAGTGGCAGGTCCTTCAGGGTAATGGAGTCTGGTTGACTGACTGCCTGCTCCACATAAACACTGGCAGGGAGAGCAACTTGTCTCCCTCTGCTGTGGCTCCGACCAGGGCAGGGGGAAGGGTGTGTGTGTGTGTGTGCGTGCGTGTGTGTGCTTACGGTGTCGTTGAACCATCTGTTTGGGTGACACCAAGTCTCCAGTTCAGAAGAAGTGCTTTCTCAAGAAGAGCCCCCACCCCTGTTACTAAGCAAGGGGGAAGTTAACCAAACTCACTCAAAAAGGGGAAATTACAACAAAACTGGAGTCACACTGTAAATGAAACAGAGCATATGTATTTGGTCTTGGTCTTTTACAGTGTGTCTAATGTGCTTGAGATGTCCTTCCCAGGGACTGCATGCAGTCAGTTAACTGTTCAGCCCGTTCAGCAGGCCTTTAATAGAGTCCGTTTGGTAGAGAGTCAGTTCTCTGTGGGTTGTGTGACATTACCTCTGTGTGCCCAAGACAATTTTTCCCTCAGGGACAATAAAGTGTATTCTATCTGATCCTGTCCTCTCCCAGCGGGCCAATCACACGTTATTCTCCACGGCCAAGTACTCCGTCTCGGATACATGTGATGCGTCAATGAGCTTGGCCAGGCCCGTCTTGGTGGAATACTTGAAGATGAAGGCCTTCATGAGGTCGTAACGGTAGTTCCTGTTGATAAAGTTATAGATGACGGGGTTGATGCAGCAGTGGATGAGGCTGAAGCACTGGGTCAGGTAGAGGGACACATACAGGAAGTTCTCCAGCCTGCAGCTGAAGGGCAGGACGTTGAGGAGAGATAAAGTGTCGACCAATAGGACTCCGTGGTAGGGCAGCCAGCAGACCAGGAACACCACAATGTAGGTCAGGATGATCTTCCGGCTGATAATAATAATAATAATCATTGATTAATCATTGATTGGATTTATAAAGCATATGTGTGTGTGTATTTGTGCGTGTGTGTTCGTGTGTGTCTGCGTGTGTGTGTGCGTGTGTGTGTGTGTGTGTGTGTGTGTGTGTGTGTGTGTGCGTGTATGTGTGTAAGGGAGACACTCACCTGATGCGGCGCTCCTGGTTTGAGTTGGCGCTGGAGCCGGGCGGGTTGGCGTTGCCGATGGCGCCTGCTAATAACAGGTAGAAGACGGCGATGACCGGGAACGGGATGGCGAAGCCCAGGACGATGAAGCTAAGCTGGATGCCCACCATCCACTCCCGGGGTTGTCGGTGGGGTAGACGGGCCGGCACAGGGTGGCGTCAGAGTGTGTGGACTTGACCGCCTGGAGAAAGTAAGTGTCTGGGACGGAGGCGGCCAGCGCCAGCAGCCAAACCAGGATACAGATCACCCTCCGCACTACCTTCTTCCTGCGGCTGTTCCCTCCGTCTCTGAACAGCGCCACGGACAGATAGCGGTCCACGCTCATACAGGTGAGGAAGAAGATACTCCCAAAGAGGTTGACGCTGAACACCAGGTGGGTGATCTTACAGACGGCCTCGCCGAAGGGCCAGTGGCCGCGCTGTAGCAGCGAGCTGACCCAGACTGGGAGAGTAGCCACCACACAGAGGTCAGCCACAGCCAGGTTGAGGATGTACAGGTGGGTCTCAAAGCGGTTCCTCTCTGAGCGGAGGTTGACCCACACCACCAGGGAGTTGGCGGCCAGGCCCACCAGGAAGATGAAGATGTAGAGGACAGAGAGGGTGTAGAGCACCGCCGTGTGGCTGAACTCAGCCGGGCACAGCAGAGCTTCCACGTGGTGGGATGACATGTTGTCCCCCGTGAAGTTGAGCTCCCCCCACATCTCCATCAGCTCCGTCAGCTCGTTCACACTCAGACTCATGGTGCCGTTAGCCGCCGTAGGGGGAAGGCCAGGTTGGGAAAAAGCCGTAATCTGCAATCTGTAAAACAAGAACTTTGCTGGTTAGAGTTCGCACAAAACCAATGGATCAACTGAGGGGTTGTGTGAGCAAAATATATCAATTTGCAAAACAAGACATTTTCTGGGTGATCACACAAACATATGGACCAAATATGTCAAACAATAATGTTTTAGAGGGACAACAGGCGTTATCTGAAACATCTCAAGAGGCCAGGGGCGTCAATGACCCCCAAAATCTGAGGGGGTACAAAGTATGCGAGGATGTCTGGGGGTTGGTGGGGGCGTGGGCTAGGTGGTCCTGAAGTTGGAGAATCATGCATTTTTCAAACACCTGAAACAGCATTTTCCATGCTTAATTCTACGTGAAAAAAAGATATGTTTATTTTTCTGCATATCTAAGCATATCCCTTGAGCTGTCTGTATCCTCCTGAATGG
This sequence comes from Brachymystax lenok tsinlingensis, assembly GCA_030435695.1. Lineage (NCBI taxonomy): Eukaryota > Metazoa > Chordata > Actinopteri > Salmoniformes > Salmonidae > Brachymystax > Brachymystax lenok. The sequence continues at coordinate 62,521,926 of CM059814.1, forward strand.
TGGTTCTTTTTTTAAAGAAACTAAATATGCTTCTCTGCATCAACACTGAGCGGAGGTTCTACCTGCTACTCAAACTTAACTGCTAACCTGAAATGGCTTCTTGGTAGCTGGTTATCGGGTTGGGGGATTGGCAGCCTATCTGGACTAGCTAAAGCCAACTTCATACAATTGCAAGGTGGCTAGTAGTATTACAGAGACGTTTTTGTATTTTTTATTACAGGATAAATCTGAGGGTCATGTCCCCTGTGCTCCCCATGGGCATGGCGCCTCTGTCCGAGAATGTCAGGGGGTTAGACCGATCGCATGCTGTGTCCAGGAATGTTCTCAATGTTTTCCCTCTAGTTCATTAGACAGAGACATTCCTCAGGACTCCCGAGTTCCTCCTAGTCCATCAATAACAAGCAAATTTCCTCCTACCTAGTCCATCAATACAAGTAGAATTCCTCCCAGTCCATCAATAACAAGCAGAGTTCCTCCTACCTAGTCCATCAATAACAAGTAGAATTCCTCCTAGTCCATCAATAACAAGCAGAGTTCCTCCTAGTACATCAATAACAAGCAGAGTTCCTCCTAGTACATCAATAACAAGCAGAGTTCCTCCTAGTCCATCAATAACAAGCAGAGTTCCTCCTAGTCCATCAATAACAAGCAGAGTTCCTCCTAGTGCATCAATAACATGCAGAGTTCCTCCTAGTACATCAATAACAAGCAGAGTTCCTCCTAGTCCATCAATAACAAGCAGAGTTCCTCCTAGTCCATCAATAACGAGCAGAGTTCCTCCTAGTACATCAATAACATGCAGAGTTCCTCCTAGTACATCAATAACAAGCAGAGTTCCTCCTAGTACATCAATAACATGCAGCGTTCCTCCTAGTACATCAATAACAAGCAGAGTTCCTCCTAGTACATCAATAACAAGCAGAGTTCCTCCTAGTGCATCAATAACAAGCAGAGTTCCTCCTAGTACATCAATAACAAGCAGAGTTCCTCCTAGTACATCAATAACAAGCAGAGTTCCTCCTAGTGCATCAATAACATGCAGAGTTCCTCCTAGTACATCAATAACAAGCAGAGTTCCTCCTAGTCCATCAATAACAAGCAGAGTTCCTCCTAGTCCATCAATAACAAGCAGAGTTCCTCCTAGTACATCAATAACAAGCAGAGTTCCTCCTAGTCCATCAATAACAAGCAGGATTGGGGCCATCGCTGCCAAAGGAGGAGTTATCAGGGTCTAAGACAGACAGATTACCACATCTGAGACTAATTTGAATAATGCGAGCTGGGAGCTGAGGGACTTTTTCAACTATGACTGTATTATCACTGAATTATGGACGAAAGTAAGCCAGTAAATTATTTATTACTAAATCAAAATAAAGGGCTTTTCAGATTATATCATTTTCAAATGTAAATGTGGAGATAAAAAATTTTACTCAAAATTTAGCATGGTCCATTTGAAGCTGAATTAAATAAATGTCAGTAAATACTGTAGGTACATGTGGAGCATGGGCATTTAAGATTCCATTTTATTTGTGTACATTCATTTTTATGACTGTGAAATAGGGACCTCCCAACCTCACAAGGACCTCTCAACGACGTTCACTTAGCCTTGAGCACAAAGAGAGTGAAGAGTGTACTGATGCTATCAACGTCACCCAGGAAAAGGTGAGAGCGTCACGGACACGGGAACGTAGCCTGCGATTGAGATATGGACAGGATGGAATGTGTGTGTGTGTGTGTGTGTGTGTGTGTGTGTGTGTGTGTGTGTGTGTGTGTGTGTGTGTGTGTGTGTGTGTGTGTGTGTGTGTGTGTGTGTGTGTGTGTGTGTGTGTGTGTGTGTGTGTGTGTGTGTGTGTGTGTGTGTGTGTGTGTGTGTGTGTCTATGGAAGGTATGGAAGGTGAACGGTCCAGTTCTTCACTAGAGACAGCGACCCAGCATCATATCATGGCCCTTTCCTTTGAACTGACAGTTCCAGGGTCAGGGGTCAGTTGTTGGGAGAGAGAGGCAAGAATGAAGCCAAGATGGCGTAGCAGTCGGACGATTGTTTTTGTCTTGTCCCGTCCTGTCCCGTCTAAACATCGTTTTCCTTGTTTTTTCGTATTTATTTTTCGTATATATTTTTTCATAACACTTTCCATCTACGGACAGAATATACTCTCCTGCAACCCGCCTCACCCAATGCCCTACCTCCCTTATCTTACCTCATTTGCACTCACTGTATATAGACTTGTTTTTATTTTTTTTCTACTGTATTTGTTCTTCTGTATTGACTGTATGTTTGTTTATTCTGTGTGTAACTCTGTGTTGTTGTATGTGTTGAACTGCTGTGCTTTATCTTGGCCAGGTCGCAGTCGTAAATGATAACTTGTTCTCAACTAGCCTACCTGGTTAAATAAAGGTGAAATAAACATTTTAAAATGTGAAGCGAGCCAGGGAGCTCACATCAGACGAGACCACAGAACACAGGATGCAACTGGTGCTGCTGGGTAGCACTTCACACACTGATTATCACTACTTGGCTTTTACTGCATGTCTTCATGGAATACAGCACTTCATAAGACATGTTCAGAGTTTATACTTTTTAAGACATGTTCAGAGTTTATACTTTATAAGACACAGTCAGAGTTTATACTTCATAAGACATGTTCAGAGTTTATACTTTATAAGACACAGTCAGAGTTTATACTTCATAAGACATGTTCAGAGTTTATACTTTATAAGACACAGTCAGAGTTTATACTTCATAAGACATGTTCAGAGTTTATACTTTATAAGACACAGTCAGAGTTTATACTTCATAAGACATGTTCAGAGTTTATACTTCATAAGACATGTTCAGAGTTTATACTTTATAAGACACAGTCAGAGTTTATACTTCATAAGACATGTTCAGAGTTTATACTTTATAAGACATGTTCAGAGTTTATACTTCATAAGACATGTTCAGAGTTTATACTTCATAAGACATGTTCAGAGTTTATACTTAGGCCTAATATAAATGCAATTGAAACGGATGAACTGGGCTTAGCCATCAAACAACTTAATCGTTTGTTTATTTGCTTATAACATTAGCCAGATGTTTATTCACCTAACAAAATTACTATATAGCCTTAAAAGCATTGTGGGTAACATGAGTAGATAGACAGCTGTCTTTAAGACAGCCTTAAATCACTGACAGATGAAAACTAAAAGCCTGACCCATGTGGGAGAGGTGGGTTACATATAAACAAAAGCTGCAGAAAGCTTGGTGTTTTTACTGCCCTCAATCCCACCACCATCCATTTGGGAACGGATAACATTAAATGCTGCATCTCCACGTGCCATAAAAAGTGGTGGCCCTTTTGGGGGCCCCCAGTCCTTGTAAATCTGTTGTGTTTTCACTGGTCAAACAGAGTGGCTCTTCACCTGGTTCCCTGGTCCTCCCTCTAGCCCCCCATGGCCCCAGGGCAGCTAGCACCGTCTGGGGCACAAAGAGGTGCCCGTGTGGACACAGTGTCTCTCACCACCACACCCCAATATTACATCCTACCACAGACACACACAAACACACTCACACACACACACAGACACACACACACACACACAGACACACACACACACACAGACACACACACAGACACACACACACACACACACACACACACACTCACACACACACACACACACACACACAAACAAACATATAGTATACACATATTATACACACCTCCACTCGCTTTCTTTCTCGCTCCCGGTCTCTCACTGTCTTTCTGTATTTCTCACTGTCTTTCTGTCTTTCTCCATCTCTGTCTTTTCTGCTTTTTCCTCTCTGCATACTACTCTCCCTCTCCCTCTCCCTTCCCCTGCCCCTTCCCCTCTCCCTTCCCCTCTCCCTCTCCCACCCCTCTCCCTTCCCCTCTCAATCCTCCTTCTATCTCTGATCTCAGCAGAAACCCTGCAAATGTAAACTGTTTCCCTCCTCCTCCAAGGAACTACCCCCCATTTCTCTCTCCCCACTCTTTTCACAGTGAAAATTCTGCAACCATCTGTACTAAGTTAATGCATTGAAAGGTAGCCTGTCCATCCAGCATATAGCCTGCTGAATATGTGAATGACCAAAATGGGTCAGTCTTTAGTGAAATTTTAGTGATAGTGCATAAGTCTTCTGAAGATACAGTAGATTAATGTTGTCCTACTATAAACTACTTTTGTTAACGGAAATACACACTATAAACTACAGGACTTTTCCATTAATTATTTGATGTGTGATTTATTCACATAAACAGACCCACAGTTCCTAAACACGCTATACCTCTACCTGTCAGCTATAACGTATTATGTTAAGATTTGTTTTTAAAGAACGTTATTGTGCACAATTTAGGTGCGTCTATCCATTGCCGTATCATTTGCTTACATACAGGGCAATCTAGATCTGATTGAATGTAGACCAGTCTGCGGGGATATAAACCACTGTTAATCCGATAGAACCCACTGTTAATCCGCACCCCCAACTGTGAGACCCGGGGCGCTTTTACAAATGTATGACAACTTCAGAGCACAACAAATCTCAGCGAAATGGAATGGTTGGGTAATGTCAAAGCATTCGTTTTCTAAACTCAAGAAAAACTAACAAGTAACAAACAGATACAATACCAGTTATAAAACTATAATAGCCTATGAAAACGAAATTTATTTTATTTTCTGTCAGTGAAAAAGTAGGATAAAATGCGCTATGGGTAGTGTTATTTAAAGGTTACTTACAAAATGCCTTTCTGTGTCCTTTGTAACTCCTTCAATACAGAAATTGCACAGAATCTCCCCGTGAATGCTTTTGAGAGTCCCTAGACTGGTGTCAATATTGACGTTATAGTAGGCCTATTGAAGTCTGTAGGTTATACGCAAATTGACTGAAGAGCTCTCGGGTTCCTGCTCTGTCGAGACTACCTCGCTTTGTCTGGGTGCACTTGTTAAATACTGCAGAGAGCAACGCCTACTAGGGCAACTAGGCAGCTTGGTAAAACTGATTCATTGAGGTTTCAGCAAAAAAACTATGGAATCGACGGAAACATCGTATTTCCACTCCCAACAACATAATAGAGATATAAACAGTAGTTAGTTATTTGTTTCCGAGTACTGAAAAGTCTGACGTCCAATTTGAAAGTCAGTGGACCACGGAGTGCGTATGCTGCTATACATTCCATCACCTTCCCGATACCGATGGTGCTGAATTCTGTAGAGGACAGAGCGTTGGGGCACTAACTGAAAGGTCGCTGGTTCGAATTCCTGAGCTGACTAGGTGAAAAGTCTGTAGATGTGCCCTTGAGCAAGGCACTTGGGCCTAATTACTCCTGTAAAATCATGACTAAAATGTAGAAAGTAAATGCAAGCCACAAGTTCACCTGATGCAGATGAAGATAAAGGTCTTCATTACTAATTCCCTAATAAAGCTGTCTATCAAACCAAATCTCATTTGGAGAGACCTGAGTGCGCGCATAAAAGAGTGGTGTGAAAATTCGATGAGCTTGCGCATCTAGGCAAGCTGTGGATGAAGCAATTCATGAGAACAGACCAGAAGGTACAGATTATCTAGACAGAACAGACACTCTTCTTTATTTGACCTGCACGTGGTTAAAGTTGAACACTTGGTAGGTGAATGTATTTGGTGTTGAACTATTTTGTAACCTTTCTTGGAACAAACTCAAAGGCTTGGTGTTCTTTAGGAGCTCAGCTGTTCACCTGCATGCCTTACTGGGATGAGTTTAAACACACAGGCCCTATGCCACGCTTGGCTCTTGTTATCTTGATTTTGGCAAGACATCTTACCATATGCCTTGCCATATAAAAAAGCACAATGTGAAATCTCATTCATTGAAATATTTGCCAATGTATTGTTTAATTTTAGAAAGGAAGGACGGACGTTTGTTTGCCAGGGAATTTGATACAGTAGATAGATTGTGTCTGACTGACAAAGCCAGGGTGCTGCACCTGGTGTAACAATGCATGTCCATCCTCGCTGCATCTGACAGAACCAGCAGGGCCAGTCTCTAATGCCCTGCAAGCCAACACCAGATTCGGGTACTTTCTGAGGTTGTTCCCACCTAGCCTGGGCCCGCCAGAGGGGAATCCCCTCCACTTCATGAGTTTACAGTTGGCTACATAACTGCCCATGTTGTGTCCTAAAATGATATAAAACATGTCAGTGGAATATGAGAGCGCACTGTGGATCATTGATAAGATGAGTTTATATATACATATATAAGTTATCTGAAATACCGTTCCACTTCAAACATTATAGGCCTATCTGCTACTTTTGATGTAGCCATTAGTGAACGCTGGAAAGTTCATTTCAACAGGCTGTAGCACCGGTGTGTCACTGTCTCTCTCTCTCACCATTCAGTTTTTCAATATACCATGGCAGGCACGCATGACAGATCATATAGCACTCATAATAAGCCTTTGTGTTGGGGGACCACCTGGATAAAGGATGTCCTTAGGATCTATTGATGCGTTCACTGCAAATTGAATTTTACAGTATGCTGATATTGCACATTAGAAAGCCACACATCTCTATTCAGCCAGCTCACTTGCCTAAGCGTTCATAGAGTGATGTGTGTATGTCTTTACATGTGCTGGTAATGTTGACTAAATATTGTCAACAACTTTAGAAAAACTACTTGGGAAAATGTAGAATGAAAATAGAGAAAATAATGCTCTGTATAAATTCGTTTGCTGCCGGTAATGTGAGAGCAACATCTCTTCTGCTACAGTTCTAAACGACAGGAGCGGTCGTTTGGTCAAATCTCATTGCGCAGGCGTGGCGTTTCGTTGCTAGACGTTTTGGTGCGCACACAGCAAGAAAGCAAACACGCTTCAGTCGATGGGAAGCGCATAACTTTTTGGGCGAAGTCTTTAAATTGAAAAATAGGTATAGTATGGCATCTTCAGTGTGATTTTATTGATAAAATATTCAAAAATTATTCATGTTTAAAATTATAATATTTTTATTTTATTTGAGAGTATGACGATATTTTCCCGCATCAAATGTGATGTTCTTGGCTACTGTTTTGTGTGATAGAGATTTTAATCTGGTCTCCGAAGCACCTGTCTGCCCCATGTTTAGACTTTCTGAGAGTCTGGAGATCCCAAGGATGGAAGCGATCTAGAACAGCTGTGTTTCCACTAGAATAACGTAAATATAGCTATTATGATTAAATACCCAATTTTTTTATTAAGGAAAATAAAGTGAGATGTTTTCAATTTAATCAGATGCGCAATTTATTTATTTTACTACGCAAGTCAGTTAATAAGAACAAGTTCTTATTTTCAATAACGGCCTAGGAACAGTGGGTTAGGTGACCAGAACGACAGTTTTTACCCTGTCAGCTCGGGGATTTGATCTTGCAACCTTTCGGTTACTAGTACAACGCTAGGCTACCTGCCACCCAATGCAATGGACGTGCATTAATAGCCTTATAGTGCATGAAGAAAAACGGAACTCACAATTCTATTGGGAACATAGCTCGTGGAATTACACTCAAGAATGTCACACAGGTATTCTATTTTGTTTTATCTACATGATGTATCTCATATTGTGCAAATTCTGTAACCAATGTTGTGGCTAGACTATATAGGCCTATAGGATACGTGGATTTGAAAAATCCAAATTACATCCACAGACTAATATTTCCAGAGTAAACCCCTTACTCAGTGGTGGTCCTACTTCCTTTATGATTTCCTAACTGTTAAAAGGCTATGGGAGAGCAGCAGTTTGCAAAAGAGAGAGGAAGTCTACATTGTGTTTTGCTGTTCCCATAACAACAGACAGGCCTGCTTGTATCAACCTGGCTAAGCATTTCAAAAGCAGTTCATCTGAGCTATATTTCCCATCCCTAGATGTCATTACTGAAATGTTACCACACAGCTTTATTCACAGAAATATGTATAGTCACTGAGGACATGTGAAACAAATGAAACAAAATAAAGCCTAATCCTTTTTTCCCTGGTCCCCCGACGGTATATGCCTTTGTGATTTGTTGACCTTGTAGTTTTTGGGGTTTCATTGGGGGGGTCCTTTGAATTATTTAGACTTAACAGCTTTGTTGCCTGGGCACTAGTTGGGTATCTGGTTGAATTTCCCAACACCCTTTCATTTTATTGTAATGTCCCCCTCAGAAATGTCCTTTCATCCTAGTCCTTACTACACCTCCCCCATTCCCACCCACTCACCCCTGGCAGCTTTAATTCAACCAGTCCCCGAACAAGAGTTCCTCTGGGTCATGGAAATGCTGCCTTTAGAGTAATGACATAGGCCTCCATAGGAATATGAAAGGAGCATGTTTTCACCATTGTAAGCCTCAGCTCTTTTAGATTCACAGAGGCAGCAACTATGTTAAAAGTTAAAAGAGAAAATAATTACATGTATACAGATGTAGGAGTGTAATTTGATCACTCTTTTGTTGCTGAGAATTTTCCTGCACCGCAGGAAATGCAGATGAGCTTCGTGATTCACATAAATTAACTGCAAACCCACGTTAACACACGGTTATATTAACAATATTGCACTTTTCATGTAGCCTACTTTTGGCCAGCTAAAGGCTTAACCACCCGATCAAGCAACATTATGGACTAAATGTTAAAATTTGTTAAAATCCTGTTGCTGAAGGATTATTTTGCTGTGACAATATAGGTCAAATTAAGATCCTACATCTGTAGGCCTATAATGGTTATTTATTGATGGCTGTTATGGAGTGACATTAGCGATATCTAGCGGCCATTTTTGTTTTCTTCTATGGCATTGATAGTTCTATGTGTCAACAAACTCTTAGTCATTTTTACAACAGCTAGGCTGAGGTAGGATGGTATTTTTATACCTACAGTAAATATCAACTATGACCAAGAAGACAAGTGCACCCCTCTCATTCCCAGGTGTTTTAGCGAGGTGGTGTTAGGCTTGTTTGAAGGTTTTGACTGACAGACCACCTGCCAGTTACTGCATGACAAAGAGAGGGTTATTGACGATCTAGTGCAAAGTGCAAAAAAATAGGTGTTAGAATCCTTCAATCCTTTTAATGGTACTTATCAGACATTTACCTGGAGAGATAGCTCTGCCAAGGATAGCTATCCTGAGCAGGTGACGGTTCTACCTTGGCCTTGGTCCGTCCAGAAAAGTAAGAGAGAAAAGTGATAGAGAAAGAGCCAGAAATAGGAAGAAAGGAACCCTTGCCTCGGAATATGTCCAGTGAACTAGATCTAGATGGCTTAGTTAGTCTGGTCCATCACATTTCCATCCACATACGATATGCCCTTCTCCTTCGCTCCCCCTTCTCCTCCTCCTTCACTCTCCCTTCTCCTTCTCTTTCTCCTTCTCCTTGTCCTTCTCCTTAGCTCCTACACCAGGATGTGGGTCCAGGCCCATGGTGCCTTGGAGGACCTCCTGGTGGATGAGTTCCCTCCCACTGCCCCTCGGCCACTGAAGGACCGGCTGCAGGTCTTCCAGGGCCTGGCCACCTTCTACCTGAAGTACCTGCAGATCTTCCGCAGCCTGGAGGCTGTCTACGACCAGATAGTTCACCCCCAGAAGAGGCGCATGGTCAGGCACATGTTGGACGGCGTGATGGGTAGACTCCTGGAGCTCAAGAACGAGATGGTGGAGCTGGAGTTCTCAGAGTTCCACTACTTTGATGATGTGCTGCAGGACCTCAAGCTGACACCTGTGAGTCAGTGGTACTGTACCTGGGACTGAGTGATAGGACGTGAAGGGTTAGTGAGGAAAAGGAGTTTCTGTATCCTGATAGTTATTTTCAAAGTATTTGGAACTCACCCCTTTAACTCCGAGATTCTACCTATTGAATCACCCACAACGACAGAGAGAGATTTATTCAATATTATATTTTGCAGGAGGACCTGGAGGTGCCTATCCCTCAGTATTTTGTGAGAGAGAAGATGCGTGCTGCGGGACAGAGAGAAGATGCTGGCTCATGTCATGGCTAAAGGGGGACACATTGAACAGGTTGAGCAGGTTAGAGAAAAACACTTTCAGACTCCCTTATGTAAGCAATTATTACTACAATTGTTACCATGAAATTCATGAAAAAATACCAGATTACCTCAGCCTAAATAGATAATGGGGATGTAAAATAGAATATAAAACTAAAACATTACTCTAGTCTCACATAGCAGATGCTTCCTCCCCAAGTTATATGCCTGGGGAGGAGGTTAACATTACTCTCATAGTGTTGAGGTCCTGTCCCTCCTATGTCTATACTGCTGTCTGTGTCAGGAGGTGTCGGTTCAGACCATGTGTCTGGAGGAAGCTGTTCGGGTCCTTCAGGTTTGTGAGCGGGCACGGCAGGGTCGGCTCAGGCACCGCTTCATGAAGGAGATACGGCAGGCTGAGGAAGAGGGGAGCCAGGCCAAGAGCCAAACAGCCATCAGCACCCTGGACCCCGACCAGGCTGCCACGCGCATTCAGAAGGTATGGAGTGGATACTTATTGTTTCATTTCTCATATTTTGCCGGCAAACTTTACTTTCAATACCAGGCCTACATTTCCAATTGGTGTTGAACAGTACTGACTGATGTTTTAATACGAGTGAACCACTAAAAGACATAGCCAACAGTCAGAGAAACTGATTCACGGGGTTAAAGTAACTATCCAGTGTTTCCAAATATCTATGAAATATGACTTATAATTAATTACAACATGAGTGAAATAGTTTTCCTTTTTTATTTATTAAGTATGTTAAAAAGCAGCTTTTCTGTGTTGGAATGGTGTGGGTGTTAAAAATATTGGATGAGTTAACAACATTATTTGGGTATGAGTTAACTTTTAAAAGTGAGATTTCACTGGATATTTACTTTAATATGGTCACAAAGGGTTGTAGTTCACCCCACTCTCTCTAATCAGAGGGTTGTAGTTCATTCCACTCTCTCCAGTCAGAGGGTTGTAGTTCATCCCACTCTCTCCAGTCAGAGGGTTGTAGTTCATCCCACTCTCTCCAGTCAGAGGGTTGTAGTTCACCCCACTCTCTCCAGTCAGAGGGTTGTAGTTCATCCCACTCTCTCCAGTCAGAGGGTTGTAGTTCATCCCACTCTCTCTAATCAGAGGGTTGTAGTTCACCCCACTCTCTCTAATCAGAGGGTTGTAGTTCACCCCACTCTCTCTAGTCAGAGGGTTGTAGTTCATCCCACTCTCTCTAGTCAGAGGGTTGTAGTTCACCCCACTCTCTCTAGTCAGAGGGTTGTAGTTCACCCCACTCTCTCTAGTCAGAGGGTTGTAGTTCACCCCACTCTCTCCAGTCAGAGGGTTGTAGTTCATCCCACTCTCTCTAGTCAGAGGGTTGTAGTTCACCCCACTCTCTCCAGTCAGAGGGTTGTAGTTCATCCCACTCTCTCCAGTCAGAGGGTTGTAGTTCACCCCACTCTCTCTAGTCAGAGGGTTGTAGTTCATCCCACTCTCTCTAGTCAGAGGGTTGTAGTTCATCCCACTCTCTCTAGTCAGAGGGTTGTAGTTCATCCCACTCTCTCCAGTCAGAGGGTTGTAGTTCATCCCACTCTCTCCAGTCAGAGGGTTGTAGTTCATCCCACTCTCTCTAATCAGAGGGTTGTAGTTCACCCCACTCTCTCTAATCAGAGGGTTGTAGTTCACCCCACTCTCTCTAGTCAGAGGGTTGTAGTTCATCCCACTCTCTCTAATCAGAGGGTTGTAGTTCATCCCACTCTCTCTAATCAGAGGGTTGTAGTTCACCCCACTCTCTCCAGTCAGAGGGTTGTAGTTCATCCCACTCTCTCCAGTCAGAGGGTTGTAGTTCACCACACTCTCTCCAGTCAGAGGGTTGTAGTTCATCCCACTCTCTCTAATCAGAGGGTTGTAGTTCACCCCACTCTCTCTAATCAGAGGGTTGTAGTTCACCCCACTCTCTCCAGTCAGAGGGTTGTAGTTCATCCCACTCTCTCTAATCAGAGGGTTGTAGTTCATCCCACTCTCTCCAGTCAGAGGGTTGTAGTTCACCCCACTCTCTCCAGTCAGAGGGTTGTAGTTCACCCCACTCTCTCCAGTCAGAGGGTTGTAGTTCACCCCACTCTCTCTAATCAGAGGGTTGTAGTTCATCCCACTCTCTCTAATCAGAGGGTTGTAGTTCACCCCACTCTCTCCAGTCAGAGGGTTGTAGTTCACCCCACTCACTCTAGTCAGAGGGTTGTAGTTCACCACACTCTCTCCAGTCAGAGGGTTGTAGTTCACCCCACTCTCTCCAGTCAGAGGGTTGTAGTTCATTCCACATTCTCCAGTCAGAGGGTTGTAGTTCACCACACTCTCTCCAGTCAGAGGGTTGTAGTTCATTCCACATTCTCCAGTCAGAGGGTTGTAGTTCACCACACTCTCTCCAGTCAGAGGGTTGTAGTTCATCCCACTCTCTCTAGTCAGAGGGTTGTAGTTCATCCCACTCTCTCCAGTCAGAGGGTTGTAGTTCATCCCACTCTCTCCAGTCAGAGGGTTGTAGTTCACCCCACTCACTCTAGTCAGAGGGTTGTAGTTCATCCCACTCACTCTAGTCAGAGGGTTGTAGTTCATCCCACTCTCTCTAGTCAGAGGGTTGTAGTTCATCCCACTCTCTCTAATCAGAGGGTTGTAGTTCACCCCACTCTCTCTAGTCAGAGGGTTGTAGTTCATCCCACTCTCTCTAATCAGAGGGTTGTAGTTCACCACACTCTCTCTAGTCAGAGGGTTGTAGTTCATCCCACTCTCTCTAGTCAGAGGGTTGTAGTTCATCCCACTCTCTCTAGTCAGAGGGTTGTAGTTCACCCCACTCTCTCTAGTCAGAGGGTTGTAGTTCATCCCTCTCTCTCCGGTCAGAGCCAAACCACCTCTTGATGAATTGCTCAAAGATGGGTAACAGTTACCATCAGTATTAAACTCTGCTATACACTTGGACTGAGTCCAAGTCCAAATGGATGGCTGCTTTTACTTTGTATTGGAGAAATGGGTTCAAGTGATATAGTTTTCTGCCTGCTTTGCAAAAAGGCACAATAAGTTCATCTCAACAGTGTTATCTCAATGCCACCTGTCTGCTGTTGGTTGGTTCATAACCATAGTACCACCTAGATGTTCTCGTACAGACACCCAGATGTCAAAACGCTGGGTCATCACATTACATGATCAGCAAGGTCATGGAAATGAACACCTACAATTCAGACTCACTTTCAGTTCCCCCTACCCTTCTCTCTCATCGGCCCAAGTGTAAACCATCTCCCGCCTAACAAAGCAGCTGGGCACATTGCTTTCACGGAGGAATCCAATGTGTAGATATTTTATGGAGAGGTTGGATCATGTATCGTTATAATAATGTGGCATGGCTGCGGTTCTGTTGACAAGTGGTTCTGTTGACCTGGCCTGTTAGGGTTCATGTTCAGGTCAGAGCGCTGGGTCAATGTTAATCCCTGTCTTGCACAAGGGACGGTATGGATCGAACACTGTTAGACAAACCTGACGTTGTAAGCAGCACCTTGGTAGAACAGGACACTACTTTTATATCAGATGTCACCACCACTGTGACTGATACATAGGCTCATTCCTGCCTGCAGTAGTGTTGCATTCCTCCTCTATGTGAGTGGGAGATATCATTGGAGCAGGCCAGCCAAAGAGAGGAGTCTCTTCTGGTGTAGCCCCCGGGTCCTGAGTGTTTGGCATTTGTCGGGCTCCGCTCAGCTCTCAGCTGTTCATGCAATGCAGTATGGGAATGCTGGTTATAAAATCCCCTTTTTGTCTTTCCCCTTGTGTTGTGTTCTACGTGTCTATTTTTATGTTCTATGTGTGTCTTGTTTTGGGTTCTAGGTATGTCTTGTTGTGTTATAGCTGTCCTGTTTTTCTGGTGTGTTCTAGGTGTCCTGTGTTGTGTTCTAGGTGTCCTGTTTTTTTGGTGTGTTCTAAATGTCTTGTGTTGTGTTCTAGCTGTCCTGTTACTCTGGTGTGTTTGAGGTGTCCTGTTTTTCTGGTATGTTCTAGATGTCCTGTGTTATGTCCTTAGCTGTCCTGTTTTTCTGGTGTGTTCTAGGTGTCCTGTGTTGTGTCCTATCTGTCCTGTTTTTCTGGTGTGTTCTGGGTGTCCTGTGTTGTGTTCTAGCTGTCCTGTTTTTCTGGTGTGTTCTAAGTGTCCTGTGTTGTGTTCTAGCTGTCTTGTTTTTCTGGTGTGTTTGAGGTGTCCAGTTTTTATGGTGTGTTCTTTATGTCCTGTGTTGTGTCCTAGTTGTCCTGTTTTTCTGGTGTGTTCTAGGTGTCCTGTGCTGTGTTCTAGCTGTCCTGTTTTTCTGGTATGTTCTTGGTGTCCTGTGTTGTGTTCTAGCTGTCCTGTTTTTCTGGTGTGTTCTAGGTGTCCTGTGTTGTGTCCTAGCTGTCCTGTCTTTCTGGTATGTTCTAGGTTTGGCGGGGCTACTGTCAGAGGAAGAAGACCAGGAGAGAACGGCTGGAGGAGATGATATTTCTGGGAATGGTGGGTGTACTTGTTCACTGTTCCCTCTACCAGGACTGTGTTGGGTAACAAAGGGGCATGGTTACTCTGAGTCAGTAAACACAGACTATCACAGACACGTCTGTATTATGAAGGTCAGCCAATCAGTACCAGTGGTGATAACCAGACAACCCTTGGTGCCATGGTAACGTTGTTTATCTTCCCTTGTACTGTTTGTCTCTCTCTCTCTCAATTCAATAACATTTCAATTAAATTTAAGGGGCTCTATTGGCATGGGAAACATTGCCAAAGCAAGTGAAATAGATAATAAACAAATAAAACTGTAAACATTACACTCTTAAAAGTTCCAAAGGAATAAAGACAAATGTCATATGTCATATTATGTCTATATACAGTGTTGTAACGATGTGCAAATAGTTCAAGTACAAAAGGGAAATAAATAAATAATATGTTTGTTCTTCACTGATTGCCCTTTCTTGTGGCAACAGGCCACACATCTTGCTGCTGTGATGGCACACTGTGGTATTTCACCCAATAGAGTTTATCAAAATTGGATTTGTTTTCGAATTCTTTGTGGATCTGTGTAATCTGAGGGAAATATGTGTCTCTAATATGGTCATACATTTGTCAGGAGGTTAGGAAGGGGAGCTCAGTTTCCACCTCATTTTGTGGGCAGTGTGCACATAGCCTGTCTTCTCTTGAGAGCCAGGTCTGCCTACGGCAGACTTTCTCAATAGCAAGGCTATGCTCACTAAGTCTGTACTTAGTCAAAGCTTTCCTTAATTTTGGGTCAGTCACAGTGGTCAGGTATTCTGCCACTGTTAATTCTTTTCAATGTGTCAAGTAATTATCTTTTTGTTTTCTCATGATATGGTTGGGTATTATTGTGTTGCTGTCCTGAGGCTCTGTGGGGTCTGTTTGTGAAGAGCCCCATGACCAGCTTGCTAAGGGGACTCTTCTCCAGGTTAATCTCTCTGTAGGTCATGGCTTTGTTATGGAAGGTTTGGGAATCGCTTCCTTTTAGGTGGTTATAGAATTTTAACGTCTCTTTTCTGGATTTTGATCATTAGCGGATATCGGCCAAATTCTGCGCTGCATGCATTATTTGCTGTTTTACGTTGTACACAGAGGATATTTTAGCAGAATTCTGCATGCAGAGTCTCACTTTGGTGTTTGTCCCATTTTTGTGAATTTTTGGTTGGTGAGCGGACCCCAGACCTCACAACCATAAAGAGCAATGGGTTCTACAACTGATTCAAGTATTTTTAGCCAGATCCTAATTGGTATGTTGAATTTTATGTTCCTTTTGATGGCATAGAAGGCCCTTCTTGCCTTGTCTCTCAGCTCGTTCACAGCTTAGTGGAAGTTACCTGTGGTGCTGATGTCTAGGCCGAGGTATGTATAGTTTTTATGTATAGTGGTATGTATAGTGTCTAGATTGAATTTGCATTTGTGGTTCTGGCAACTGGACCTCTCTCTGTCTGTCTGTCTGTCTGTCTGTCTGTCTGTCTGTCATAGTGGTTGGGCAGCACTCCCAATCACTTAATATATTGGCAGATCCAAACTCACTGTAAGCTAATTGTAACGGTCTTGACTGATCTTATCATGATCTAATCTCTATATCTGTGTCTGATCTCCCTGGTCCTCAGGTCCCTCCAGAGCAGCAGAGGCCCAGCGTGGCCCAGCTGAAAGCCCAGCAGGTGGAGGCGACTCGCCGGCTGGTCCAGGAGGAGAATGAGGCTGAGTACCAGAGGGCCCTGGTCAGCATCAAGGAGTCTGTGCGTGCCGTGGACGGCCCTGACCTACGGGAAACCCTGCAAGAGCAGATCAGACAGTGGTTTATCGAGTGCCGGTGAGACAGGCAGGCAACGGGGAAGTCTGTCTTCTTTCACAGTAGTTGTTTCTTTTCCGTGTTATCTTCTCTCTCTCCCAACCTAACTCCTCCCTCTTTCACTGCCATGTCTCACACCCATAGACTCTTCCTGGCTCCTGCCAAACCCTTCACCACCAGTATGTATCTATCCCTGTTCATGTCATGAAGAGGGGGTTGGAATGGAAAAGGGGAGGGGTGAGGACAAGAGCAAAAACAGAGTGTTAGTGTGAGTCCTAATGGCTGTTAGGTGCAGGATATGGCCGGAGGAAAGGAGCCACAGTCAGTGGCTATGTGTGTGTGTCTTCCCCTCCATGCTAGCTGCCTATTAGTGCATTCCAGGGTGATTTATGGTTGGCCAGCGGTGGGTGCTGCCTGCCTGCCCAGTAGAGCAGGGACAATAGACATAAGTCATCCAGGCTGGGGGCCCTGGAGAGCCCTGGGGAGTGAACAGAGAGAACAGCTCCCATGGGGAGGAAACAATGACCCACAATGGCCCTGGCCTCCACATTCAACCCCAGTCTGTGTTCCAATGTCATCCTATTCCCTATATAGTGTACTACTATTGACCAGAGCCCTAAGGGACCATTTGGGACATACCCCCAGTGTCTCAGGCTCCAGCCTGGCCTCCACGGCCCTGCCCTCTGCTGTGACCTCGGGTGAGCTGCTGACAACATTATAAGCACCGTGACGGATGGATGAGGAGGTCACACCCTCCAGGGTAGTCTAAACTCTAAACCCTGTTGGTACAGGTTCCTCAACCTGTCTGATGAGAATCTAAACCCTGTCGGTACAGGTTCCTCAACCTGCCTGATGAGAATCTAAACCCTGTCGGTACAGGTTCCTCAACCTGTCTGATGAGAATCTAAACCGTGTCGGTACAGGTTCCTCAACCTGTCTGATGAGAATATAAACCCTGTCGGTACAGGTTCCTCAACCTGTCTGATGAGAATCTAAACCGTGTCGGTACAGGTTCCTCAACCTGTCTGATGAGAATCTAAACCCTGTCGGTACAGGTTCCTCAACCTGTCTGATGAGAATCTAAACCCTGTCGGTACAGGTTCCTCAACCTGTCTGATGAGAATCTAAACCCTGTCGGTACAGGTTCCTCAACCTGTCTGATGAGAATCTAAACCCTGTCGGTACAGGTTCCTCAACCTGTCTGATGAGAATCTAAACCATGTCGGTACAGGTTCCTCAACCTGTCTGATGAGAATCTAAACCCTGTCGGTACAGGTTCCTCAACCTGTCTGATGAGAATCTAAACCGTGTCGGTACAGGTTCCTCAACCTGTCTGATGAGAATCTAAACCCTGTCGGTACAGGTTCCTCAACCTGTCTGATGAGAATCTAAACCGTGTCGGTACAGGTTCCTCAACCTGTCTGATGAGAATCTAATCCCTGTCGGTACAGGTTCCTCAACCTGTCTGATGAGAATCTAAACCGTGTCGGTACAGGTTCCTCAACCTGTCTGATGAGAATCTAAACCGTGTCGGTACAGGTTCCTCAACCTGCCTGATGAGAATCTAAACCCTGTCGGTACAGGTTCCTCAACCTGCCTGATGAGAATACAAGAGTTCCGAGGCCAAGAGGAGAGGACCAGATTTGAAGGAAGTTGGAAGCTAAACGTTGGTTCACAGGGTTGCTCTAAGGTTTAGGATAATGAGAGCTGGAAGGGAAGGGAGGGATGCATATTTTGGCCTTCCGAAGAGCAATTCCTGGTCCGGTGATTCTTTTCTCTCCACGTTGAGTTAACTGCTCCATGACATGGACCACCCCTAATTAGTGGAAGTATCTGAAGCATTTAGAAAACCATTAGGAGTGTCTGCCCTCTGGTGACCTTGTTGGAGGTCTGCCATCTAACTCTCAGTGTGACATAGTACAATTCATCAAGAATTATATATCTGTAAGAAAAAAGGATAATTTAAGAACAGGAAATATCCCAGATTGTGCCTTTAAAACAAGCTATTTATTGTAGAGATGCCACTGGAAAGTTTCCTGACTTCCCCAATGCTGAGGATGGGGGATCAACAGCCATATTTGCACAGAAGACACCTGACCAGGTAGACTAATGACCCATGGTCCTCATCTAACCTACATACAGTTAACAAACACTCCATTTACTTTTCTATGCTCATCTCATTTTTGTTCCTGATAGGTCGCTGCAGAATTAGCAGCGAAAGAGGAAGAGAAGGAGAAGAGGAGGAAAGGCAACATGAATAAAGATAAGAAGGGTGGGAAGGACCGCAAGGATCAGAAGAAAGACAGGAAGGGGAAAAGCAAACAGAAGAAAGGAGGAAAAGAAGAAGGAGAGGTGGGCTCAGACAAGGCTTGGCCAATAGTGGCTCATGTTATTAAACAGACAAGGCTTGGCCAATAGTGGCTCATGTTATTAAACAGACAAGGCTTGGTGGCCAATAGTGGCTTATGCTATTAAACAGACAAGGCTTGGTGGCCAATAGTGGCTCATGTTTTTAAACAGACAGGGGTTGGTGGCCAATAGTGGCTCATGTTATTAAACAGACAAGGGTTGGTGGCCAATAGTGGCTTATGCTATTAAACAGACAAGGCTTGGTGGCCAATAGTGGCTCATGTTATTAAACAGACAGGGGTTGGTGGCCAATAGTGGCTCATGTTATTAAACAGACAAGGGTTGGTGGCCAATAGTGGCTTATGCTATTAAACAGACAAGGCTTGGTGGCCAATAGTGGCTCATGTTATTAAACAGACAGGGGTTGGTGGCCAATAGTGGCTCATGTTATTAAACAGACAAGGGTTGGTGGCCAATAGTGGCTTATGCTATTAAACAGACAAGGCTTGGTGGCCAATAGTGGCTCATGCTATTAAATAGACAGGGGTTGGTGGCCAATAGTGGCTCATGCTATTAAACAGACAAGGCTTTTGATAAGAAGAGCTCAGTTTATTCTCTTCCCCTGAAACATAATTGATCTGAGTCTGACCTTAATGCCATTCTTCAAACAAAGTGAAACATCCAAAACCTTCAGAAGACCACAGTCTCAAGGTCAAACCAAAAGACAGAAAATGTAAGTGACGGGCAATAATCTTCAGTCGTGTGCTTTTCCTCTTAAGAGAATTGAAGTAGAGGCCTTATTGCAGCCTCTCTACACCTGTTTTCCTCATGAATGCCCAATCCCACTGGACGTGCACAATTCGACCATAAAATACACCTCCGCTACTAAATCAGAAGCTAAGTGGTAGAGCTTTGTCCCATGGTCTTCTCAGATGATTGAGGGTGTGGTGGAACGATAGAGATGTTTACTGCTGAAGACTGTGAAGACTGTGAGGAAATGTTTCTGATTTCAATCAAGTGTTCCTCAAAATGGTTTGTTCAAGCCAAGGATTCAGTCCCAGTTCACATCCCCCTTGCATGAACATACCCTGTGGGACAACAATATCCCACCTCAAGACATTAAAACTAAGGGAAATATTCAATCTGTATCGCTGAAGCATTAAAGATTACGCAATATAAATGTAAAGGTAAATTCCGATTGAGCTGACATGTGCAGCGTTTACCGTGAATGCAGTCTCACCTAACGCTGGAGCATTGCCTTTCAATGTAAATCACGCTGTAACACTGTATTTCCTGGATACAGATTGAATAGAGCACTAAGATTATTCATGACTATTTTGTTGAATGACTTCTCTATGACTTTAAATCTCTTGTTGAAGTAGCTAATATGTGTTCCTGAACAGAATATCAACAGCTATTGGATAAGGAGGTCACTTGTTTTCAATCAAAGTCTATTTAACCGGGTTTACCGTACAGTCCTAGACATCCGGTTACAGAGTTTGCTTGAATAGGGCTCTTAGAATAGCTGTGATAATGGTTGAGGGTGATAATGTAGGATTAAAGCCAAAAGAACTGATAAGAGATGTTCAGGAGAACAGAGCTGAGCCTTGGCAGGGCTTCTCTCCTTTGTAGTTGGGAGTCACTTTAGCCTCTCAGACAGAATGGCACAGTGTGCTTCTGAGTGAGGTGTGTGATTAAACTAGCACTCTGCAGTCTGTCAGAGAGTCTAAACGCAGACTGACCGTCTCAGAGATAAAACCAATGTGTCTTAGTCTGTCACTCACGCCTTTACTAGAGACGGATAGAGTTAAAAAGGGCATGATACTTCTCGTTTTACAGTAAGGCTAATCCTGTACACTGGGGACCTTACAATGTTCTAGAATCAGGATGATGTCATGACTAGTGGTTACTGTGCAACAGAAAGAGGATTACAAGTCCTCACTCATATTGTCTGGCTCTGATCCCACAGACTAGAATGGAAGCATTGTTCACATAAAAACCAAGAAATGCCCCTTTAATTTGCTGTGGAGGAACATTTCACATCCACCTGACCAAGTCCGAGACCGCTCATGAACCAGAGAAATACCATGGCTAGAAGGGGACATCACTTTACAGGCTTCGTTCCTAGAGGAGTATTCCATATGTGCTTGGTATGGGATGGTCGAACTCATCAAATAGACACTTAATCTCTTGGAGTTTGATACTGCTTTCTGTGACAGGCAGTTTTACATCTGTATCGGAGGTTAAGTTACACAATGACTCGTGGTGTGAACGGTTATATTTTAAAGCCTATGGTTGTGCCCTGATGTGTTATTGGACTTCTATGGGACTTCCTTAACCTTGTCCTGAACAATCCTGAACAGTCCTACAAAGAGAAACAATGAAGTGTTGTCTATAGATTAACACTGGTTTACCAGGTCACTAAAACCCCCCCACTCTTAAGCACGATGATCAGTTCCTCACTACCTGATCCGTCTCTATTAAAACCCTAGTACGTTTTCACATCCATGAAACGCAACATCTGACATTCTGATCATGCATGTCCTGGTTCTGGTTCTGGTCGATCCATAAGTACGGTTCCTGCCTCGCACCATGAGTGTCGTCATCCAACATTGGAGCGTATTATGAAGCACTTAAGATTCTTCCAATATTTTCAAATGTATTTCTCCCTCTTTTGGGAGCCATTAAATGCTAATGGAGAAATGTGTTAAAGAATGAGAGGGAACATAAAACATGCCATGTCTGAATAACTGATTCCCTTTGAGAACAGTCCCTCCAGTCCACTCCCTACCTGTCTAGAACTCTCCTCTTTGAATGGAAGAGAAACTGTGCGTGTGCGTGAATGAGCGCGTGTTTTCGTATGTGTGCATGTGTGAAGGGACTGAATGTTAATGTTGTACCCCTGACTATGCATTAAGACAACATCTAGTTCTATCAGTCATCCACCCAGCGTCTCTCTGTCTCCCACTGTTTACCCACATCATAGAAAGTTCTGGATCTGACCTGGTGTCACAGCATAGATAGTTCTGGATCTGACCTGGTGTCACAGCATAGAAAGTTCTGGATCTGACCTGGTGTCATAGCATAGATAGCTCTGGATCTGACCTGGTGTCACAGCATAGATAGTTCTGGATCTGACCCGGTGTCACAGCATAGATAGTTCTGGATCTGACCCGGTGTCACACCATAGATAGTTCTGGATCTAACCTGGTGTCACACCATAGATAGTTCTGGATCTGACCTGGTGTCACACCATAGATAGTTCTGGATCTGACCTGGTGTCACAGCATAGATAGTTCTGGATCTGACCCGGTGTCACAACATAGAAAGTTCTGGATCTGACCTGGTGTCACAGCATAGATAGTTCTGGATCTGACCTGGTGTCAGAGCACAGCGGAGGGCAGGTCATCTGTAGAGCAGCTTTGAACTCTATCCAAGTCATGTGGAGTCTCTGAAAACCTCCACTCTCTCCACTAAATTAGCCATAAGACCTGAGGCCCCTGTCATTACCTTAATCTACAAGGTGCTATTTCCTTTCTGCCTTGCTTAGATTGCATCTATCCTAAAATACATGGACTATACATAGGAATTTGAGAAAATAATACGGAATGAAACTACTTATAAAGCTTTAAAACTGTATCCAGCTGTAATACACATAATGTAATTGATTGATTATTTTCTTGTCTCTTGAAGGAGGAGGAGAAGGGCTGGAAAATGCCCCAGAGCAACTTCCTCCCTACTGTTGTGGAGGAAAACAAAATGTACAAAGGTGAGTTAGAGAGTAGATATGAGGACCATAGTAATGTATAAAGGTGAGTTAGAGAGTAGGTATGAGGACCATAGTAATGTATAAAGGTGAGTTAGAGAGTAGGTATGAGGACCATAGTAATGTATAAAGGTGAGTTAGAGAGTAGGTATGAGGACCATAGTAATGTATAAAGGTGAGTTAGAGAGTAGGTATGAGGACCATAGTAATGTATAAAGGTGAGTTAGAGAGTAGGTATGAGGACCATAGTAATGTATAAAGGTGAGTTAGAGAGTAGGTAATGTGGTGATAAGAGGCAGTGATAAACTATTTACACAGCATTGCTAAAGGGTCGAGCTGATGGGCACAGATCTGAAGTCTACCTTCCACAGTGTTTCTCTCTGTGATGGGTCATGCTGTTTCACTGAGGACAGAGGTGTCTCAGACATTGGCAACTGTTGTATAGTGACAGGAGTCACAGCTTCAGTGGAGAGGCAAGTGGTTTCTGAATCTATACCATGGGCCTGTTGTTGGTGTTTTTTGAATCAGTGTGGGACCACAAATCAATCTGATCACCTGACAGACTTCCTGTCTCCCATGGTGCCCTGGGCCCTTAACGAGGAAGTGATGCGTGCCGCCCAGGCTCCTGTCTCTCAGTGACCCGTGGAGGAGCGTGTGTCCAACCCCCATGGCTGCCTTTACGCAATGACTCAGTGAGGAGCAGTTGGACCTGGAGCCTCCAGATTGTTGTTTCAAGCTTCCTCCAAATCCAATGGAGATGCATGACTGACTTTGCTTTGGTGTTTTAGCTTTTCGCAGGTTTAGTCATTAGCCCTTTGACAGCTATCCCCTCTTCTGGTTAAGTCAGTTTGACTCTTTCCACATTTTGATAGGCGACCAAGGGAGATTTCAACAGAATGTTGAGTACTGAAGTCTATGTTGACTGACTCCAGCTGTCTCCTCTAATGAAGAAACAATGCAGAGAAATGACAGAAGCTGCTGCTTCCCTCCTGTTGCTGCTAGATACTGGTCAAACATCCAGGAGTAACGCCACCTATCTCCAAAAGATGCTGCTTCCCTCCTGTTGCTGCTAGATACAGGTCAAACATCCAGGAGTAACGCCACCTATCTCCAAAAGATGCTGCTTCCCTCCTGTTGCTGCTAGATACAGGTCAAACATCCAGGAGTAACACCACCTATCTCCAAAAGATGCTGCTTCCCTCCTGTTGCTGCTAGATACAGGTCAAACATCCAGGAGTAACACCACCTATCTCCAAAACATGCTGCTTCCCTCCTGTTGCTGCTAGATACAGGTCAAACATCAAGGAGTAACTCCACCTATCTCCATATGAGCTCGTCTGGCTTCAATATTTTACTCCTTAAAGACTCAAACCCTTTCAACAACGTTTCAGCAACCAGATGAAGCTTCTTGGTCCCGAGTAGGGAGGGATCTCTCTCTCTGGAGGAGTCTGCATCCTCCGACCACATACATCCTGGGTCTCTCCTCCTCTCCCTCCCTTCATTTAACTTTTCTGGCCCAGTCACCTGAGGTGGAAGGGTTCTAGGTGGAATGGTGGAATGCTTCTCTGGGGGCAGCATGTGGCTTACAGCTTCTCTTCTGTTATTTGGCTCCTCGTCAGTCGGTTCCACTGCTGCACAAACACCCACAAATCACTGAGGGAAATATGCGGGATCAGTCACCACTGCTCTCCGGGCGTGTTTCAAAGGTCTACAGGGTTGGTGCCAAAACAACAAACATTATTCAGAGGAGAAATGGCGTGATTATTATATTATGCAGGCTTATCCCCCAAAGCTGTGGGGAGTATTATGGATAGCACAGTAGTTTTATTTAAACGTCTATGAACTCAATAGTTCCATTCTGAATTCCAGGCAGTTTAGTAATTGAAATGGAATTGACTCCCTCTATGATACAAAGTGACCAGTCAATATCTCGGCTCATTGATCGTTCATGGGCCTGTGATATCCTTGGTTGAAAGGTAAGTGAATGAGGCTGAAGGGAAGTGAGTGAATAGTCGCTGTGTGTATATCTGTGCCACAGTGTCAAATCCAGCCCTTTCAAGCTGCTGCGCTACTTCCTAATCTACACAATGGGAGCATTAGAGTCAAATCACTGGGATATCCTGTTGACATCCCTATGGAGGACAGAGATACAGCCTTCTCAGTGTTCCCAGCTTAATGAGATATGGCATAACAACAATAATGTCTTTATTCAACGATACCTATAGTTCAATATAAAACACACATATTCAGAGCAGGTGACCCATGTGGGAATTCAATTGAAGCCACAACATTGGTCTTGACAGCACTGTTTTTACAAACTAAACTTTTTGGGGGGAGAGCTCAATGGTCTTTTGATCAGAATCATGCTCCAACCAACAGAACCAGCTGGAGAAATCATTACCCCGCTGATAGAGACTAGCATCTTACTTGTGTCTAAGCCTAGTCTATCAGTGACCGTAGAAGGTCTCTGCTCCACCTCTGCTCTGCATCACCTTTAGTTCAGCATTGAGAGGGTGAAGGAGAGGGTAACAGAACCTACAACCAATAGTCAGTCAGCAGCTGTAGAGTTAGCAGGAAGTAATTATATTCTCAGTCAAAAGTGTTGAATTCTCTCCTCGTTATGATTCACCTCAGAATGTCAACTGGTACAACATAGGGCTTTAGGTTACATTCCTGTTAGAAGCAACACACACACACACAGACCTTTGAGATGTAATGAAGACCAGATGCTGGCCCAGCGCTTACACCTCACCACCTCACCACCTGACCTCCACAATGTTTATCACGTTATGTGTGTGTGTGCGTGTGTGCACTGTGTAGTGAGATCAGCGGTTTCTACAAGGCCATAGAGCGGCTTTGCCTATTTTAGGGGCCAGTCTCTCGTATTAGCCCAAACTAGCCCCGGTCTAAGTTAGCTGTAGCTTGACGGCATTTAGACTCCAATATGAGAGGGGAGTGATTGATTTGGAGGTTTTTATTAGGAGTGACCTCTCCTCTTAGTGCCTCATAGTAATGGGGAAGGACAGGGACTAAATCACTGCAGCTGGTCCTCTTCCCTCTCCTCCCACTCTCTCTCTCCTCCCTCTCTTCCCTCTCCTCCTTCTCCTCCCTCTCCTCCCACTCCTCCCTCATCCCCCTCTCACTCTCCTCCCTCTCCTCCCCCTTTCTTCTTCTCCTGTCTCTCTCCTCCTCCTCCCTCCCGCTCTTCTCCTCCTCCCTCCCTTTCTTCTCCTCCTCCCTCCCTCTCTTCTCCTCCTTCTCCCTCCTCTTCTCCTCCTTCTCTCTCCTCTCTTCTCCTCCTCCCTCACACTATTCTCCTCTCTTCTCTCTTTCACCTTCTCATCTCCCTTAAACCTCAGCATTAAAGATCCTAAAACACAGTTTGTCATTAACATTCATAAAGAGCAGAATATAGCTCTTAAACCCATGTAAAACATCCAGCCTGTCAAAGGCCTGATGAAAAATAATAAGAATAAACGTCAGGGCGCTTTGTAAACGGTGGTCCTGTCACATCAGCTCTGTTTTATCAGGTGTGTGTAATTGGAAAATGATTTAATGACTGGCTCGTTAGGTTGATTTAGATGTAATGAAGCGGAAAAGGTGAAGCAAATATTTACCCAGAATTCAATGAGGGTTCAGGTCTATATGTCCGTTCCTCTGAGAGTTTGTGTTTGTTGGGAAAACAAAAGACGCTTGACTTTCTCGCTAGTGTGAGACTTTTACTTTGACATCTTGTCCATACACAAGTCACGGCTAAGTGTTTCATTGAGGTGAAATTAGTCCATTGTGTGCTACTTTATCCTGTTATTTTTGTTTTGTTTTGTTTCCGTCCCTCTCGTTGGGTACTTTTTTTGTTTATATCACTTTTTTCCCACTACCTCCTCTCCTTCCCCCCATACATCCCAGCTGGGCTGGGGGCTGGAAGGGAACCATGAAGGACAAACCCTGGGAGCATGATTGGAACTGGAACTCTCTTCCTGTGTGCCCAGGCAAGCCAGGGCCAGCGTCACGGAGCAGCGGTTGGATGTGAACCATGGATATAATTTTAATTTCCTGGCCAGAGGACCGTGCAATAGGAAGCATTCTTTACTTAGTAGACTCACTCTTCCTGTTTGCAGCTCAGCTCAAAACACCTTGTTTTTTCCCAGAGTGAACAAGCAGAAAAGAAGGGGGCTCTGTGGTAGAAAGGTATGCAGCAGCATACTAATGGATAGATATATATTGGAAGCCGAAGCACATACTGTGGGTGTAGCAGACCGTGGCCTTGGCAAAGGAAAACGCTGTTGATCACACTTCAGTTCTAAGTTCTAATCTTTGTCTTTCACCAGCCAGGTGGTATGTGTGTATATATATATATATATATATATATAAATGGCCAACACTTATCCTCAGACCTAGTGAGGCTTTTTTCTCTAGCCAGCCTAAGTCTCTTAAATTCTCCTAATGGCAATATAGCGGACTTGAACTGCTGACCTTTCTACCACTTACACTACTGCTTTCTCTTCAAACCCTTCTACTTTCAGAGGCATAGAAAGGCCCTCTTTAAACAATTAGACAGATTGAGTTTTGGGAACACACACAAGACAAGAGAAAAGGTAATTATATGTATCAGATTGCCTGGGAGATGTTTTGAAACGGGGGACTTTAAAAAGGGAGCCTTGTGGAGGAGGAGAGGATAGGTTGATCTCTGACCTTCCGAGCAGATCCCATTTCAAAGAGACGCCGTATTTGGAGGTGCCACCGGAGCAAGCTGTTAAACCAATGGCCTTTGACTCCTGCCTGAACATGACAGGTCTTCATCCAAAAGGAGTGGGGGGGATTTATCTGTCAAATGTGAAAACAAGTCGGATGTTGGTAATTATCTTGTGATACCATATTAACAAAAAGGTCTCACAAAATGGCACATAAATGACCACAACCGTTACCATGCCAATGCAGAGACCAAAAGAGGTCAGAGATGTTTTAGAAGAGAGATGGCAGGGCAGCTGGGGTCTTCTGTCTGTAATGGCTTTTGGCTGTACTAGTGTTTAGTTGTGTCTGGCATTTTGAGTGGTTGTTATGAAGGCTCAGATCCCATTCACCCCACCTGTCTGGCTTGATGTGGAAATCTGTGCTTGGCGTTGTGCCAGGCCGGTGGCAGGAACAGGAACTTAATTTCCTGACCAGGAAGTGGTGCCTGAGAGCGGACAGAGCAACTTGGAGAGGACAATATGCACTGCCTTAGTCACACACACACACAAACACATACACACACATATATATACACACACACAAACACATACACACACATATATACACACACACAAACACAGATGTATACACACACACAAACACATACACACACACTCCTCCACCTGCACGTCCCTCTCTCTCTGGTCCTGTCTGCTTTCCCTGCTGACCACTGCAGCATGCTTCCTCATGTTCTACTGGCAGTGATGGATGACGTGTGGGGGTGTGTGTGTGTGTGTGTGTGTGTGTGTGTGTGTGTGTGTGTGTGTGTGTGTGTGTGTGTGTGTGTGTGTGTGTGTGTGTGTGTGTGTGTGTGTGTGTGTGTGTGTGTGTGTGTAGACGTGTGGCAAGGGCGTGATGAGACACAGAACTTCCTGCAGCGGTTTGATGCCCAGCTGGTGCGTGAGGAGAAGAGGTTGGAGGTGGAGGAGGAGGTCAGAGTTCAGGTGAGAGACTGGGCCGTTGGTCTCAACACACACACACTCACTCACGCATACATAAACACACACACACACACACACAAACACTCTCACACACACACTTACACACAAACACACACACACTTCAATCATATATGATCGAGGCGGTCGGTCACATGTTGCAAAATTAGAAATTGTATTATTTCCATTGGATAAAAGTAGATGACTCGGAGCTAGAAAAGTGTATATCATACACTGCAGTTGAGGAACAATGGGAAATAAATTCTGCTTTGAAAGTTGATAAACTTGTAACCCCACTTTTGAGAAAATGGTCCTTGAATGTTTTGGTTCCTACTGGAGAGCTCTTCTTTAAGGATTCACGTGAGACCATTTGCTAAACAGAGTGCGTAGTTTAGTAAACAACCAAAGATGTGAGGACTAAAAGTGGTAAAAGTAGTAGCCTACAATAAGGAAATACACTTAATCTAGTCCTTGGCCTATATCCGGTGCAGGGCATGTTGTTCTTCACGTTACCGTCTCTGGTAAACACACACTATATCAAATAGAATCAAAGTTTATTTCACACATGCACAGGATACAGAAGGTGTAAACGATACAGTGAAATGGTTACTTGCATATTTGTATAGTAGCAATATCAAAAATAGAAAGTGTCCAGATAAAAATATTGTATAAATATTTTACATTTATTAAATGATGCTTAGTGCTCCCCCAGACACACTAACCAACCCCCAGACACGCTAACCAACCCCCAGACACGCTAACCAACCCCCAGACACGCTAACCAACCCCCAGACACGCTAACCAACCCCCAGACACGCTAACCAACCCCCAGACACGCTAGCCAACCCCCAAACACGCTAGCCAACCCCAGACACGCTAACCAACCCCCAGACACTAACCAACCCCCAGACACACCTGGCTAACTTGATGGGTCATGTAATCATCTGGCGAAGTGGAGTCTTTTGTTTGGACATCTAGCTAGCTAAACAATTAACCATAATCTCAGCCCATACTACTGGTAATACAAACGGTTTGTCATAGCTAGCCACCATGCATGAAATGCTGTAGTATGAATCTGAAGGTAGATAAAGCTAACCAATTAGGCTCAATGTTAGCTAGCTAGCTAACATTAGGCTATAACTAGCAATGCAAATGGATTCTGAGATACTAATAATATTACTACACAGATCATACATGTAACGTTAGCTAACAAGCCGGCAAGCTAATGTTTGCTAGCTAGTGAACAGTACGCTTTAACAATGAAAATGCAGTTTAGCCCATGCATTCATGTAAGTCCATCCCTATTAAAAAATAGAAATTCATTATTAACCTTTTAAATAATTTCAGTTCTTCACATGAAAATAATTTTACCTCAAATGAAACAGAATTCACCTTTAAACTGTTGCATATATCAGAAGCGGACTTCAAACGCTGCACATCTGTGAACGATTTCCAACTATGAGACGAGCCGAGGGTTTATGGTGACTGGTGAGCGTGCATGTTAAAAATCTCTCCACAGGTCGATGAGCTGATGAGACAGGAAGTGAAGAATCTCAAGCTGGCTGTGGACCGAGAGAAAGGGAAGAAGAAGAAGAAGGGAAAGAAAGGTGGCAAGAAGGTAAAGAGTAGCTCTGCTCTGCACTCGTGTGGATATGTGGTCTGGACAGTTTGGATGGTGATAGTGAGTTAGGGGGTTAATCCAAGTCATATGATTAGACGTACACATGGTCGGGATGAAGGATTGCACCTTTCGTAGGTCAGCAATAATAGCTTCCATGTGGCATTTAATGTAGGAATAATTTAAAACGGACATCCATAATCTCAAAAGAAAATTATCGTTATGAATTAATATTATGAAATGAAAGTAATCAATCATTGGCCTCATTGTCTGTTGGTGTGAATGTCATTTTATTGTACCTTGCAGCTGTCTTCTCTGGGTTCTGTTTGTCCTTTTCCAAACAAACTAAGTAGATATGAGAACAGTCATTACATTTCTACACTAGTTTCATCCCCACTATTTGCATATACCCTGCACATTCCCCTCCCCCCATATCTAAATTTGTGCAAAATTTGTGAGAATATTTTTGGAAATCTACATGCCAAGCATAAATCATATATTGTGTTCCCTACAGGTTATAGAAAAGAGCAGAAACACTGAACCTATCCTTTCAGACCTCAGTCCTACCTACCTACAGGTTTTTGCAAACATGTTGTTTTAGTATTTCTACAGTAGATTTCCTCAAGGAGAAAGCCTCCCACTTCTATGTCAAAGATAATAAAACAAAATCACTATAGTAAATACTACAGTGGTCTGCAAAAACACTACAGTAAGTACTACAGTATACTACAGTCCACAAAAAACACTACAGTAAATACTAAAGTATATACGACTTTGTTTACTACAGTATTTATACTATAGTAAACTGTAACAGTATACTACAGTGAATAATACAGTTAAGTCTGCAAAAACCCTACAGTGAATACTTAAGCGATAAGGCATGAGGGGGTGTGGTATATGGCCAATATACCACGGCTAATGGCTGTTGGGTGGCAGGTAGCCTAGTGGTTAGAGCATTGGGATAGTAACCGAAAGGTTGCTGGATCAAATCCCTGAGCTGACAAGGTAAAAATATGTCGTTCTGCTCCTGAGCAAGACAGTTAACCCACTTTTCCCCGGGCACCATGGATGTCGATTAAGGCAGCCCCCGCACCTCTCTGATTCAGAGGGGTTGGGTTAAATGCGGAAGACACATTTCAGTTGAAGGCATTCAATTGTACAACTGACTTTCTTATGTATGACGCAACACGGAGTGCCTGGATACATCCCCATATACCACAAACCTCGAGGTGCCTTATCGCTATTATAAACTGGCTACCAACGTAATTAGAGCAGTAAAAATAAATGTTTTGTCATACCCCTGGTATAATGTCTGATATACCACGGCTGTCAGCCAATCAGCAATCAGGGCTCAAACCAACCAGTTTATACTATAGTATTTTTTTCATGTGGTTCTCCAAAGACATATTTGGCAGATTATTTAGTGATTTACTTCAGCCAGAATAGCTGAGCGTGTTGACGTATTGAATCAGTAGGTCTATTTATCTCTTGTTTGTGTCTTGTCCATACTGTAATGCAAGGCATGTGGTAGATAAAGAATGTAAAATCCTAAACCATTTAACATAACCATGGCTCGTTCTTTGAGAGGTGTTCATTTATGGTTTGCTGCCAGCCTTGTAGGCTACGATTGAACATAGTTTCACAGGGGTCCAAAATTCCTGAAGAAAGAGGGGAATTCTTAAATATTTCTGAGAGAGGAACGCCTTTCATAGCAACAGGGAGGTGGTGTATTTACTAAATGAAACATCACATGTATTTTGGTTTATAGGTTGTGTAAGATCATGTCTCTTGGAGTGTTATTCTAGACCAGGAACATGTTGTTATCCCCAAAGACTGACTCACTTTTTCCTTTCAGATGTTTTGTTCTGAACTCAACATCTTCCATGTTGTTACTTTTAGGTTCCCTCTGTATGACGTTTTGTTGAGCTATGAGCTAGACTCCTCTCAGTGTTTTCAGCTGTCTCATGTGCATGTCTGACCATATTGTAGGACATTCCTTGCTTGCTCTGCCAGCTTGGTTGTGGTTTTGGAAGAACCCTCAGTTCCAGAGGAGGCTGGTGGGGGGAGCTATAGGAGGAAGGGCTCAGTGTAATGTCTGGAATGGATTAAATGGAACCGTATCAAACATATGGAAACCACATGTTTGACTCTGGTACATTGATTCCATCCCAGCCATTACACTGAGCCCCTCTTCCTATAGCTCCTCCTACCAGCCTCCACTGCTTAGTCATATGTCTCTATTGTAGAAAAAGAAGAAAGGAAAGAAAGGCAGTAAGAAGAAGAAGAAGAAAGAGAAGGATCTGACTGCCGACAGGTCAGTGTCTGATAATAACTTGGTAGAGAGAAAGAGCAGCTCTATCAGTCTGCCATATGGAGCAGATGATTGGTTGGCAGAGGGCAGGAGTATGATGTCATGGAGTGACCAACACTCCAATAGGCCTGGTTAATGATTATTGTGTTTGTGACCTGCTCCCCCATCCTCAGTTTAACACCATCTCTCTCTCCTTCCCTCTCTCCCTACTTACCATTCTCTCTCTCGCTCGCTCTCCTTTCCTTTCTCTACTTCATGTTTATTTCTCACTTTCATTCCCCTTCTCTCTCACTCTCCGTCCCTCCTCTCTCTCTCTCTCTCTCTCTCTCTCCCTCCTTCTCTCTCCCTCCTCCTCTCTCCCTCCTTCTCTCTCTCTCTCTCTCTCTCTCTCTCCTCTCTCCTCTCTGTCTCTCTCTCTTCAGAACCCTTGAGTCTCTGTATGAAGAGCTGGTACTGGAAGGTTTCTTGATTAGACCCATGAACATCAAGCTCTCTGAGTACATTGGTACAGTACTGACATCTCACACACACACGCATACAGCGCGGAAAGTATTCAGACCCCTTTACTTTTTTCACATTTTGTTACCTTACAGCATTAAAAAAATTATTAAATAGTTTTTTCCCCTCATCAATCTACACACAATACCCCATAATGACAAAGCAAAAACAGGTTTTTAGAAATTATTGCAAATTATTGAAATATCACAGTTACATAAGTATTTAGACCCTTTACTCAGTACTTTGTTGAAGCACCGTAGGCAGCGATTACAGTCTTGAGTCTTCTTGGGTACGATGCTACAAGCTTGGCACACCTGTATTTGGAGAGTTTCCCCCATTCTTCTTTGCAAATACTCTCAAGCTCAGTCAGTTTGGATCGCGTCCGCTGCACAGCTATTTTCAGGTTACTCCAGAGATGTTCGGTTGGGTTCAAGACCGGGCTCTGGCTGGGCCACTCAAGGACATTCAAAGACTTATCCTGAAGCCATTCCTGTGTTGTCTTGGCTGTGTGCTTAGGGTTGTTGTTCTGTTGGAAGGTGAACCTTTTCCCCAGTCTGAGGTCCTGAGCGTTCTGGAGCAGGTTTTCATCAAGGATCTCTCTGTACTTTGCTCCATTCATCTTTCCCTTGATCCTGTCTCCCAGTCCCGTGCCGCTGAAAAACATACCCACAGTATGATGCTGCCACCACCATGCTTCACCGTAAGGATGGTGTCAGGTTTCCTCCAGACCTGATGGATGGCATTCAGGTTTCATCACACCAGATTCTTGTTTCTCATGGTCTGAGAGTCTTTAGGTGCCTTTTGGCAAACTCCAAGTGGGTTGTCATGTGCCTTTTACTGAGGAGTGGCGTCCGTCTGGGTACTCTACCATAAAGGCCTGATTGGTGGAGTTCTGCAGAGATGGTTGTCCTTCTGGAAGGTTCTCCCATCTCCACAGAGGAACTCTGGTGCTCTGTCAGAGTGACCATCGGGTTCTTGGTCACCTCCCTGACCAAGGTTCTTGGGGATCTTCAATGATACAGAAATGTTTTGGTACCCTTCCCCAGATCTGTGCCTCGACACAATCATTTCTCTGAGCTCTACGGACAATTCCTTCAACCTCATGGCTTGGTTTTTGCTCTGACATGCACTGTCAACTGTGGGACCTTTATATAGACAGGTGTCTGCCTTTCCAAATAATGTCCAATCAATTGAATTTACCACAGGTGGACTCCAATCAAGTTGTAGAAACATCTCAAGGATGATCAATGGAAACAGGATGCACCTGAGCTCAAATTTTGAGTCTCATAGTAAAGTGTCAGAATACTTATGTAAATAAGGTATCTCTGTTTTGTATTTTATATACATTTTCCAAAAATGTCTAAAACCTGTTATCGCTTTGTATTTATGGGGTATTGTGTGTAGATTTATGAGAATATATATTTTTTTATATACATTTTAGAATAAGGCTGTAATGTAACAAAATTTTGAAAAAGTCAAGGGGTCTGAATACTTTCTGAATGCGCTGTACAGTACATATAAAATGTCAGGGACTTAGGTCTGGCTTCAGTCAATTGGATAATCCTTAGTCACAGCTATATGAATGTTCATGCATAGGTGTGTGTCTGTGTGCTTTGGTGTGTGTGTCTACTTGCTTTGGGGTGTGTGTCTGCATGCTTTGGGGTGTGTGTCTGCATGCTTTGGGGTGTGTGTCTGCATGCTTTGGTGTGTGTGTCTGCATGCTTTGGTGTGTGTGTCTGTGTGCTTTGGGGTGTGTGTCTGCGTGCTTTGGGGTGTGTGTCTGCGTGCTTTGGTGTGTGTGTCTGCGTGCTTTGGTGTGTGTGTCTGCGTGCTTTGGTGTGTGTGTCTGCGTTCTTTGGTGTGTGTGTCTGCGTTCTTTGGTGTGTGTGTCTGCGTGTTTTGGGGTGTGTGTCTGCGTGCTTTGGGGTGTGTGTCTGTGTGTTTTGGGGTGTGTGTCTGCGTGCTTTGGGGTGTGTGTCTGTCTGCGTAATTTTGTATGTGTGTCTGCATGCTTTGGTGTGTGTGTCTGCGTGCTTTGGTGTGTGTGTGTATGAAAAGGTGTGTTTGCTCACGAGTGTCTAGTAGGGCCAGCTGGATATCAGACAGGGAGCCTGCCTCATCTCCACAGGGATTTATGACTCAATATCCCACTCTGTGCCTCATTCCCTCCATGCCTCCCGCCCTAGATGTCTCGCTGTGGCCATGTTGCAACAAGGTTCAGGATGACACCACACTCTATCATGTTGAACAGACAGACACACGCGCCTGGCTCCCCCGAGGCTCCCCTAAACCAGTTACTGTTGGTTTCAATTACAGTTGAAGTCGGAAGTTTACATACACCTTAGATAAATACATTTAAACTCAGTTTTTCACAATTCCTGACATTTAATCCTAGTAAACATTCCCTGTCTTAGGTCAGTTAGGATCACCACTTGATTTTAAGAATGTGAAATGTCAGAATAATAGTAGAGAGAATGATTTATTTCAGCTTTTATTTCTTTCATCACATTCCCAGTGGGTCAGAAGTTTACATACACTCAATTAGTATTTGGTAGCATTGCCTTTAAGTTGTTTATCTTGGGTCAAACGTTTCGGGTAGCCTTCCACAAGCTTCCCACAATAAGTTGGGTGCATTTTGGCCCATTCATCCTGACAGAGCTGGTGTAGGCCTCCTTGCTTGCACACGCTTTTTCAGTTCTGCCCACACATTGTCTATGGGATTGAGGTCAGGGCTTTGTGATAGCCACTCCAATACCTTGACTTTGTTGTCCTTAAGCCATTTTGCCACAAATTTGGAAGTATGCTTGGGGTCATTGTCCATTTGGAAGACCCATTTGCGACCAAGCTTTAACTTCCTGACTGATGTCTTGAGATGCTGCTTCAATATATCCACATAATTTTTCTTCTTCATGATGCCATCTATTTTGTGAAGTGCATCATTTGACTCAAATTATGTCAATTAGCCTATCAGAACCTTCTAATGCCATGACATCATTTTCTGGAATTTTCCAATCTGTTTAAAGGCACATTCAACTTAGTGTATGTAAACTTCTGACCCACTGGAATTGTGATACAGTGAATTATATGTGAAATAATCTGTCTGTAAACAATTGTTGGAAAAATTACTTGTTTCATGCACAAAGTAGATGTCTTAATCAACTTGCCAAAACTATAGTTTGTTAACAAGAAATGTATGGAGTGGTTGAAAAACAAGTTTTAATGACTCCAACCTGAGTGTATGTAAACTTCCGACTTCAACTGTATATCCACATACTGTGCCTTTGATGTTGGGAGGGAGTTTGGAATGATTGAGGAGAAGAGTTCGGCAAGAGGGACAGAGAAATAGATGTTGATGTCTTGTCCATGATAGTGGCTTAAATACCTCCCCTTATTTCAGCATCTAGTTATACTGTGGCTAGAACTGAAATAAGACATCCATCAGACAACAGCCAATCAATGTCTTAGTTTCATTGGTACAGGTTTCTGCTGAGTTGATTTATGTCTGAAGAAATGCATCAGTCAATGTACAAAGAGCAAATTCCATACCTCAAAGAACAAGACTATTGTCTGATGGATGTCTGACTTCCCTCCCTCCCCCCCTCTCTCTCTCCCCCTCCCTCCCTCTCTTCCCCACTCCCTCCAGGTGAGTTCAGCTACCTGGGTACGACCCTGCGCCAGGCAGACATTGAGCCCATGCCCTCTCTGTCAGACGTCAGACAGCTCATTGCCCTTTATGGGATCCTGCCTCTGGGTGAGTGAGAGAGCGCCCATCCCATCCACTCTCATCATTGTGACTGTGATCACATCACCCCACAACCTGGCCGCGCTAGTCTGATTCATACTTATTGTACTTGCAACACACACACACACACCTTACATACTATACAGTATAACATTACTCACTAATATCTGGATGTGTGCGCTGGATCAGTTCTGTATTGTATCCCTCTTTTAAAGCCACCTTCCTATGATGCCATAAGGCCCATGATAACAGTTCGGGTTTATTCAGGATGTCTGTATGAAAGTCAGTTCAGGACTGCTTTCCTATGAATCAATTTGATTGAGAGGATAGGTACAAGAAATTGACCATGACCACCTCATAATCCACCTCAGTGCCCTGCCCATGTCTCCCTGCTGTGGCAGGACTAAGAGCGGGCACAACAGCTCCCAGAGACAGAACGGAAAACCCTAGAGTGCCACGGATGGCATGGCATACATTTTTCAGGGCAGAGTGTATGTGATGTGTTTGAGGTGTGTGTGAGAGGTGTGTGTCTGTGGGGGGCCTTGCGACCTGTGTGTGACCCTGGCTGCTCTTAACCAGCAGCTTTGATCCTTTAGTCACTCTCTTCTGGCTGAGCCTTTCTGTCACTGTCGCTGCCACCACTATGCTAGAGCTGCAGAACACAGGGGAGTCCGGTAACAGTGGTCCAGAACCCAGAATAGAATAGAACAGTACAGAGAAGAACATAGAATACCAGAGGAGAGTAGAGGAGAGGAGAGGAGAACAGAATAGAATAGAACAGAACAGAAATACAGAATAGAATAGAACAGAACAGAAATATAGAATAGAACAGAACAGAAATACAGAATAGAATAGAACAGAATAGAACAGAAATGCATAACAGAAATACAGAATAGAAGTACAGAATAGAACAGAACAGAATAAAACAGAAATACAGAACAGAATAGAACAGAACATAATAGAACAGAACATAATGGAATATTCCACATCACTAGATAATCTAGAAGCAGCAACTGGGCTGAAGCTAATCCAGGGACCCTAATGGTAATAGATTACAACTCACTGACGTTCACCCCTGAAGGGACGTGATCTTTCTCCCCAGCACGTCTCATGTCACTTGGCGTTAAGACCCATTTCCATCCCATCCCCCTACGCCAGCGTCGTGGACCCCCAGATGGAGCTCCTGAAGAGGGGAGGGTTACTGAACAAACAGGCCACCCACCCTGGAGAAGAAGAGGATGTCTTTCAGCACCTCAGACCTAATCAAAGGCAATATGACTACCAGAGGCCTGGATGGGCTGGTGTCGATGTCCATCACCACCACCACCACCATCATAATCACTACCACCACCACCTTCGTCACTAGCACCACCACCACTACCATCACCACCACCATCACCACCACCACCACATCCACCATCACCACCACCACCACCATCACCACCACATCCACCACCACCACCACTACCATCACCACCATCACCACCACATCCACTACCATTACCATCACCACCACCACCTCCATCACCACCACCACCACCACCACCACTACCATCACCACCACCACTATCACCACCACCTCCATCACCACCACCACCACCACCACCATCACCACCACCACCACCATCACCACCACATCCACCACCACCATCACCACCATCACCACCACATCCACCACCACTACCACTACCATTACCACCATCACCACCACCACCACCATCACCACCACATCCACCACCACCACCACTACCATCACCACCATCACCACCACATCCACTACCATTACCATCACCACCACCACCTCCATCACCACCACCACCACCACTACCATCACCACCACCACTATCACCACCACCTCCATCACCACCACCACCACCACCATCACCACCACATCCACCACCACCATCACCACCATCACCACCACATCCACCACCACTACCACTACCATTACCACCACCACTACCACCATCACCACCACCACCTCCATCACCACCACCACCACCACCACTACCACCACCACCACATCCACCATCACTATCACCACCATAACCACCATCACCACTAACACCACCATCACCACCACCACCACATCCACCACCACTACCACCACCACTACCATCACCACTACCACCATCACCACTACTACCACATCCACCATAACCACCATCACCACTAACACCACCATCACCACCACATCCACCACCACTACCATTACCACCACTACTACCACTACCACCTCCACCATCACCACCACCATCACCTCCATCATCACATACTACAGTTTATTTATATCTGCACTGTGTACACACAACACTGCCTAAGCTTCCACCTCTTTTTATGAAATTAATCACAATAGGACATTGTTTTGTTTTGTTGTTCCCAGAATTTTATTCTCATTCTCATTCTCACCAAGAGTTGGCTCAGTTTCAGCTACTCTATGATGATTCAGAGATTCCTTAGAGACTATAATGGGGTCAGTAGCAAGCCAGGAGGGAGGCTTGCAAGATCGTGTCCTTGGATGGAGAGATATCTCTGTGAACTACCTTTGTTAGCGATTCACAGCCAATTATCCATACTGGCTTCTATCTCATTCTCAGTGGTGTCTGAGACATTTGGTGAACCACTTGGAGAGATTACTCAAGGACTAGATGAAAAGTTTGCACCTGTTATTTTCACAAGAAAGTGACAACATTTGAACATGATAGTGTTCCTTCTTTTAACCTGTGTTTGACCTTATTGTACAAGCTTCTACATTTCATTTCCTATGGAAAAGGACAAGTGCACGTTGCACTAGTCAATTGATCGGCTAATCTGTCCCAGATGGGTTAGAGGCAGGAAAGAGATCATCATTAGACCTTAATGGGAGGAGTAGTCTTCTAATCAGTGTTCATAGTGTACCTAATGAACTAACACTGTGACCTGATCTAACAGAGAGTGAACTAACCCAATAAACAGCCTGCAGCATAGAGGGAGAGAGAACAGAGGCCAGAGCCTGTTGCCAGCTATTGTAGTTTTAATGAGTTCCGGTCAGAGCAGCAGGAGCGGGACTTCTTGGCTGGACCTACCCCAGGGACAGGAGGGGATTCCTGGGGATAAGGGTTACACGGCTGCACCTGCTCTGGGTCTCTAGGTCTAGAGGTTAATGGAGGGGTGTTGTGATTGGATGTGTTTACTCTCACGTTCTGTGTCCTGGCCCTCTGGCCTCTGTCCAGCCTGGACTTTTAATCACGGTTAGTATCAGAGAGCACACAATGCTGCACCCTCACCCCAGCCTCATCCCAGCCTCAGCACCAGCCCAGCCTCACAGCAGCCTCACTGCAGCCTCAGCGCACCCTCAGCCCAGCCTCAGTCCAGCCTCAGCCCACCCTCAGTCCAGCCTCAGTCCAGCTTCACCCAGGTTCAGTCCAGCTTCATCCCAGCCTAACCCCAGCCGCAGCCCCACTTCATACCAGCCTCAGCTCCAGCCTCAGTCCAGCCTCAGCCCACCCTCAGTCCAGCCTCAGTCCAGCTTCACCCAGGCTCAGTCCAGCTTCATCCCAGCCTAACCCCAGCCGCAGCCCCACTTCATACCAGCCTCAGCTCCAGCCTCGTCCCAGCCTCATCCCTGCCTCAGCCCCTGCCTCAGCCCCTGCCTCAGCCCCAGCCTCAGCCCCAGCCTCAGCCCCAGCCTTAGCCCCAGCCCAGCGTCATCCAGCTGGGTAATTAATACCAGTTAACCTGTTAGGGAGCGGCGGCAGTGTTCAGAGGTTTGGAGAGTCTGACGTGCCCAAAGTAAAATGCCTGGTACTCAGGCCCAGAAACTAGGATATGGACATAGTAGCATTGGATAGAAAAAACTCAGAAGTTTCTAAAACTGTTAAGTAATGTCTGTGGGTATAACAGAACTGATTTGGCAGGTGAAAACCCGAGAAAAATCCATACGGAAAATGTGATTCTGTGAAGTGACACTTTACCCATTGACATGCTATAGAATGACAATCAAATGCTATACTTTCGCCGTAAAGCCTTTTTGAAATCTGACAACGCTGTGAGATTACCAAGATTCTAAGCGTTTGAATGGTCTGCAACACTTGTATTTTCATGAATGTTTAATATTACTATTTTTCTAATTTGAATTTGGCGCTCTGCATTTTTCCGGATGTTGTCGTAGGTGGGGCGACAGCGCCCCACTGCTCCTAGCAGCACTGCTGCTGCCGAGGCCCTCAGAGACCTCACAGGAGCTACAAACATCTATAGTGACCTTATGGCTCTATTCAATCCGCATGGTGGAAGTTCAGCTTTACACTGTGATTGAAATTTAAAGGCAATGTTCCCGCTTTAGATTCACCATAAACGCTGCATCTGTCGTCTCATTGGGTAATGACCTTTACATCTCTATCTGGAATCTGCAATGCCTCAGCTTTTCCAGACTGAATAGACCCCTTAGTCTCACAGGTTCATGGTTGCTGCTGTGTTGTCCTACTACTAGTGTATTCACAGCTTGGCTCAGTGCAGTCTGGAGGTTACATTATACAGTCCTGTCCTGGTCCGGCCCGGTTGCCATCAATGGTAAGAATTACTACCACCTAACCATCACCATCTATATGTTATTATCCTCTCTCTCCCTCTCTCCCTCTCTCCCTCTCTCCCTCCCAGGTTCCCAATCCGTCCATCAGAAGGCTCCCCTGATGAAGACTCTGCTGCTGGCTGGTCCTGGAGGCGTAGGAAAGAGGATGCTGGTCCATGCTCTGTGCACTGAGACCGGGGCCAACCTCTTCAACCTGTCCCCCAGAAACCTGGCTGGGAAGTACCCTGGCAGGAGCTGCCTCCAGTACCTACTGCACATGGTCTTCAAGGTGGGCACCACACTGGGATTTTTATTTTTTTCAATCTGCTACTGTACATAGTGATGAAGGCAGGAGTGATTGACAGACGTAGCCTGCATCAAGGGTAGAGGTCATTGTCTGGTTTGATTCAGATAGTATATGCACACATACTGTATACCCCACAAAAACACTTTGGCAGTGAGCATGATTCATTATCAGTGTTGTGAATGAAATGCCTGCTGGTGAAGTCAGGAATAAGCTGCAATATGAGCTTGATGTTGCTATGTGTTGCTATGTCAGCTTGATGTTGCTATGTGTTGCTATGTCAGCTTGATGTTGCTATGTGTTGCTAGCTTGATGTTAATCAGATCAACATAGTTGTCTATCAGTTAACACAGTTATTGTTCACGGTTCCCCTGTGACATTCTGCACCACTGACTCATCTGAGACATGGAGGGGGGACGGGGGACATGAGAGAAGAGAGAGACATGGGGGGAGAGAGAGATTTGTCTTGCTTGGACACCTCTCTATGCAGCTGTCTTGAGAGGCAAACAAGCCAGGAGCCCATAGCCACTAGAGACATTGTTCTGAATCTCGCCTGTCAGCACCTCATTGGTCGGCACCCTCTCTAAGTGCATTCTGGGATCAGGAGCGTGTCCTGACAGCACTTCCTGCTTGCTGAGGCAGTGTTGGTGTCTAAAAGGCTTGTAACATTTGGGTGTGGCTGCCTCCATCACCCCAAGTTGTTTTTGTCAATGCCAGCCATGGAAACACTGCAAGTCCACAATATTGTTTCTCCATAAGCCTGTCTGTGTCATTAACTAAAGACTTACTATTTCTTCCTCCCATATGGGACATAAGGCAACAATGAGCTCCTTCCAACGCTCTCTGTCCTTGGCCACGTGTTGTGATACGAGATGTTCATCTTGGCCAGCTCGTCCGTCACAGTTCTGCACCAGGTATTCTTCTTCTCCCTGGTAGAGTCCACCTTTTTGGGATGCCTTGTTGCTCCATTCGGAAAACATGACCAAGCCAACACGTTCTTCTGATCTTGATTTGATGTGTGATGCTCTGGCTTTTGGACTTCCTTTAGAGTTTGTGGCTGGTGATTTTATTTGGCCAGAAAATGCAGCAAATTCTTCAGAGGCATCCATTATGGAATGCCTCAACCTTCTTAATGTCCGCTTTGACAACCCACCTGCATTCAGACCCATACAACAGGATGGACTTTACATCGCTGAATTACAGAGACCATTGGTTTAGAATAAGGTTTAGGTTAAGGTTTAGAATAAGGTTTAGGTTAAGGTTTAGAATAAGGATTAGGGTAAGGTTTAGAATAAGGATTAGGTTAAGGTTTAGAATAAGGATTAGGTTAAGGTTTAGAATAAGGATTAGGGTAAGGTTTAGAATAAGGATTAGGGT
This sequence comes from Brachymystax lenok tsinlingensis, assembly GCA_030435695.1. Taxonomy (NCBI): domain Eukaryota; kingdom Metazoa; phylum Chordata; class Actinopteri; order Salmoniformes; family Salmonidae; genus Brachymystax; species Brachymystax lenok. The sequence goes on from CM059814.1 coordinate 62,564,379, forward strand.
AAGGTTTAGAATAAGGATTAGGGTAAGGTTTAGAATAAGGATTAGGGTAAGGTTTAGAATAAGGATTAGGTTAAGGTTTAGAATAAGGATTAGGTTAAGGTTTAGAATAAGGATTAGGGTAAAGTTTAGAATAAGGATTAGGGTAAGGTTTAGAATAAGGATTAGGGTAAGGTTTAGAATAAGGTTTAGGGTAAAGTTTAGAATAAGGATTAGGGTAAGGTTTAGAATAAGGATTAGGGTAAAGGCTAAGTTTAGTGTTAGGATAAGGGTTATGGTTAGGGCTAGGGTTAGGAGATACACTGTAGTTTAAATGTTACTGATAGTCCAGTTAATGTACGACTTGTGTGTGGGTGTTCTTTGATTTGATTTGTGTCCGTGTGAGACTGATGTTTCTGCTGGTTAGACTGTTTGTTTTGTGAAGGTTACCTCTTTTGCCCGTATGGGGGAGAGTTGTTTGTACATTGGCCTTAATGTGTGAAATAAAGAGGTGAAGGTTTCTCCTCTGTGTTGCTTTGTGTTGTTCTGCTGTGGCAGGTGGCTCGCCAGCTGCAGCCCTCTGTAATCTGGATCGGAGATGCAGAGAAAACCTTTTATAAGAAAGTCCCAAAGCTGGAGAAAGAGGTACGTTCTCTACACAACAGCAGCATATCTCAATACCACTGTTCATCTCGTCAACAAAAATAGTGAATCAAATATTCCGCAAACACATATTTTTCAGTGGCAGTTGACAAGACTATAACTGACTAAATAGACCCAGAAAAAAAGAAAAAAGAAGAGACTAAATTATCTCTGTGACTAAAATCTGTTGGACTGAACAAGAGTTTTTGGACAGATTGAGAGCTTTTCAGTGATACGTACAGTTAATATTATCAGAACAGATGCCCAGTGCAGTTCTGTTCATGAGTGTGGGCAGACAGGCTCCACTCCGGCTTCGCCTCCGATTATACACATTGGGCAGGCAACTCTGTTGCTTCCTCGTAGCTAACCAGTCACCACCAGCCTTCTAGTTAGATACCACCCTTTGCCTGGTTAAGAAACACAAGATGCTTTACAAAATGAAAAACAGCATTAAGTTTAATAGTTAAACAACAGTCTAGCTATGTTTTTCTCTCCCTTGAGTATAGAAACGTTTTTGAATTTGTAGTCTCGCACAACACTTGCACTTTCCTCACTGCATTTTGTAGCCAGGTTCTGTCGCCGACGTACTGGCCAAGTCTCCCTCTTTTCCTCCCAGAAAATGGCTCTAATGTAGCCATTACTTTTCAAAAGATATGACTCATAATACCAGCGCTACATTAGTTTTTTTTCTCTCGTGGGGACGTTCTACAACTAGGCTACTTGTGGACTCGATTGGGACTCGAGGTTAAGTGGATCGGCTACATCACTGGGTGAAACAGTCATTAACTCCCATTCAAAGTCATTAGCACTCGTACTGTACTACTTCTGGACATCACTGTGTCAGTGGAACGTTGATAACGATGACACCTCAGAGTGACGGAGGTGCAACACATACTGCTTTACCAATACTTTACATCTACATCTCTCTCTCTCTCTCTCTCTCTCTCTCTCTCTCTGTCTGACTCTCTCTCTGACTCTCTCTCTCTCTCTCTCTCTCTCTCTCTCTCTTTTTCCTCATCAATCTACACACAATAAATACCCCATAATGACAAAGCAAAAAACAGGTTTTTAGACACTTTTGCTAATTTATTAAAAATCAAACACTGAAATATGACATTTCCATAAGAATTCAGACCCTTTACTCAGTACTTTGTTGAAGCCCCTTCGGCAGTGATTACAGCCTTGAGTCTTCTTGAGTATGACGCTACAAGCTTGGCACACCTGCATTTGGGGAGTTTCTCCCATTCTTCTCTGCAGATCCTCTCAAGCTGGAGAGCGCCGCTGCACAGCTCTTTTCAGGTCTCTTCAGAGATGTTCGATCGGGTTCTGCGTTGTCTTGCCTGTGTGCTTAGGGTCTTGTTTCTCATGGTCTGAGAGTCATTTAGGTGCCTTTTGACAAACTCCAAGCAGGCTGTCATGTGCCTTTTACTGAGGAGTGGCTTCCGTCTGGCCACTCTACCATTAAGGCCTTATTGGTGGAGTGCTGCAGAGATGGTTGTCCTTCTGGAAGGTTCTCCCATCACCACAGAGGAACTCTGAATCTCTGTCAGAGTGGTATCGGGTTCTTGGTCACCTCCCTGACCAAGGCCCTTCTCCCTCGATTGCTCAGTTTGGCCAGGCGGCCGGCTCTAGGAACAGTCTTGGTGGTTCCAAACTTCTTCCATTTAAGAATGATGGAGACCACGGGGTTCTTGAGGACCTTCAATGCTGCAGACATTTTTTGGTACCCTTCCCCAGATCTGTGCCTTGACAAAATCCCGTCTCGTAGCTCTACGTACAATTCCTTCAACCTCATGGCTTGGTTTTTGCTCTGACATGCACTGTCAACTGTGCGACCTTATATAGACAGGTGTGTGCCTTTTCAAATCATGTCCAATCAATTGAATTTAACACAGGTAGACTTCAATAAAGTTGTAGAAACATCTCAAGGATGATCAATGGAAACAGGATGCACCTGAGCTCAATTTCGAGTCTCATAGCAATGGGTCTGAATACTTATGTAAATAAGGTATTTCTGTTTTTTTTCGCTTTGTCATTATGGGGTATTGTGTGTAGATTGGTGAGGAAAAACATTGATTTAATCCATTTTAAAATAAGGCTGTAACGTAACAAAATGTGGAAAAGGGGAAGGGGTCTGAATACTTTCCGAATGCACTGGATGTAATATCTATGTAGGCTGAATTAAGAATGTATATGGCCAGATAGTTGTTATATATTCTTATATATATGTGTTGGTAGGATAAGGCTATGTCTGTTTGGTCACATGGAAGTCAGTGATGTATGTTTACTACAAATGTGATGTGACTAAAAAGTGACTAAAATTAAAGGCCATTTAGTTGACAAAAATGGCCCACTGTTTGTGTCATTTTGACAATAACTAGACTAAATCGTTATTCAATTGACAAAAACTTGTCTAAAACGTAATGATATTTTAGTCAAAATGACTAAGACTAGACTAAATCTCAAAAAGAGTGCAGTTATTAGCACAGCTCAATACCAGCCCTCGACACACTACAGTGCACATTGACAAACCGTGTGATCAAGGGACTTGTTTTGACAAGAATGTTTCCGTAGCAGATTGTCAAGTAACCTTCTCCATTATTGTATTGTTTGTGAATGAACTAAAGTGGGACCCACATCCATTGTTGGGTAACATGGGTTATATGAGATGACAGCTGTGAGCAGTTGAAAATGGGGACATCTTGAATTTACAAATGAGTTTATGCTGCCCTCATGTGGCCGGTAATAACTCTCAACCCCTCCTCCTTGCCCCCTCTCTATCTCTCTCTCTCCCTCTCCTCCCTCTCTATCTCCATCCCTATCTCCATCACCCTCTCTCTCTCCCTCTCCTCCCTCTCTCTCTATCTCCATCCCTATCTCCATCACCCTCTCTCTCTTCTCTCTCTCTCTCCACTTCCTCTCCTTCTCCCTCTCTCCCTCTCTTTCTCTCTCTCTCTCCTCTCCCCCTCTCTAGATGGAGCCTAAGCGTCTAAAGAAGGACCTAGTAAAGTTGCTGAAGTCCGTGAAGCCTGAGGATCGTGTTCTGGTCATAGGAACATCCCGGAGGCCCTTTGACGCAGACCTCAAGCCCTTCTGTAAAGTCTATAGGAAGATCATCCTCATCCCCAGACCTGACTACGCCTCCAGACTGGGTGGGGTATCTATAGTAGTCTATATTGGTTTATAGTGGTCTATATTGGTTTATAGTGGTTCATAGTGGTCTATATTGGTTTATATTGGTCTATATTGGTTTTTAGTGGTCTATATTGGTTTATAGTAGTCTATATTGGTTTATAGTGGTTTATAGTGGTCTATAGTGGTCTATATTGGTTTATAGTGGTCTATATTTGCCTACATTGGTTTATATTGGTTTATAGTGGTCTATATTGGGTTATAGTGGTCTATGGTGGTCTATATCTAGGCAAACCTGATGGCTATGGACAGACAGACATTCCCTAAAGCCCCCAGAAATGAGTTGACATGAAAAATACTGGTGGAATGCATTTCATATGATAGGCCCACCAGTAAACATGCATCTTTTCAAATAAAATGTTGTATTCATTGCCCACTTCTGGTTTGAACTCTAACCTTTCTATCCCTGTCTCTGCTGTGTCCTCCAGTGCTGTGGAGGGAGCTGCTGTGTGGCGTCGGTGCTCGCCTCACCCCCAGCCTGGACCTGAGCTCCCTGGCCAAGGTGACAGACGGCTACACCCAGGGCCACATCCTGCAGGCTGTGAGGCTGGTGCTGACCCCTCGCAGGCTGGCCCAGCAGACTACCAGACCACTGACCGCTGAAGAGTTCATCCCTCCACTGGCCAGACAGGACCCCGTCTACAAAGAGGAGGAGGAGGCCTTTAAGGTTCAGTAGCATCAATCAATTAATCACCTTTGATTTGTATAAAGCATTTTTACATATGTTTACCACCAAAGTGCTCAGCATAGCCTTACTCCCACAGAAATCAGAGGAGACAATTGGAAAGCTCCTATTTAGGAGGAAGGAAGGGGTTGTTTTGCCGTTATAACAGTTCAAATTGTCCTCTGTAGCTCAGTTGGTAGAGCATGGTCCTCTGTATCTCAGTTGGTAGAGCATGGTCCTCTGTAGCTCAGTTGGTAGAGCATGGTCCTCTGTAGCTCAGTTGATAGAGCATGGTCCTCTGTATCTCAGTTGGTAGAGTATGGTCCTCTGTATCTCAGTTGGTAGAGCATGGTCCTCTGTATCTCAGTTGGTAAAGCATGATCCTCTGTATCTCAGTTGGTAGAGTATTGTCCTCTGTATCTCAGATGGTAGAGCATGGTCCTCTGTAGCTCAGTTGGTAGAGCATGGTCCTCTGTATCTCAGTTGGTAGAGCATGGTCCTCTGTATCTCAGTTGGTAGAGCATGGTCCTCTGTATCTCAGTTGGTAGAGCATGGTCCTCTGTAGCTCAGCTGGTAGAGCATGGTCCTCTGTATCTCAGTTGATAGAGCATGGTCCTCTGTATCATAGTTGGTAGAGCATGGTCCTCTGTATCATAGTTGGTAGAGCATGGTCCTCTGTATCTCAGTTGGTAGAGCATGGTCCTCTGTAGCTCAGTTGGTAGAGCATGGTCCTCTGTAGCTCAGTTGGTAGAGCATGGACCTCTGTAGCTCAGTTGGTAGAGCATGGACCTCTGTAGCTCAGTTGGTAGAGCATGGTCCTCTGTAGCTCAGTTGGTAGAGCATGGTCCTCTGTAGCTCAGTTGGTAGAGCATGGACCTCTGTAGCTCAGTTGGTAGAGCATGGACCTCTGTAGCTCAGTTGGTAGAGCATGGACCTCTGTAGCTCAGTTGGTAGAGCATGGTCCTCTGTAGCTCAGTTGGTAGAGCATGGTCCTCTGTATCTCAGTTGGTAGAGTATGGTCCTCTGTATCTCAGTTGGTAGAGCATGGTCCTCTGTAGCTCAGTTGGTAGAGCATGGTCCTCTGTATCTCAGTTGGTAGAGCATGGACCTCTGTAGCTCAGTTGGTAGAGCATGGTCCTCTGTATCTCAGTTGGTAGAGCATGGTCCTCTGTATCTCAGTTGGTAGAGCATGGTCCTCTGTAGCTCAGTTGGTAGAGCATGGTCCTCTGTAGCTCAGTTGATAGAGCATGGTCCTCTGTATCATAGTTGGTAGAGCATGGTCCTCTGTATCTCAGTTGGTAGAGCATGGTCCTCTGTATCTCAGTTGGTAGAGCATGGTCCTCTGTAGCTCAGTTGGTAGAGCATGGTCCTCTGTATCTCAGTTGGTAGAGCATGGACCTCTGTAGCTCAGTTGGTAGAGCATGGTCCTCTGTATCTCAGTTGGTAGAGCATGGTCCTCTGTATCTCAGTTGGTAGAGCATGGACCTCTGTATCTCAGTTGGTAGAGCATGGCCCTCTGTATCTCAGTTGGTAGAGTATGGTCCTCTGTATCTCAGTTGGTAGAGTATGGTGTTTGCATCTTAGGATAGTGGGTTAATATGTAAGTGGCTTTGGTTAAAAGCGTCTGCTAAATGGTATATTATTATATTAAAAACATGTTTTTGCCTTTGTTTTGCTGATTGGTCTACATCTATTATCATAATCAGATATGAATTCAGTATTATTACTATTATCATTATTTTATTATGAATTCAGTATTATAATCAGATATCAATTCAGTATTTTCCGATGAACTCCATATATACAGATGAGAGTCGTGATCCAACAATCACCACATGAGGGCGCTGTGTTCCTACAGTTAGTAAGGAAATGCCACTGTATAACAGGTTTTATTTTCTCCGACGGTGGATTGATGGCTGTGAATGTGTTGCCAGATGTGGTACGGCAAGACACCTTTGGGTAAGAAGAGGGCACGGGCGGCCAAGGCCATCGAGGAGGAGGGAGAGTCGGGAAAGGACAAAGACAAGCGGGGCAGTGGGAAGAAGACAGGGAAAGAAGAGAAAAGCAAGAAGAAAAATAAGTAAATGCCAAAAACAAAAGATAGACGTCGTCAGCATTGCGGGGGTATACAGATAGGGACTTTCAGGGGATGTGATTTACATGCCTAGTTCTTAGATATGATGGACGATACATTTACTATCAGTCTATGAATGTTAATGTCGTGACAACAGTATAACGGTAACAGACGATCATGTTATGATCGTAATGAAAGAAGTATCTGTTTATCTTGTATGAGACCAGATATAAAGTATGTAAAATAAATGTTATCGCAGTGTAAATATTTAACATGGAAATAAGTGTTCTTGATTTTAGTCCAAATGGATCACAGCAGTATAATTTCAGGAGATTCTGTTTAGGGGATGTTTATTTTCAGTCTATTTTGACCATTATAAACTAATTAGCCTTGTTGATGAGCGCTGAGTTGTTTAAACTGGGGGTTCTGAGCTGCATTGGGAGGAGGGGGGCGTACTGAGACTCACAAACCCCCCGAAATACACCCCGTCGCAGCCGAGCCCCGGGCTCCCCTCTCTCCCCTGTCCTGAGACAAATCATCATTAACCATCTCCAGAACCGAGAGACCGTGCAACTATGGAGGGATTCCTCTCAAATGTTAGCTGCTAACCGCAATGATGAAAAGACACAGCAGAAAGATAAATGAATTAATGAAACAAACGGTGCCTTGTATTTCCTGTCCGTGTCCCTTTCTCTCTCTCTCTCTCTCTCTCTCTCTCTCTCTCTCTCTCTCTCTCTCTCTCTCTCTCTCTCTCTCTCTCTCTCTCTCTCTCTCTCTCTCTCTCTCTCTCTCTCTCTCTCTCTCTCCTCAGCCATCGTTGGGTTTGCGTGGCTTCTGTGCCATAGAGTCTGTTAATTAGCCTGTGTAATTGTCATTGTTGCCAGTTACAGCCAGGGGGCTTCAGGCAGAGAGGCACTGTGCAGTGTAGCAGCACCTTGTCCCAGGTCGCCCCGTGTTACTGTTTACACCCAGTTAGCGCTAACAAGCCAGCCTGCCCTGCCAAGCGGCTGACCCACTTCCCAAGCCTCTTCTAGCTCCCCAAGGACCAACTACCCCCCTTCACTGGACATCTTTAATCAAGTATTAGTCAATGGGAAACCAGATCCCCATTGTCCACCACAGCATAACCCTAACCCTGCATCTGTACCCCTCTTGTCTGTTGGGTGTCTGTGTCTACCCCCCTCCCCCTCTTATCCCTGTCTTTATTGCCATCCTCTACCTTCCCTTTCTGTCTGTCTGTCTTTCTCTCTCTGTCCCATCCCATCGCTCTCTCCTCTCTCCTTCTTCTCCATCCCATCTCTCCTCCTGCCAGGTGGGTTTACAGAGCGTAACAAACACTGTCACCTTTCCTGCTCCTTGTAGCTTAAACCAACATCTAATTGAATTATTCATGTGTGTGGACCATCGCCTTCTCACCCCAGAAAGGCCCTTTATGTGACGACGAAGCTGTTTTTTACTCCAGTGGTGTTCCCTTTGGGATCTATTTACTGTAGTATGACTGAGGTGAACCACGACGTGCATTTATCCAGAATAACACATTCACAATGTCTTAATGCACAGATAATTAGAAAATACGGAAAGACAGCATTGTGTTTGGTTAATGTGATGGTTACTAGCGTTAGTATCAGCTGACCTGTATCTCAGACAGACATATTATTTTTATTTTGCCCATCTTCTCCTCCTTCATGCTTAATTTCTTCATTTCCGTAAGACTGGATTTCTCTCTGCATTTTTGTGGCAATGGTAATTAAACATTATTTGATTAGATTATTCATTCTTTCCTTTCTGTGTTTTGTGATGACAGAGTCAGGGGTGATTCAACCCTGTGGTCATGGCAGTAATAAAATCAAGACCTCTGTCGACTCAAGGAGACTTTTAACCATTATTTTGCAATTCATATTTATGTCCCTGTCTCTTGGCTTGAGGGCCCAGTTCTCCATACACAACCATACTTTCTCTCTCAACCCCTGACCTGGTGTTTCTTTTTATGGTGATGTATCCAGCCTTTCCACCTAGTCCTCAGCCAGAGGTGGGAAGAAATGCTGATATGACCTAGAAAATGTTCAGCTCGGGTCCCAGCCCCAGTCCCAGCTCCATTCCTATTCCAAACCCCAACCCCAGCACCAGCCTTCCTCTGTAGCCCAGGGGGAGTGATGCTCTGACAGGCTCATTTGCGGTGCGATCCCCTGGTCTACTGAGGCCCTGTACTGGGACAGAGTGACAGCTAGGAGCTCCCTGGGTGGGAGGGGGACACAGGCTCAGGGGGGGTTCCCCCTCCACCTCACTGCCTGTCACATACTATCACAAAGTTCCTATACTCTTTTTCAAGACAGCATCCACTTTAAAACCATGAAACCTTCAAATGATGTTTGAGATCTTTCCTGTATTCCACTGTTCTATTGTAATACAATAGATGTGTACCTTATACATAGATTTATGGTTCAAAAGGTATGCTGATGACATTTGAGACAAACTCAGGAAGCTAGGCCTATTCTTTTCTGGTTGTTTAGTACTATCTGGTTGGTTAGTATTATCTGGTTGGTTAGTAGTTGGTTAGTACTATCTGGTTGGTTATTATTATCTGGCTGGTTAGTACTATCTGGTTGGTAAGTACTATCAGGTTGGTTAGGGGTTGGTTAGTACTATCTGGTTGGTTATTATTATCTGGCTGGTTAGTACTATCTGGTTGGTTAGTACTATCTGGTTGGTTAGTTGTGGGCTGGTTGGTTAGTACTATCTGGTTGGTTAGTACTATCTGGTTGGTTAGTACTATCTGGTTGGTTAGTGGTTGGTTAGTACTATCTGGTTGGTTAGTGGTTGGTTAGTACTATCTGGTTGGTTAGTACTATCTGGTTGGTTATTATTATCTGTCTGGTTAGTACTATCTGGTTGGTTAGTGGTTGGTTAGTACTATTTGGTTGGTTAGTACTATCTGGTTGGTTAGGACTATCTGGTTGGTTATTATTATCTGGCTGGTTAGTACTATCTGGTTGGTAAGTACTATCTGGTTGGTTAGTGGTTGGTTAGTACTATCTGGTTGGTTATTATTATCTGGCTGGTTAGTACTATCTGGTTGGTTAGTACTATCTGGTTGGTTAGTAGTGGGCTGGTTGGTTAGTACTATCTGGTTGGTTAGTACTATCTGGTTGGTTAGTACTATCTGGTTGGTTAGTGGTTGGTTAGTACTATCTGGTTGGTTAGTGGTTGGTTAGTACTATCTGGTTGGTTATTATTATATGGCTGGTTAGTACTATCTGGTTGGTTAGTGGTTGGTTAGTACTATTTGGTTGGTTAGTACTATCTGGTTGGTTATTATTATCTGGCTGGTTAGTACTATCTGGTTGGTTAGTACTAGCTGGTTGGTTAGTACTAGCTGGTTGGTTAGTACTATCTGGTTGGTTAGTGGTTGGTTAGTACTATCTGGTTGGTTAGTACTATCTGGTTGGTTAGTGGTTGGTTAGTACTATCTGGTTGGTTATTATTATCTGGCTGGTTAGTACTATCTGGTTGGTTAGTGGTTGGTTAGTACTATTTGGTTGGTTAGTACTATCTGGTTGGTTAGTACTATCTGGTTGGTTATTATTATCTGGCTGGTTAGTACTATCTGGTTGGTAAGTACTATCTGGTTGGTTAGTGGTTGGTTAGTACTATCTGGTTGGTTATTATTATCTGGCTGGTTAGTACTATCTGGTTGGTTAGTGGTTGGTTAGTACTATCTAGTTGGTTATTATTATCTGGCTGGTTAGTACTATCTGGTTGGTTAGTACTGTCTGGTTGGTTATTATTATCTGGTTGGTTAGTGGTTGGTTAGTACTATCTGGTTGGTTAGTACTATCTGGTTGGTTAGTGGTTGGTTAGTACTATCTGGTTGGTTAGTGGTTGGTTAGTACTATCTGGTTGGTTATTATTATCTGGCTGGTTAGTACTATCTGGTTGGTTAGTGGTTGGTTAGAATTATCTGGTTGGTTAGTAGTATCTGGTTGAATAGTGGTGGGTTAGTATTATCTGGTTGGTTAATACTATCTGGCCAGTTAGTATTATCTGGTTGGCTAGTATTATATGGTTGGTTAGTGGTTGGTTAGTATTATCTGGATGGTTAGTATTATATGGTTGGTTAGTATTATGTGCTTGGTTAGTATTACTACTTACATTGAAACTCTTAGCCATATAGAGATATGACTCTTATCAGATCAGAGGTCTGGGGACAGTGTTGTTACTGCTGGTTTGATGACAGATCAGAGGTCTGGGGACAATATTGTTACTGCTGGTTTGATGACAGATCAGAGGTCTGGGGACAGTGTTGTTACTGCTGGTTTGATGACAGATCAGAGGTCTGGGGACAATATTGTTACTGCTGGTTTGATGACAGATCAGAGGTCTGGGGACAGTGTTGTTACTGCTGGTTTGATGACAGATCAGAGGTCTGGGGACAGTGTTGTTACTGCTGGTTTGATGACAGATCAGAGGTCTGAGGACAGAGATTGATTGGTTGTAACACTCACCTGTTATTGTTATGGCCTCCAGTCCAAGGACATTAGCCCTCCCTCTACAGGCCCACAACCTCCCTGTGGGTCTCTCTCTCTTTATCTCTCTCTCTGTATCTCTCTCTCCCTCTGTGTGTGTGTGTGTGTGTGTGTGTGTGTGTGTGTTTGTGTGTCACAGCAAGTATAGTCACACACTCCATCGTGTTGGCGGGGAGGAGAGAACTGCTTACCTCAATTCCAGAATAATTATGGAGTGGAAAAAAAGAACAATTAGCCAGCTGGGTATTATAAAACAAAGCAATTAATGTTATGCTAATAAGTCGGATTTCCAGCAATTGTCGATCATTTGCTAATCATTCGTTAATTAGTCTGACTTTTTAGTGCATCAATTTATGAGAGATTAATGAACAGACAGATTCTGGTATTTAACAAACTCTCTCGGCAGCAGTTGAGAGTTCTGTTCCTTCCTGCTGTGATCGTAATTGCTGTTATGAAAAGTCAAACTCCATTGAGACACTTTTACAACCATGTCCTCTAGTGTATCATATTCCTGGGACAACACATGAGGTCCCTGGGACAGAATATGAGGTCTCTGGGACAACACATGAGGTCTCTGGGACAACACATGAGGTCTCTGGGACAACACATGAGGTCTCTGGGACAACACATGAGGTCTCTGGGACAACACATGAGGTCTCTGGGACAACATGAGGTCTCTGGGACAACACATGAGGTCTCTGGGACAACACATGAGGTCTCTGGGACAACATGAGGTCTCTGGGACAACACATGAGATCTCTGGGACAACACATGAGATCTCTGGGACAACACATGAGATCTCTAGGACAATACGAGGTCTCTGGGACAACACATGTCTCTGGGACAACACATGAGGTCTCTGGGACAGCATATGAGATTTCTGGGACAACACACAAGGTCTCTGGGACAACACACGAGATCTCTGGGACAACACGAGGTCTCTGGGACAACACATGAGATCTCTGGGACAGCACATGAGGTCTCTGGGACAACGTAAACCTTCAGCGACAACAGCATAATGTTTACTATCTAGCCTACATTTCATTACTGTGGGATCCTCTAACTCTAAGATACTACTGTATGTTCTCTTTTCCTAGATTCAACTAGGTTGTTGGTCACATTAAATGTGTTAATGAGGGTGATTGCTTGCTTGCTTTCTCTCCTTGGGGACAGTCACGCAGGTCTGGGATGGAATTGAATTTCAGATGTTGAGTTGGATGAAGGTCCCCTACTCCCCTTTCCCCTCAGTGATAGTCCTATTACCATCCTGCTATCTCCTATGACAGATCATTACCATTACCATGGTCCTGGGGTGCCTGGTCTCATCCACTGGGATCATTTGCCTTGCCCTGGGTCATACACACTGAAAAGAAGGCACTATAACAAAATCATGTTTACGGTAGGAAATTAAAAGAAACCCAACTTCATATAAAAATATAAATGAATTGCTGCAAGGGACACGTGTTCTTTTTGACGTATCCCAGAAACCTGCCTATAGGGCCTTCAGCGTGTTGAGTAGACAGGCATTCATTAGGGTGGTTTAGTTGGACAAGTAGGGCTAGGATGGACACCAGCATTTAGAGACCACAGACCCTGCACTGAGAGAGAGAGAGAGAGACAAACAACCTCTGGAAAATTGGAAAAAAAATAAAAACAAGAGGAATTAGCAATACAAAATGGTGACATATGGACAACCCATTTTAAAACACTACAACACCATTCAAATTGACAAAAACGCAGAACAACGCCAAATTCATGAGAAGTTGAATGGATTAGCAAAAGCTATAAAGGACAATCAAAATCCATTGGACTCCCCAATTACTGACCAGGAGATCTATAAGAAACTTCAGGCCCTCAAATGTAGAAAAGCATGTGGACCTGATGGCATCCTAAATTAAATGCTCAAACTCCCTAGTGCAAAATTTCAATTGGCCATATTAAAACTGTTTAATTTGATCCTGAGTGTAGGTTATTTCCCTGACATCTGGACTCATAACCCCAATCTTTAAGAACGGAGAGAAATTTGACCCTAACAATTCCAGAGGCATTTGTGTGAACAGTAACCTGGGGAAGGTTTTCTGTAGTATTATACATGTAAGAGTTATAAACTTCCTTAATAAGCACAATGTCTTGAGTAAAAGCCAAATTGGATTTATACCAAAACATCGCACGACCGATCATATTTACACCCTACACACCCTGATAGATAAACATGTCCACCAAAATAATACCAAAATATATGCTTTCTTTATCGACTTCCAAAAAGCATTTGATTCTATTTGGCATACAGGACTGTTCTACAAAGTTATTGAAAGTGGTGTAGGGGGTAAAACATATGACATAATTAAATCAATGTATACTGGCAATACGTGCGCCATTAAAATTGGCAAGTAAAGAACAGAATTCTTTAACCAGGGGCGGGGCCTTCGCCAGGGTTGCAATCTGAGCCCTGCACTCTTCAATATTTACATCAACGAATTGGCCACTATTCTAGAAAAATCCTCTGCCCCTGGTGTTAGTCTCCACAATTCATAGGTTAAATGCCTACTCTTCGCAGATGACCTATGCCTGCTGTCACCCACAGCACATGGCCTACAGCAGAGCCTGGACCTGCTAGAGCAATACTGCCAGACCTGGGCCCTGGCAGTAAACCGCAAAAATACTAAAATAATGATTTTTCAGAGAAGATCCAGATCTCAGGGAATTAGACCAAAGTTCTCAATTGGTACAAAATATATAGAGTACTGCACACATTACAATTACTTAGGTTTAAAAATAAGCCCAACTGGACACCTTAATGAGGCAGTGAATGAACTGAGAGAGAAAGCACGCAGGGCATTCTACGCCATTAAAAAACTAATTCAAATTGAAATACCTATTAAAATTTGGCTAAAACTAATTGAATGTGTCATTGAACCAATTGCACTTTATGGCAGCGAGGTGTGGGGTCCACTTGCAAAACAAGATTACACCAAATGGGACAAACACCCCATTGAAACCCTGCATGCTGAGTTCTGTAAGATCCTCCTACATGTCCAGAGGAAAACTACAAACAATGCATGCAGGGCAGAATTAGACCAATATCCACTCATAATAAAAACTCAAAAAAGAGCAATTAAGTTTTGGAAACATCTGAAATACAGTGACCCCCTCTCATATCATTACCAAGCACTGCAATGCCAAGAGCTGAGCAAAGAAAAGAGTCCCCTCATCCAGCTGGTCCTGGGGCTGAGTTCACAAACCTGTTCTACTAACACACTGAAGCCTCAGGACCAGAACATCCAATCAATCAGAATAAAACAAATTACATCACAATTAAAACAAAACTACATTTGTCATTGGGAAACACAAGCACAAAGCAAAATGCAGTGCTATCTGGTCCTAAATCGACAGTACACCATGGCAAGCTATTTGACCATGGTTACTGATCAAAACCTTAGAAAAACCTTGACAAAATACAGGCTCAGTGAGCACAGCCTTGACATTGAGAAGGGTAGACACAGGAAAACCTGGCTCCCTGTAGAGGAAAGGCTGTGCAACCACTGCACAACAGCAGAACCTGAGACAGAGCTGCATTTCCTGACAAATGTAAAAAATATAAAACAATTAGTGTAATTTCCCCAAATTTGAAACCCTTATTCAAGGCTTCAAAGACCTCTCCGATGAGAATAGGCTACCCGTCCTGTTGGAGGAGGACGCAGGGAGTTGTGGGTTGGCAGTGCACTGCATTGCTGCCTGCCATAAGAAGAGGGACAGTGTCTGACAGACCAACCAATCTGCACATGTCCTCTACTGTATGCTCATTGTTATTGTTTAATGTATGGTTATTTTGACCCTTGGTTATTGTTGTTACTGTTGTCCCGTTGACAGTTTTGATTCTTGTTATTTTCATGTTGTAAATATCAAAAGTAAGCTTTGGCAATATGTACATTGTTACATCATGCCAATAAAGCAAATTTAATTGAATTGAAATTGAGAGAGAGAGAGAGAGAGAGAGAGAGAGAGAGAGAGAGAGACAGACACAGACAGACAGACAGAGAGAGAGAGAGAGGCAGGCAGGCAGGCAGGCAGAGCAAAAGCATTTAGTCTAGGCCTTTAAATACCTGTAAAAGGCTATAAGTAAGGGTTAGTAGGCTTCACTGGGTCCTGGGTCACACACAGAGCAACCAGACCTTTTGTTGTGAGACGGTTTGTGTTTCTGAACCAGATGAAGACGCCATTAAACCCCAGATGTTCCACTCCTCAATTACACTGCGTCAGGCCGCACTAATTGGCGTCCGTCCAGCAAAGGTCACAGCTCCAGCAGGGCACTTTGGGAAATCACAGGGCCGCAGCGGCCCTCATGGGCAGGGGTGGGACAGCTGGGACAGAGTTAATTTTTTAGTTAATTTGAATGTATATTTTTATGGCTGTCCAAAACAGAAGCTTGTGGTAATTATCTACATAGCTTCCTCCTCCCCCCTGAGTGTCTTTCTTCCCCAGTCCAAGGTAGCAGTATACTCCAGGAAATAAGACAACTCATGCTAATTGCCCAGGACACCACAACCCACCATTTGACTCCTGGAAGACAGACAACCCATGCCATTAGCCCAGGACACCACAACCCACCATTTGACTCCTGGAAGACAGACAACCCATGCCATTAGCCCAGGACACCACAACCCACCATTTGACTCCTGGAAGACAGACAACCCATGCCATTAGCCCAGGACACCATTGGATTTTGTTCAACCCACCATTTTCACTTTGACACTGTAATAGAAAATGTTGTCTGTCTTTAATAACTGTATTAGTAAAAGTGTTTGTCTTCTCCCCTCATGACATCACAGGTCATGTGTTACCTGTGTGACATCACATGGAGCTACTGTATAGTGACATCATTACATCATGTTCAGACGGTCCATGTTGGTCCAAACTGGGGCAGTGAGAGAGAAATACTTCTGTAGCTTTTTGAACGAGACAGGGAACACTGAACATGTGTTTAACAAGGTTACTATAGCAGCCTACATAGGATAAAGCTTCATATTATCCTCACCTCAATCCCCTTTATGTCCTCCCACCCGTCTCTGCATCACACACACACACCAACGCACACGTCTCTGCATCATCAGAACCCTCATCCACCGTAACCTTGACACCCTGATGTGATGTCAACATGGAGGGATCATGGGCCCAATCACCTTGGTGACCTTGACTAGTCATCTTCATTACATCTCCACGCCCTCTGTCACGTATCATGTACAGGAGACACCTTCAATCCTCCCACACATACAGACACATGCTCATGCAGACACATGCTCATACAGACACACGCTCATGCAGACACACGCTCACGCAGACACACGCTCACGCAGACAAACGCTCACACTGACACACGCTCACACAGACAAACGCTCACACACGCTCACAGACACACGCTCATACAGACACACGCTCACACAGACACGCTCACACAGACACGCTCACACAGACACACGCTCATACAGACACACGCTCATACAGACACACGCTCACACAGACAGACGCTCATACAGACACACGCTCATACAGACAGACACACGCTCAGACAGACACACGCTCATACAGGCACACGCTCACACAGACACACGCTCATACAGACACACGCTCATACAGACAGACACACGCTCATACAGACACACGCTCATACAGACACACGCTCACACAGACAGACGCTCATACAGACACACACTCATACAGACAGACACACGCTCAGACAGACACACGCTCATACAGGCATACGCTCACACAGACACACGCTCACTCAGACACACGCTCATACAGACACACTCACACAGACACACGCTCACACAGACACATGCTCACACAGACACATGCTCACACAGACACACGCTCACACAGACACACGCTCATACAGACACACGCTCATACAGACACACGCTCACACAGACACACGCTTACACAGACGCACGCTCACACAGACACACGCTCATACAGACACACGGTCATACAGACAGACGCTTATACAGACACACCCTCATACAGACAGACACACGCTCATACAGACAGACACACACTCACACAGACACACGCTCACACAGACACACGCTCATACAGACACACGCTCACATAGACACACGCCCACACAGACACACACTCACACAGACACGCTCACACAGACACGCTCACACAGACACGCTCACACAGACACGCTCACACAGACATACGCTCACACAGACACACGCTCATACAGACACACGCTCACACTCATAAGTTAAAATAAATGGTGTCTTAAGTATGAAGGTATGAACATGGACTGTTATAAAATGTGAAAGTCACACAATAGAATGTTGTAACAGTCCACTTGAAGACTCACCATTAAACCATCTCATTGGGACTATTCTAGTGCACAGCCAGACAGACTAGCCTCGCTAGCTCTTTTTGAAGCCTCTCTCTTGAAGATGAAGAGACAAGATATCTCGCTGGGAATCATCCGTTTTGTGCAGCTTTGATCTGAAATCTAAGACAATACACTGGTCCTACAAAATACAGACAGACAGGGAGGCGGGGAGACAGACAGGGAGGCGGGGAGACAGAAGTAGAGCTAAATGATGAAGAAAGGAGGTTTTAGGTTAGGCGATTCACTGCGATATGGTGACTACATGGACCCAACATAATAGTGCTCTTTTTCTGCCTGGCTCACTCCATTAGCATTGAGTGGGTTTGCCATTTGGGACGCGTACTGGGTCTCAGTCGCAGCACTAATTACTGTGAAGGATGAGGAGAGAGGGCTCATTACCAGGAGAACAGGCCGAAACATACTGTCTCCCTCGCAGCTAATGATGTTGGATCCACCGTGCAGCGAGAGCTGGGAGAGAGTCGTAAGAGATACCGCTTCATCAGACGTCTGACTCTGTCCGCCTGAACAGGGGTTAATGCTGCTGTTGACTTCTCCATCTCTCTCTATCTAAATTCTAATTCAAATTTAAGCTGCTTAATTGGCATAAAAAACATTGCATCAATATTGCCAAAGCAACCATGTATACAATATACATTGTAATAATACAATAATAATAATAATATATCTCTCTTTTCTCCACTTCTCTCACTCTCTTATGCTTTCTCTTTCCTCTTCTGTCTCACTCCCTCTCTCTCTCTCTCATTCTCTCTCTCTTCCTCTTTCCCCTCTCCGCCCCCTTTCCCTCTCCCCACTCTCTCTCCCCCCACCCTCTCCCACCTCTCTCTCTCCCTGTCTGCTGTAACTCAGCCACAGTTGTTCACTCTTCATTAGAAGCTCTTACCTGACACAATGAAGCAGAACTAAATGCTGCCGTGCGCTCCGGCCAGATATCTGTCACAGCTCTTTCTACCTTACAGTGTACTACAGACACTGACTGAAGCAAGCCCTTCAGCCCTACAGACACTGAACACTGACTGAGGCAAGCCCTTCAGCCCTACAGACACTGAACACTGACTGAAGCAAGCCATTCAGCCCTACAGACACTGAACACTGACTGAGGCAAGCCATTCAGCCCTACAGACACTGAACACTGACTGAGGCAAGCCATTCAGCCCTACAGACACTGAACACTGACTGAGGCAAGCCCTTCAGCCCTACAGGCACTGAACACTGACTGAAGCAAGCCATTCAGCCCTACAGACACTGAACACTGACTGAGGCAAGCCATTCAGCCCTACAGGCACTGAACACTGGCTGAGGCAAGCCATTCAGCCCTACAGACACTGAACACTGACTGAGGCAAGCCATTCAGCCCTACAGACACTGAACACTGACTGAGGCAAGCCCTTCAGCCCTACAGACACTGAACACTGACTGAGGCAAGCCATTCAGCCCTACAGACACTGAACACTGACTGAAGCAAGCCATTCAGCCCTACAGACACTGAACACTGACTGAAGCAAGCCCTTCAGCCCTATAGACACTGAACACTGACTGAAGCAAGCCATTCAGCCCTACAGACACTGAACACTGACTGAAGCAAGCCCTTCAGCCCTACAGACACTGAACACTGACTGAGGCAAGCCATTCAGCCCTACAGACACTGAACACTGACTGAGGCAAGCCATTCAGCTCTACAGATACTGAACACTGACTGAGGCAAGCCATTCAGCCCTACAGACACTGAACACTGACTGAGGCAAGCCATTCAGCCCTACAGACACTGAACACTGACTGAGGCAAGCCATTCAGCCCTACAGACACTGAACACTGACTGAGGCAAGCCATTCAGCCCTACAGACAGAGATAAGAAAAGATGGAGAAGAATTGAACACAACACTGATTGTTCTCATACAATTTATTCAAAAAGGGGCTTATTTGAGATGTTAAGATGACATGTAACGATACTTGTATTCTGAATATAATGAAGGAAAAAAT
Source organism: Brachymystax lenok tsinlingensis (assembly GCA_030435695.1). NCBI lineage: Eukaryota > Metazoa > Chordata > Actinopteri > Salmoniformes > Salmonidae > Brachymystax > Brachymystax lenok. The sequence goes on from CM059814.1 coordinate 62,583,827, forward strand.
GTAAGTTAAAAAGACGCGAGGCTTGTCAACAGAGACGCAGGAGAATCACATCTTACTAAGAGAATGCAGTGAACTCTTCACCTCATGAGAAAAAAAAACATCAATTGTTCAACCTTATAGACACTTGTTGGGGATAAAAGAACCCTCTGCTCCTCTTTCCCAGACAAGGAGACAAGTAGATTTTAGTGGTCCCTTCAAGTCCCTAATCCGAGCAGACACAGTTAACACAGTCTAGATCTAGAGGGAGAGCAGGGAAATGAAGACCAGGCTCTTCTAACTAACCCAGTTTCAGCCTCAGAGCCGCAGTCAGAGACTACACTACTCTTCTTCTGTTTCTATCCCGTTGGTTGGAACTGTAATTAAGGCTGTAATTATTAAATAACTGTCTTTTTGGTGGGAGAGTGAGGCTGGAGGTGAACATTCACTAGATGATGTAATTAAGGCTGTAATTATTAAATAACTGTCTTTTTTGTGGGAGAGTGAGGCTGGAGGTGAACATTCACTAGATTATGTAATTAGCTGTTCGTCTGAAGCACTCGTCTCGTGGTGAGTGTAAGGAGGTGGGGGGTGCAGCCGGGGGGGTTGACATCTAACATGACACCAAAGTGACCGTCTGAACAGAGGAACCCGTGTCTGTCCCTGTCTGTTTTCATATGTTTTTCTGAAAAATGGGGTGGTCATGTCAATGGCTGTGCCCCAAATGGCACCCTGTTTCCTTTAATGTATAGTGCACTACTTTTGACCAGGGCCCATAGAAGTGCACTATATAGTGAATAGGGTGCCATTTGGGAAACACACAGAGTGTACATGTTGGCTATGTGTTCTGCTGTGTGTGTTTTTAACCGTCTGACTCCATGGTCACAGAGAGGGGAGGCCGACTGTGTGTCTAATGACTATCATTAGCTATCCCTGAACATCTGGGGCCCTGTCTCCAGGGGCATAATGAAAGTTGATGCTGCTATGATTCATGTGTTGGAGTGTCATAGGTCTGGTCCAGTCAGAAACTACCCCTGGCCCTGACCTACCCCAAGAAAGACAAATAACGTAGCCTAGATGTGAAAGAATTGGACAGATTTAAGCAATATGGTTGTAGCTATACCTTTCCCTCAGACAAACCCCCTTTTTGACCATATACACTGGTGCAATCCTGTCAGACCGGCATAAGTAGCTATGGGACAGGGCTACACGTTATCCCATGTTTACCTGTGGATTTGTCTGTGTTTTTTCTCACAGTGACACTTCCAGACCTGTACTTAACCTGCTCACCCCGTCGCTCTCATACTCTCCCAACGCTCCTCACCTCTTGCAGACGCCTCAGGGTGCCATCTATTCAAGCTGTCTGGAGAAAACACGGCTTAAATCACATCACAGCAGTGGTTGGCACACACACTGATCCCCCTCCTAGGGCTCTGTAAAACTGTTTGACACCCCCCACAGACCAGGGACTCTCCCAAAGTCCCTCAGCAATTATAGGCCCTGTCCTGAGACTGAGATGGCGTTAGTTATTCTGATGTCAGTGTAGTTTAACGTATTGTATTCATATTAAAGTGAGTAGTGTGGATAGAATAAGGATTTTCTGTTAGCGGTTTCATTGTTCTCTGTGTGCAGTTCCGTTTCTGAACTGCAGATGGCGCTGTGGGTTAATTCGATTACAATGGTCAGGGGGGCCGTTGTACTTGGATCCTCATTTTGTCTGGAGCAAATTAATAGGCCTGTATTGTTTCATCTTGCTCATTGTAAATACTGAATGTTTGCATAAGAAGTTAAAAAAAAAAAAATTCAATGAATTCTGTTTTATATACTTAAATGAATAAGTCAGTATAATTGTGTCTAAGTAAGATAAAACATTCATTCATATCTTGTGGGACAGACAGTATAGTAGGTCTTGACTCTGAAATAACTGTCACCTTTGTTGTTCTACTGTGCTGTGATATGCACATAATGTCTGTGTGTTCTTGTGATTCTGTCCTGAGTCTGGAGGTCATCCTGGTGGACCATCTCGTGTGGTTCATTTGGCTAGAACAGCTATTCCCAATGTATAAAACAAAAATTCAAACAGTCCATTTATATTTTCCAACGGGGCTGGCTATACATTTGGGTGAGTTTTTCTTCTCGCCTGAGTAGCCTCTTTTTACTGCCAAAAATAAAACGACACCATCTAGTGTTCAGTGAAATAACAACACTGTCAAATACAGGTAGCCTAGTCCAATAATTAACATCCAATCACATTAACTGTTACTCTCTCGCGGGAATTCCACTAACGGTCCGTATGTAGCTGCCGCTCATTCCCTTTGCTCGAAAATGTATAAATTGTTTTAAAAAGGCCCGCGTCCATAGACACATACCAGCTCTACTGGTAGTACTGCTACTACCAGCAGTACTGCACCTGTCAACAACACAAGTTGTTCTGCTTCCATGAGCACATCCAATGCTAGCATCAGTAATTCTACATGTGTTGTTAGCCCAGCTAGCATGGACACTGACAGTTGTGAATCTGATGCAGCCGAAGAGCTACTGCCCCCTTACCCGGGAGAGCACCGGACAACAACAGGGACGTTGGACCATCGAAGAGGTGCAAATATGATGAGAACTACAATACATTGATTTGGGGTTGACTTATATTGGGAGTAGTGCCTTTCCTCAGCCACAGTGTGTTATATGGGCAAAAGTACTATCTCGCAACTCGAAGAAACCTTCACTCTTGCGCTGCAATTCAGAAACAAAACATGCCAATTTGAAAAATAAGAGAATTAAGACTACTTTCCAGTAGTAAGACATGTATAAAAGCAACAGATACCATTAATAAGAAGGGGCTAGAAGCGTCTTATATGGTGAGCTACCGTGTGGCTAGGACAGGCAAGCCCCATACTATTGTGGAGGACTTCATTCTTCCTGCTGCCGCGGATATGGCTGGAACAATGTTGGGGGGGAAAGGCCAAAACAAAATATACAGACAATGCCTTCATCAAACAACACTGTTTCACAACGCTTCAGTGACATGGCAGGAGATGTTTTGAAACAATTACTGCATCGCATACAAGCCAGTGAATTCTATGCGTTACAGCTGGATGAGTCAACAGACGTGGCGGGCCTAGCACAGCTCCTGGTGTAGTCCATTACGTTTATGAGGTGTCAATTAAGGAAGACATCCTCTTCTGCAAACCACTGGAAACCAGGACAACAGGAGAGGATATTTTAAAAGTACTGGGCAGCTTTGTGACATCAAATGGAGTCAAGATATCTTTGGTAGTCAAGATATGTTGGTATCTGTACTGATGGCGCAAAAGCCATGACAGGAAGACATAGTGGAGTGGTAACCCGGGTGCAAGCAGTCTCACTGCCGTGCCAGTCTCACTGCCGTGCCAGTCTCACTGCCTTGTCAGTCTCACTGCCGTGTCAGTCTCACTTCCTTGTCAGTCTCACTGCCTCGTCAGTCTCACTGCCTCGTCAGTCTCACTGCCTGTTCAGTCGCACTGCCTGTTCAGTCTCACTGCCGTGTCAGTCTCACTGCCATGTCAGTCTCCCTGCCAACTCTGTCAGTTGTTTGGTTGTACCACACCAGACCAGAAATCCTATGGCAACTCCACACCATGCCAAGAGCTGTCATCATGGCAAAGGGTGTCAACTTTGAAGAATCTCAAATATAAAATATTTGTTTAACACCTTTTTGGTTACTACATGATTCCATGTGTGTTATTTCATAGTTGTGATGTCTTCACTATTATTCTACAAGGTAGAAAATAGTAAAAAATAAAGACAACCCCTGGAATGAGTAGGTGTGTCCAAACGTTTGACTGGTACTGTATATCTACTGTAGTACGTATCATTGGTAGTTAATTGTGTGTAAATTCTCCCAGTGTAGCTACATAGGGCCAACAGTACGTATTGCATCTGATTACTGCTACAGTGCTGTTTGGGCTGTTAATCAGATTTGTCCCGCCCTTCTTGATTTCACTTTTTCTTTTCTTACACACTGGGCACACACTGGTTGAATCAATGTTGTTTCCACGTAATCTTTATGAAATTACGTTGAACCAACGTGGAATAGACATTGAATTGACGTCTGTGCACAGTGGGTTGTTAGGAACTAGTAACATAAGCATTTCACTGCATCCGCTATAACACCTGCTACACTGTGTACGCGACCAATAAACTTTGATTTGAAGTAATTGAATAGCGGTGGGGTAAAAGATTATGCACAAAGGCCACAAGAGATTGTCAGAATACTTTAAATCTCTCCTCTCTGGGGGCATTGATCGCTACTCGAATGGATTATGTGATGAGCCTAAAGAGAAAGAGGAATGCCTACAGGATCAATAGCTGAGCAGTTGTGTTTCTGGAGACTTGGCTGAAGACAGGCTCCTTCCTGTGTACATCCCAAATAGCACCCTTTTATACTGCACTACTATTGTCCAGAGCGCGATGAGCCCTAAATAGGGAAAGGGGTGCGATTTGGAACGGATTCCGGTTCTGCTCCAGTCAAAGTCGCCATTGTTGATCAGGCTTCCTTCTGTTTGATTGGTCATCATCAGGGACAGACTTATTAAAGGTAAATCAATTGGGTTCGTTTAAGCTTTAATAATCAAAAATCCTATGGCAACTCTAAATGTTCATTGATTTTGGATTGGGGCGTGCATGGAAACTCAATCTGAGAGGTGAGTTTGGTGCTTTTCCATTGTTTTTTCAGTCCTAGTAATGGAGTCTAATCGAAAAGTAAGGCAAACAACGAGATATGTGTTTTCACAAAGAAATCTAAACTGAGCAGAATAAATTATAGCTGACATTTAGATCTTTCTGAAAAGGTTGAGCCTGACCGAGACACTCCAACTAAATAATGTTGAATGGTCGAACGCTGGAGGCAACATTTTCAAATCCAATTTTTCTCCTTCTACCTCCCTCCAACTGCAGCCTTCAGTCAAAACATCTTTGTAATTGCTTTACCCACCACACCCCCTCCACTTAAATCCACATTTCAGTATAGGCTCACGGCGAATGCTCCGTTTGATAACAGATAAATGCTAGGGTAGGGGCCGTTCTTGGCATCGTTGTGATTAATACACTGTTTGATTGTAATCCCAGTTCAGAAGTATTATTTGGTTCTAGTCGTTGTGGAAGTGGTAGTAGTCTGGTGTTATTGTTCTAAGTCCGAGCAGTAAGCAGCTCCGTAACAAGCCTCAGCTTCATTTAGTCTGCAGTTATACTCCCCTTTCCCCAGTATAATGGATGATGGTGATCACTAGCATGCAGGAAAGGTTTAATTAAATCATATTCCAATCATAATCCATGTTGTTAATTAAACTGGATAATTTATAAGTATAAAAGAGGGATATTTAGTAGCTGTTCTGCAGCGGTGGCACTGCAGTGTATTAGTGAGAGCGCACGCACACATAAACACAGTGTACACACACACACACACTTCTATCTCCCTCTCCTCCCCTCCCCCTGTCTCCCCCCTTTACAACCCTTTACTATTGATGTCCCCACATGATTGATAATGAGACAGTGACTGCTGTACTATTGTCTAATGGCTGTGCAATTAAATTCCCTTGTAAATGACCCATGCCTCATTTCATCCTAATCTATGGAATTTTGATTGAATTTGTCAGCCCTAATTGAAAAATACTGCTATTTAATGTCTGCATTGCAGTTGTGGATCAGGCAGCCTTTAATGAGATGGTGTCCCTATGACCCTGGAGGGAGAATGGGGTGGGAGTAGATGAGAGCTGGGGGTGAGGGGTCGGAGCTGAGGATTGGGGGGGAATTGGTGTAGTGGGGAGACTGGGTTGGGGGGTTAGGGCTGGGTGGACCCTGGGCTGGGGTGTTGGGGCTGGGGGGAGCCTGGGCTACGGGGTTGGAGTAATGGGACCCTGGGCTGGGGGGTTGGGGTAGGGTGAGCCTGGGCTAGGGGCTTGGGTAGAAGGAGCCTGGGCTGGGGGGAACCTGGGCTGAGGGGAGCCTGGGCTGGGGAGTTGGGGCTGAGGGGAGCCTGGACTGGGGCGTTAGGGCTGGAGGGAACCTGGGCTGGGGGATTGCGGCTGGGGGACCCTGGGCTGGGGGGTTGGCTCAAGGAGTGGATCTGGATTTAGGCGGGTTAAGCGGTTAGGGGGGAGCACCCACCCCCCCAATATTAACTGGCAGCTCACCTAATAGAAAAAATATGGCAACGCTATGAAAGGCTGCCTGTAATGCAGCAGGGACTTTAGTTATTCATATGAGTGACATTTATTGGTCATCATGGACATCAATAGGCACTGTGGCTACTGACTCGTATCAAGACTGTTATTCAAATGCACAAACAATATCTGGATAGGAAGCTAGCAGCAGTGAATGAACTATGGCAGCGACAAGAGACGGGACAACACCATACGAAGGTCTCACATCAAGCAGAGGTTTGTCCATGCATGTTATTAACCTGGTACATTATACAGTCACTAAACATCACAAATCACTCACAGTGCTCTCATTCTACAAGGTGGATCAAAGCTTACCAAAATGTATATACACTTACAACTGTAAGTGGTTTCGGATAAAAGCGTCTGCTAAATGGCATATGTATTATTATACATGTATTATAAAGCTTATTCAGCCGGAGTTGCTGGGGTTTGTTCAGTAAGGGCAATATTAACCAACGTTCCGATAGAAATACATTATTGTAGAACAGATACAGTATGATTCTCTCTTATGTAGAACAAGGACTCACGTCAGCTCTATACATGGCATTTCTATCAGCAATGTCCTTTCAGCTTCCTAAATATATTCTCCTGATGTTGATTCAATTCCAAATGTATCAACACACTAGAGGTTGTGCCAACATTCTTAGAAAACAAAAGGTGCTATCTACAACCTAAAAGGGTTATTCGACTGTCCCCATAGGAGAACCATTTGAAGAACCCTTTTTGGTTCCAGGTAGAACCCTTTTGGTTCCATGTAGAACCATTTCCACAGAGGGTTCTACCTGGAACCAAAAAGGGTGTCAGGGAAGGCTCTCCATCTAGTCATCTCTCCATTTCCTCTCCATCTCCCCTCCATCTCTCCATCAATGTTCTATCACTCCATCAACCCTCCATCTACCCTCCATCTCTCCATCTCCTCTTCATCTAACTTCCATCTCCATCTTTTCATCTACCCTCCACCTAACTTCCATCTCTTCATCTACCCTCCATCTCCTTCTCCATCTACCCTCCATCTCCCCATCTAACTTCCATCTCCTCATCTCACTTCATCTCTCCATCTACCCTCCATCTCTCCATCTACCCTCCATCTCCTTCTCCATCACTCCAGCTACCCTCCATCTCTCTTCATCTAGCTTCCATCTCCTCTCCATCTTTTCATCTACCCTCCATCACTCCATCTACCCTCCATCTAACTTATATCTCCTCATCTATCCTCCATCTCCTCATCTAACTTCCATCTCCCCTCCATCTCCATCACTCAATCTACCCTCCATCTAACTTCCCTTCCATCTACCCACCATCTTCATCTCTCCATCTACCCTCCATCTCTCCATCTTCCTCTCCATCTACCCTCCATCTCTCCATCTACCCTCCATCTCTCCATCTAACCATCTCTCCTTCATCTCTCCATTTACCCTCCATCACTCCATATACCCTCCGCCTCTCCATCTACCCTCCATCTCTCCATTACCCTCCATCTAACCATCAACCCTCAATCTCTCATCTACCCTGCATCTTTCCATCTACCCTCCATCTCTCCATCAACCCTACATCAATCCATCAACCCTCCATCACTCCATCTACCCTCCATCTCCTCTTCATCTAACTTCCATCTCCTCTCCATCTTTCCATCTACCCTACATCTAACTTCCATCTCCTCATCTACCCTCCATCTAACGTCAATCTCCTCATCTACCCTCAATCTTTCCATCTATCCATCTGTCCATCTTCCTCTCCATCTCCTCTCCATCTTTTCATCTACCCTCCATCCACCCTCCATCTGACTTCCATCTTCTCATCAACCCTCCATCACTCCATCTACCCTCCATCTAACCTCCATCTCTCCTATATCTTTCCATCTTCCTCTCCATGTACCCTCCATCTAACCATCTCTCCATCTACCCTCTATCTCTCCATCTACCATCCATCTCTCATCTACCCTCCTTCTAACCATCTCTCCATCAACCCTCCATTTACCCTCCATCTTTCAATCTAACCTCCATCTCTCCATCTACCTTCCATCTCTCCGTCTACCCTCGATCTAACCTCCATCACTCCATCTACCTCCATCACTATATCTAATCTCCATCACTCCATCTAACCTCCATCTTTATATCTAACCTCCATCTATATATCTAACCTCCATCACTCCATATCTACCCTCCATCTCTATATCTACCCTCCATCTCTATATCTAACCTCCATCACTCCATCTACCATCCATATTTCCATCTACCCTTCATCTCTATATCTACTGTCCATCTCTATACCTACTCTCCATCTCTATATCTACCCTCCATCTCTATATCTAACCTCCATCTCTATATCTAACCTCCATCTCTATATCTAAATCAAATCAAATCAAATTTTATTTGTCACATACACATGGTTAGCAGATGTTAATGCAAGTGTAGCGAAATGCTTGTGCTTCTAGTTCCAACCATGCAGTAGTATCTAACAAGTAATCTAACAAATTCACAACAACTACCTTATACACACAAGAGTAAAGGAATGAATACGAGTATGTACATATAAATATATGGATGAGCGATGGCTGACCGGCATAGGCAAGATGCAGTAGATGGTATGGAGTACAGTATATACACATATATATGAGATGAGTAATGTAGGATATGTAAACATTATATAAATGGCATTGTTTAAAGTGGCTAGTGATACATTATTTCATCCAGTTATAATTATTAAAGTGGCTAGAGATTTGGGTCGATGGCGAACGGCATAGGCAAGATACAGTAGATGGTTTAGAGTACAGTGTATACATTTGATATGAGTATGTCGGATACGTAAACATTATATACAAAATTGTTTAAAGTGGCTAGTGATACATTGTTATATCCAATTCCTATGTTTAAAGTGGCTAGAGATTTAAGTCAGTATGTTGGCAGCAGCCACTCAATGTTAGTGATGGCTGTTTAACAGTCTGATGGCCTTGAGGTAGAAGCTGTTTTTCAGTCTCTCGGTCCCAGCTTTGATGCACCTGTACTGATCTCGCCTTCTGGATGATAGCGGGGTGAACAGGCAGTGGCTCGGGTGGTTGTTGTCCTTGATGATCTTTGGCCTTTCTGTGACATCGGGTGGTGTAGGTGTCCTGGAGGGCAGGTAGTTTACCCCCGGTGATGCGCTGTGCAGTCCTCACTACCCTCTGGAGAGCCTTACGGTTGTGGGCGGAGCAGTTGCCGTACCAGGCGGTGATACAGCCCGACAGGATGCTCTCGATTGTGCATCTGTAAAAGTTTGTGAGTGATTTTGGTGACAAGCCGAATTTCTTCAGCCTCCTGAGGTTGAAGAGGCGCTGTTGCGCCTTCTTCACCACGCTGTCTGTGTGGGTGGACCAATTCAGTTTGTCCGTGATGTGTACCCTCCATCTCTATATCTAACCTCCATCTCTATATCTAACCTCCATCTCTATATCAAACCTCAATCTCTATATCCACCATCCATCTCTCCATCTAATCTCCATCACTCCATCTACCCTCCATCTCTATATCCACTCTCCATCACTCCATCTAACCTCCATCTCTATATCTAACCTCCATCTCTATATCTAACCTCCATCTCTATATCCACCCTCCATCTCTATATCTAACCTCTATCTTTATATCTACCCTCCATCTCTATATCCACCCTCCATCTCTATATCTAACCTCTATCTTTATATCTACCCTCCATCTCTATATCTACCCTCCATCTCTATATCCACCCTCCATCACTCCATCAAACCTCCATCTCTATATCTAACCTCCATCTCTATATCTAACCTCCATCTCTATATCCACCCTCCATCTCTATATCTAACCTCTATCTTTATATCTACCCTCCATCTCTATATCCACCCTCCATCTCTATATCTAACCTCTATCTTTATATCTACCCTCCATCTCTATATCTACCCTCCATCTCTATATCCACCCTCCATCACTCCATCAAACCTCCATCTCTATATCCAACCTCCATCTATATATCTACCCTCCATCTCTATATCTAAACTCCATCTTTATATATACCCTCCATCTCTATATCTACCCTCCATCTCTTTATCTACCCTCCATCTCTATATCTAACCTCCATCTCAATATCTACCCTCCATCTCTCATCTACCCTCCTTCTAACCATCTCTCCATCTACCCTCCATCTCTCCATCAACCCTCCATCTTTCCATCTACCCTCCATCTCTCCATCTAACTTCCATCTCTCCGTCTACCCTCAATCTAATCTCATCACTCCATCTACCTCCATCACTCCATCTAACCTCCATATCTTTATCTACCCTCCATCTCTATATTTACCCTCCATCTCTATATCTACCCTCCATCTCTATATCTACCCTTCATCACTACATCTACCCTCCATCTCTATATCTAACCTCCATCTCTTTATCTACCCTCCATCTCTATATCTACCCTCCATCTCTATATCTACCCTCCATCTCTATATCTACCCTCCATCTCTATATCTAACCTCCATCTCTATATCTACCCTCCATCTCTCCGTCTCCCCTCCATCTCTCCATCTAACCTCCACCTCCTCTCCAGCTCTCACTTCACTTGATGGCCCATTGGTAGCCTGGTCGGTAGTGAATGTGGACCTTCCAGTTTGATCTAAGTTTCCTTCAGGTACAAGAGGCCATAATATCAGGGAACAGTCCTTTCTCATAATGACCAATACTTTTCGTCACTCTGAAAAGGTGGAACAGGTTTTTTTTTATCAACACACACAAAGCAACAACACACGCATCCACACACACACACATGCAGTACTAGGGTTGCAAAATTCCTTTAACTTTCAATAGATTCCTTGGTTTTCCAGAAATCCTGGTTGGAAGATTCCGAATTTCCTACTTATTTCCTCCAACCGGGATATCGGGAAAACCAGGGAATTTATTGACAGTTCACGGAATTTTGTAACCCTATTCAGTTCTGTACCTATTCAGTTCTGTATATACTGTACTCCATACCATCTACTGCATCTTGCCTATGCCGGTCAGCCATCGCTCATCCATATATTTATATGTACATACTCGTATTCATTCCTTTACTCTTGTGTGTATAAGGTAGTTGTTGTGAATTTGTTAGATTACTTGTTAGATACTACTGCATGGTCGGAACTAGAAGCACAAGCATTTCGCTACACTTGCATTAACATCTGCTAACCATGTGTATGTGACAAATACAATTTGATTTGATTTGAGTTCAAATTGTTATTTTTATGATTTATACATTGCATGTAAGGAAGACAGTTGTAGTCAATATGTATGCATATTTTATGTGTAGCCTAGGTAATTCCCATTTGCATTATGGTCCCTTAGGATGTGTATAGCCTACGCTTTACAAATCCACATAATTGGCATTTATTTCGTAGACCCAGACCGAAGCCAGCCCTCACAGGTCTATGTGACGAATGACAGCTAGGCTAGCCCAACAGTTTAACAGCGACCAATGAAATGCGAGAGTGCGATGAGAGGGTGGTCCTTGCGAGTGGAAGAGCCGATCAAACAGAGGGAGCGGAATTTAAACTCCTTGCTCAACATCTGGATGTTGTGGAACGGAGTAGCATCACTCTACTCTCTAGAGTGAGTTAGACAGACGTGCGGAAACCGAGTATCATCGAATTTAAGATTGTTGTTGTCAAATGGTCAGAACGTCAGCTACAACTCGAGGATATCGATTGGCACTTGGAATGCGCTTTGGCTCCCGCTATCGGAGCGCAAGGTAAAGCAGAAGGGGCCACATGAGTTCTGCTAAATTCGGAAACCACCACGGCTCCAAGTTGGCTGCTTATTTTCTTGATCTGGACACGTCTCCACTCTCCAGCATCGTGTCGACCATCTGCAATGTTGATGGAATTGTTTTATTTAATCGCGAGAAACGAACAAATAATCACGGGATTACCAAAACGTCCACATTTCTAAGGTCGGTTGTCTGTCGAATAACAACGTTGTGAAGTTGGTGACTTCGGAAGCCAAGAAAGACTGCAGGTGTCATCGCTCCCTTCCATTTCTCCAGTAACATTTCCTTGATTGACATTCCTTCCATCAGATCATATGAGTGCAGCGTTCAGCCCTTCGTTTATGATGATGCAGCGCCCACTGGGAAGCACCACTGCCTTCAGTATCGACTCTCTGATCGGCGGGCCCCCTCAGCCCAGCCCGGGACACTTCGTCTACACCGGTTACCCCATGTTCATGCCGTACCGGTCAGTGGTGCTCCCACCGCACCCTCCGCCGCCCCCTGCCCTGCCCCAGTCCGCCCTGCAGCAGGGGCTCTCGGCTACCCATCCGCACCACCAGATCCCCAGCCTCCAGAACTCTTTCTGCTCTAGCCTGGCTCAGGGCATGGCGCTCACCTCCACCCTGATGGCCAGCCTGCCTGGAGGGTTCTCGGCTTCACAGCAGCACCAAGAGGCGGCGAGGAAGTTCGGCTCGCAGTCTCTCCACGCGGCCTTCAATAAATCTCAGGACATTCGTTTGGATGGGGATGACGGAAAGACTTTTCTAGGAAAGGAGTCCGCGACGCTCCCCTCCTACCACGACTCAGAGCCATTGCAGTCATCTACAGGTACAGTAAACTCTGTTTTGTCTGGACTCTGCTGCACAGGGTTGTTTACTTGACCTGGTTCTATTGAGGAAACGTTTGACTTAGCCTATGTTTGGGATTTGTGGCTGTCTAGTACGCACTAACTGTAAGTCACTCTGAACAAGAGCGTCTGCTAAATGACTAAAATGTAACCTAATGTAAATGTAATGTTATTGGATAAATTAGATATTGTTTGTAAGCCCAAGTTGTAAAAGAGAAGTTCAAAGCGAATACTCGTATTTATTAGGCATATTTAAAAAAAAAAATAATAATAATAGTGCACATTTGCGAGGTTCCTTATAAAAAGTAATTCGAACTCTAAACTTTACCTCATTAATTATGCTATTAGGCCTATAGCTAACGGACCAATATTACCAATAGACCTACGTCATTAATGTACAAAAAAGAACCCAAGTGCAATTTGACCATAATTTATAAGTTCTACTCACTCAGTGTTGGCGTAGGCTATATCCTGTGAATTTCACATCAAATGACAACGATTAAAGTATATTGATAGAAAGTGGCTGTTGCCCCTGAGTGAAAAATGTCTTTTTTTAAAACAAATTCTTTACATGGACGCTTCATATTTTGTCGTGAGAAGCTTGACATGATATCCGCATATCAAATACGTTTCTATCAGGCTTTTCAATGAATAGTGCCTGGGGGAAAACTAAATGACTAAATTAGCCTATTTTAATTGAAGGATTGGAAAAGCGCCTGCAGTATTTGAATGTCTTTAAAAAAACTGATCAAAATGCAAAGTCGACCGAGTCATTTATATGAGGGTCTATATGTATTATGAAATACATGTAATATAACACTTTAACTCCGCAAGTGCGTTTAAGACATTTTATAATATGAATCAATTGATTTTGTCTCTAAAATGAATGGAATTATAATAAGCGCGAGGCCTATTTCATACCGATATGTGTCATGATATAGCCGATGGGCCTATTTCGATAAATATTTACTTAAATAGATATTTACTTAAATAACTTTCACTTTACTTAAATACGTCCAGAGACATAATATAATGTGTTCCTAATTTGCTCCATAATATAATAGGATATTGTTTTCCTGTAACACAATATGTAAAGTCTACTCGTGCGTATTTATGCATGAAACGAGAGGTTGATACAATACACACAACGTTAGTGATGAATCAAATGTAGAAGAAAAGTTGCTTATTTTTTTTAAGCTAAATATTTCGTTAAAAGTATGATTGTGGTTATCCGTTATATAAACTCTTTAACTGTTGCATATCAGTCCATTATAGGTTACACATTGTCATTTACTTTTCTATTTTGAGGTCAATATAACCTAAACAGACATGTTCTATTTCCTTACCCACACAGCCAGAACCCATGGCAAAGAAGACCTGAAAGAGGACGAATGCAACAGAAGAGATGAGAGCTTCTCAATGGACAGTGATTTAGACTACAGCTCCGATGACAACATGCCGGGTAACTCGATGTGTCAGAAAGATGATGGGGAGGGTAACGTGGATGAGGGCGTCCACGGGTCCAACGGCACCGGCAGCACCACGTCTACCGGCAAGAACCGGCGGCGGAGAACAGCGTTCACGAGCGAGCAGCTCTTGGAACTGGAGAAGGAATTCCATTGTAAGAAATACCTGTCTTTGACGGAACGCTCGCAGATTGCGCATGCCTTGAAACTCAGCGAAGTTCAAGTCAAGATCTGGTTCCAGAACCGGAGGGCCAAGTGGAAGCGCGTGAAGGCTGGTAACGTCAACTCCAAAACCGGCGAGCCCTCTAGGAACCCTAAAATCGTGGTGCCTATCCCTGTGCACGTCAGCCGGTTTGCAATAAGGAGTCAGCACCAACAGTTAGAGCAAGCCAGACCATAACATTTCTTTATGTTGAACCGATGGACTAAATACAGATACAGTTAATAACACTGTTTAAAAACAGAAAAACAGCACACACGTTATTTTGGAATTGGACTACTGATAATCACAAACCAAGTTATCCTTTGGTGAGTCTTTGTAAGTCTTTGTAAGTCAGAGGAGAGCAAATGAATTGATGGTACATTGCTTTTCCTCTGCTTACTGCTGAATCGATCCACTGATGGTAAGTTGATTAAATACCAAGAAGACAAAAAAACTCAAAATTATGACATATGTATCACCTTGGTTGCGAGTGTAAATACCGAGAGGGACCATAACTATAACCGCCATGGGACCAAATTGAGGACATTACAACAAGACAACAATACATCCAATTGTACATTTCCGAGATATTGAAAAAATATATAGCCTACTTTTACGTCTGTTCGATTTTCTTTGACGATTGAGCTGCTGATTCTGAAGGACCTTGTTGTGTTATTGTTGTTTTTCAAATCAGATCAGAATGAACAGCTTTGTCCCAAAAGGAGCACTTTTATCCCTCTCCCTAATACCAATACACATAGTATACACATAGCCTACAAATATGCTCAGACTCCTCAACCATCAATCACCTCCGACAAAATGCAAAAGGTGGCCCTGTAAAACCATCCTACTTTTGTTCTCAGTTTGAGTTTCTGTTTCCATTGTTTCATTCCATGGTTGCTTGAATTATTTTTCCTCGTGACTTTTTTAACAGTCAAGAAGCACGCTGCTAATTTATTTAATATTGTGCAAAAAGTAACTAACATTCCATGACTTATTGAGTAAATAATAAAGTGTGCATTAAAGATGAACCATTAGCAATTATGTCAACAATTTGTCAGTTTGTTTATTGTCATTACATTTTTGTGCAATTCTATTTGAATTTGAAATCTCTAGCGAAATTAGCATGCGCGGGTTTACAGGTGCTTTCTTGAGTGCTGGGCTTTGAGTTGATCGTGATATTTTAATTCCTTGGTTGATTATTATTTTCACCAATATGTCAAATGCTAATTTGGGATTATTCAATTTGTTGTTGACTTGTTGTGACAAATAGTATTTTCACAATCCACCAAGGAAGATAATTGGAAGATAATTGCTTACGTATTTTATCTTTAAATTAAGGGTGATTATGACACGATTTCGTTTAGATTTCATTTACAATGTATACTATTATTATTAAGACTAATACTTGTAATAACCCTGTCATTATACTATTATAATGAATGACTTTCAGATTCATATAATTTTGCCTGCAAAACTGTGAGTTGTGCAGATATTGCTGAGGCAGGACCAACTGTGAGTTTTGCAGGTAATGCAGAGGCAGGACCAACTGTTTATCTCTCCAACAGTAGAGCCATGCAGTCAGCCAGGGAGGTGACAGTTTTACAGCTCTACCCCTCTGCTCCAGTCACCCTCTGGAATTAAGGCCAACCTCGTCGCGTATGTTGGAGCAAATCAACCTGATGCATGCCAATAATAAATATGTAACAAGATCTCGCTCGGCGACGCAATCTTGTGTTATGACAGGGGGTGGGTCGTATCAGCCAGGGTGAATGAAACTCCAAGGTTCCTCCAAGGCTGCGAGGGACACCAATTCCCATCCGAGTGAAACGTCACGAGCACGGCTGTTTAGGAAGGTCGCGGCCTGGAGTCAGCCTTGACCTTCGGCCTCACCTTTCCCCGGCCCAGAGGGCCTCATTTATGGTACCGGGACAAAGAGGTGACGTGTGTTTGGCAAGCCTCCCAGCGCCCCAATTGCTTTGCCATTCATATTTACATCTATTGAGGTGGACAATTTCATAAATTCATTTTGAAAAGATTGGCGACTAAAATACAACGTAAGCCTACTTGCAGGACTTTCCCCTTGTGATCTCTAAGGCCATCTTGTTGGTCTCTGTCGGGGATGTTCCGGGCACGAATAGCCTGCGTTAAGATACATCTGTCAGACCTACCACAGTAGGTCTGTAGCCTACCCTAAACAGATTAAACCGTTTAAACTGTCCCTGGGTTGGACATTTCATCACTAGGCTAAATTATAAAATGATCCATTCTGATAATGTATTTACCGGTGTTATATAAACTAATTTAAAACAATATTGGTTATTATAATTCGCCCTTCTTTCAATAGGTTGGATACTAAATAGGCTAGGCTACACATTAAGACAAAGCTATTATAAAAAATAAATCATTGTTTTACAATGTTCTAAAAAGCTATTTGTCAAAAAAAGTTGTTTTTAACAAACACATTTGGAGTTAAATATTATTTTCTACTAGACCTACTGTATATAAATGATACAAGTAAAATCCTCTATTCCATTGAGGATTGATTAAGCCCACAAGTGTCCTCAAATAAAGACAACCATCAGTCTTTCTCAGCTAAAGCATCCTCCAAGATGTTGTTGCACTAGTTTAACGATCGTTCTGTCGTGTAGCCCCTCTCGCTCTCTCTGGCAGCATTTAGACAGCGCGCTATTCCCCCCGGCTACAACAACGCTATTATCGTCACGCGCATCATTTAACCCAGACAAGCGCAGCACTCACCGCACGCACCTGCACAACATTTTGATGGCAGTCATCGTTTGTAATTCGCACGCCATGATAAGGCACAAATAACGCTGTTCGATCTTCAAAATAAACTAGAGGAAATAGGCTATGGATCCTGACACACAATTTAATTTACATTTAATTAATCTTGTATTATGAGGCCTATCCAAATCATAAAGTTTACAGTCGCCTCTATTCAACCCACGTAAACTGCATTTTCCCTACTGATTCATCGTTTGAAATTCCCCAAGCACATTTTTTTATTATTAAACTGAAATCCCAACTCGTCATCGTAGCAGAAAACGTGAATTATTGTAAAGCTCAGATTTATGGCGGCAGCTCGCGCTCTGGCTGAGCATCACTGACAGGCCTGGCTACAAGATGAGCTCTCATGCGCCGCTCTAGAGGAGTGTGTGTGTGTGTATGTTGTCTTATATTCCACACAAACTCGTGCACACCCCGACAGAGAACCACTCAGGCATTTGATTACTGCATACTTACAACAAAATATGTCCATTACACAATTAATCAAATACAGATTTGCTAGATTAGATTGTATTGAAAGAACACACACTGAGCAATTTGTGTAGCCTACTTGAGGAGAATGTTTGACAGAGAAAGCGATATGAGTATTGAGGTGAGAGAGAGAGAGATCTGACAAATGCCCCGCTAACTCTAATGAATTTTTTTGCAAATTGTAATCAAGCCGGGCCGTCGCGGTTGGCTGATAAATGAGGCCCAAGGGGATTGGTTGGGACCTCCGCTTTTCACTCTAGCATGTCCCCCCTGCACTAAATTAACAGCAACTTGTCGAAGCTTCAAATTAACCCCCAATGATTAATTCTGATGGAAAGCGAACCATGAGACTCGCGTGGCCTAATAGGCTCTGGCTTGAGAATGCTGCTACTGGAAATGAATACTCTATAAACCCCACATACACCAAAGCTACACACATCTCTCTCTCAGTATCTCTCTCAATTCAATTTCAATTTAAGGGCTTTATTGGTATGGGAAACTTATGTTTACATTGCCAAAGCAAATGAAATAGATAAACAAAAGTGAAATAAACAAAAAATGAACAGTAAACGTTACACTCTCTCCCTCAGTATCTCTCTCTCGTTCAGTATCTCTCTCACATAGGTGCATGCCAACATAGAGCAAATACAGGACTAATATCAACAGAAAGATACAGGAACAAATACAGTACTAATATCAACAGAAAGATACAGGAACAAATACAGCACTAATATCAACAGAAAGATACAGGAACAAATACAGCACTAATATCAACAGAAAGATACAGGAACAAATACAGCACTAATATCAACAGAAAGATACAGGAACAAATACAGTACTAATATCAACAGAAAGATACAGGAACAAATACAGTACTAATATCAACAGAAAGATACAGGAACAAATACAGCACTAATATCAACAGAAAGATACAGGAACAAATACAGCACTAATATCAACAGAAAGATACAGGAACAAATAAAGCACTAATATCAACAGAAAGATACAGGAACAAATACAGCACTAATATCAACAGAAAGATACAGGAACAAATACAGTACTAATATCAACAGAAAGATACAGGAACAAATACAGTACTAATATCAACAGAAAGATACAGGAACAAATACAGTACTAATATCAACAGAAAGATACAGGAGCCATCTCATTATTTATATATTTATAAAATGATTACCAGTAATTGCTGCAACAATATTTAATATACCTCAGTGCAAATAGTCTCACTGAAGAGGTTTGACTTTGCTAAGGACAAATACATTTTCTTCCATAAATTGTTACCATCTCAATCAAATCCAGCACAATGTAAATGTTAAGAATAACTTGAATTCGTCATTTGCAAGAGTCAGAAAACATCGACTCTAATTCTAGATGTACAATATCATTCACATCCACTGTAGATACATTTATGAACGTATTCCTAAATATATTAAATACAACTAACATTCCACAGGAATCTTTAAAGTGATCATCTAATATGTACATAAATTAAAAACATTTTTTTACTGCATGACAGTTTATTATTATTAAGAAATAATCAACTATTTGCTTGGAGAACGTGCTCCTTCAAAAGAGGGAGTTAATTAAAATACTAAAACTAAGTTTGGTGGGAAAATTAAATACACACTGAAATCATTTCAGATGCTAATGAAAATGACAATTAAATAGCATTCTAGATTCAAGCAATTTTACATTAAGTTGGTTATTTCAGGTTCAGGTATGAAATATAGTTATTATATTGTCCTAATTTGTCCACCACTTTTAGCATAAAATACTATGAAAATAACTCCTGGGAAAAGCATTTTTTATAAAGGACAAGTAGAAAATAATATACGATCATTTCCATTTCACTGAGAAAAAACCGTGTATGGGCTACTATTGGCCATGTCGTTTTCAAGTCATTATTTTCATTTAGTTATTTTAAGTGTTAGATATCTATGGAAATTGTGTGTTGAGGATGAAAATGTATTTCTTGAACATAATTTCAGATTTTGCTTGAATTGGGGTTGAGACCATTTCAAATCAATCCAGCAGATTCATTGCAATTCAATACAATCATAGAATAATAAAACAAAAAAATATCATTGTGAATTTTTCCACTTCCTGAGTTGAATTTCAATTCAATTCATGAATTGATAAGTTAATTAGAAAAACTGACAACCTTAACCCAGAGTAAAGCATTAGTCATTTACGCGGTCTCTATATCCATAGTATGGCCTATGGTCTGTATGGTTCACCATGGAGACAAATGTCATAACCGAACAGGGACACAGTCAGATACATAGCTACTGGTCAGTCTGTTGGAGGATTTCCTGGGCCAGGTCCCCTGTAGCTATCTGTCCTCTGGATCGCCCTGCATCAGCCTCACACCACCACGGTACCTAGCTACCGTTCACGCCTCATTTGGGCCCTCCTCTTGCATTCATATTAGTTTTGTCTCTCGGAGCAGAGCAGTCTGTGCTACCCAGTGCTCTGCTCTCTGACACTGTCCCACTCATCTGGTACACCGTGTGTGTGCTTGTGTATGTGTGTCTATCCTCTCGTTGAGGCCATAACAATGAACACTGAGTTCATACGGATTCCCAACAACACAATGCCTGGGTTGGGACAGAAGGGATCGCTTTACATTAACTTGTCCTTTGAAATGCACTTTCTGAGACTTTACTTAGTAAACTGCTAAATGGGCATTTGAAAGTATTTAAATATGAGGAAACTGATATCCAATAGAACCCCAGTCATCTGGAAAGCCCCCCCTCTCCTCCCCCTCTCTCGCCCTCTCTCCCCCACAGCATTACCATTTACTAAGAAAGCACTCTACCCCGCCATCCCTTTCCTCTCTCAATTCAATTCAAGGGCTTTATTGGCATGGGAAACACGTTAACATTGCCAAAGCAAGTGAAGTAGATAAACAATAAAAGTTCAGTAAACATTACACTCACAGAAGTTCAAAAAGAATAAAGACATTTCAAATGTCATTATGTATATGCACACACTCTCCCCACAGCATTACTGTTTACTGAGTAACCCCCCCCAAGCTCTCCCCTTCCTCCTCTGGCTGCTCTTTTCCTCACTTCCCCGTCTAATCTCTTTAATTACATCTGCTGTCGTGGCCTGCCACGGTCCCATTGTCCTCCCCTGTGCCTGGTGCTTTGTGAGGGCAGACCCCTGTCCGTCTCCCCCCACCTCCCCTGTGCCTGGTGCTTTGTGAGGGCAGATCCCTGTCTGTCTCCCCCCTCCTTGGCTGCTTTGTGCCCCCCTCCGCCCTCTTCCTGAATCCCAGAGGGCTGGAGAGGGATTAAAGGGGTATTATCCCATTACAGCCAGGACATACAGGACCCCGCTCTAACGCCTTCATCTGCACCACACACACACACACCCCCACCACACACTAGTGCACGCATAGACACACACACAGCTAAGCACATTGGATCATGCAGACAGCCCAGAAGTACACTAGTGCACACACAGATTAATTCCAGGCCCACCCCAACACATCCATCCTTCCCAGTTCCCACCCGTTATCCATGTTTTGATTTAACAGACATTAACAGTTATATTAAGAAGCATATTTTGTCTTTATTGAAAAGAGACACATTACAGTAGAAGACTGTATTAGGTATCATGTTTCAACACGGTACTGTACAGATGACACAAACTCAATAGAACAATAATAATAACAATAATAATTCGGAGAACAATGACAATTGGAAAAAATAATGCTGCTTGATGCTGATAGGTCACAATAGAGGTGGAAGGACTAGACTGATAAGTGACCAATAGGAAAGCCAAGCAGTTAGGAGAAGAGGTGCTCTTCCATATCTAGATAGTATTAGAAGCATATTAAATCATTTGACTGGCAGTTGTCTCGGGGTGGGCTGTGTAGCTACATACATGATGGATGACCAACAAAGAGGTAACCAAATACACACTGGAACCAAATAAACAAATGACCATAATTAGTTTATTACTGTTTGTTGTTTACTTGACATCTATGTACATGTGGTGAACGCTGTGCGTCGACTGGCATGTGTAGAAGGGAGAGCTGTGGACGCTTTAACGGTACTAAAGCAATGCCAGACTGATTGACATGGTGAGTGGGTCCCCCCTCTACCTGTTCTAATCCACCATAGAGCTCTTCTCCCTGGCAGGGTTACACTGATACGTGTCTCAACGTCTCACGTCTACATAGTTGCTTCTAGATAGCCTGGAAACCAAACTGATATGCTCCGTTTCACCATTGAAACAAATGCTATCTTCCGGATTCCAGGCTAGCTTTTTGATGCTTCCTGAGCCCAACTATAAGGGAGGACAGCTCACACTTATTGGCTAATAATGAATTCCACTGGCTACTTCAGAGGGGGAAGGGAGAACAGCTTGACCACCAACGAGGATTGCGTATAATACGATGTTTAACCTCTTCATATCTCCTACTAGTGTGAGAGCCAGGGGCTGAGATAGGAACTGTTTCAGGCCAGCAGACAATATGAGGGAAGAGACCAGGGACCTACACAAACATCCAGCCATGCAAAAGTGTTCTACTGGAAAGACTGTGAGGAGAGGACTGAAGAGGGTCAAGACCATCAAACTGAATACGTAGTGCATCGTCTTGTCATAAATAAAAGGACTTTGTCTTCTCCTCAGTCAGAACCTCACAAGTGTTATTAAGGGGGAGAAGGTCTAGAGCTGCTATCCATGCTACTGCAACAGTAAGGTTCTATAAAGGTTTGGGCAGGTGCACGTTAGTGTTCATGGCTGCCTGTGGACAACGCCTGGATGTCTCAGTACTTCTCATGTTAATCACACTCAACATGTTTAGCTCTTTTCACATTTCTATCGGACACAGAGAAGCGTGTGTGTGATGTAAGCGCTTGTCTACAGCGTATGCAGGTATTGCAAGGTGTGTTGGACAAAAACACCACCGTTAGCATGGCTATCAATACCTGTCCTCCATATTGCTTTAATACCTGTACAGGTCAGGCAGGAGTCACTACTTATATTAGCCGTTTATATATATACACACACACACACGGGAGGTAACATCATGGGCAAAAGCAATCATAAATACGGGAGCATTTGATGCTTAGAAATGGTTTTGGGAGAGAAAGACTCATATCACACACGCGGACGCACACACAGTAAGGTTTAAGAACAGGCAAAGGGACTTGTGCAGAGCAGAGCCGTTGGCAACACGAAGAGGGACAGGAGGAAAGAACCTCCTGCTTCCTTCAGATACATTATGACATCACCACCAAAAGAGCTTTTCAAAAAGAGAGAAAGAAAAGCCATAGAGGAAGAGAGAGGAGTAAAATATTATTTACACACAGTAGGATTCCAGACCCAGAGAAGCCCTTCCTATTGAGTCACCGAGCAGTACGAATGCATCCCAAATGGCAGCCTATTCCCTACATAGTGCACTTCTTTTAACCAGAATCCTATGGGCGTGGGTCAAAAGTAGTGCACTGTTCAAGGGAATAGGGTGCCATTCGGGACGCAAGCGAAGAGATTCAAGAGGCAGAGACTGTATGATTGGTTTGGGGAGCAACAGACATGGCTATCCAATGACAGACAGAGGATGGAGGAAACGCATGCCGAGTACCTCAGAAGACCTGATGGGAGGCGTCCCAGAGTCTATCCTGACCAATGACGTCATATATGATGTCAGTCAACTTGACAAGGGGAAAACTCAGAGGGGCCCAAATTAGGAACTCCTCTCCAAATCAGAAAATTCAATGAAGAAACAGTATCCATCAGATCCTAAATATTCTACATAAACTGACAGCCCATCATGGGTTGAACTGTCAGACAAACGTCTTCGTCAATGAAATGAAATAGACTGAACACTGATGAGGCCATCTAGTATAAATAGTGCTACATTTACACAGCGGATGCTTTTCCCGGATCCTTTGCAGATCAGTGTTAGTGGATGGGAGTATGGACCTGACAACTGATACATGCACCACACCTAGGTAATCAACAGGAACATGACTGTCACAGTCCTGCCTATCCATTTCCTCCCATCCTCTGTCTATCACTACGCAACAGAACGTTATCATGACGTGTTTCCAGCTGAAACAGCAGATACAGTGTATTTGATGACCTGATAAAAGTAAAGAAAATGCAGAATAATATGCAGAAGGATAAAAACATCACTAAAAAGAAAACATTTCCCCTTGGTCTCTGTGTGGGTTGAGTGGACCGTCCGTATGATCATCCTGATACTAAGCATTACGAGGCTTCCTATACATTCTGTAGGTGGAGTGTTTTGCTGAATGGTTGAAATGTAAAGGAGAGAAGACTGTTGTTGAGGCGAGTGGAATTGTGGGGGCTTCAAGATCACGTAGAATTGACAGTCTCTGGTCCCTGAGCCTGGAAATACATACACACTTTTTACATCTAGCAAGTGGCTTCTAATATATAATGACAAACTCACTTCTCTGTAGAATTGATCCATTGGTCCAGCAATTCACAATGAGATATACACAATTTGGACGTGATGAACAACCTTATTTTTTAATTAAAAATAGAAAGTGTCTGACATGCTATCACACTTTCTGTTTTATTTTTAAGGAATATCGGATATTTAGTTTTTTTTTTCCACTTTCTTAAAATGTTTATACAAGAAGATATTTTTGTTCCACATTTCATAAAAAAAAAAGCCCATCCACAGGAGAGAGATCACATAATTTACTGAAGAGAAGAGAGGAAAGGGGAAACACTGATTATGTGGAGAACTAAAGAAGAACCAGAGTAGGAGTTCTGTTCTGTTCAGTTGATCAGTGTTCTTGTAGTTCTTTGTAGTTCTCATGTTATAAGGTAAAGCTCCCATAACTTAAGCGAAAAGCAATCCCCCCTCCCCAACATGCTACAGAGGCCCTCTTCAAACTTCCAAAGTCTTTCCAAACCCGCAGGCCTGTGTTTCTATACAGCTGATCTAGCAGTGATATAGCAGTGATATAGTGTGTGTGTGGCCTGGGTTAAAGCTGGGAGCAGATCAGAGTCAATACAGGGTATATGAGAAGGGGTTGTCGCCTCCTCCCCATGTCCCATCATGCTTAGGACCACATGCAGCCAGGTAGATCACAGTGAGGGAGGCTGGTGACCTGCCTCCACCCGGAAGTAACGCCAAGCCACCTCCTGCCCCCATGCTTTTACAGGGGAGGGCCTTGTGAGGAAATGGACAATTGGACCGAAGCGGGGCGGGGAGTCATCATGATGTGGGGCAGAGAGACAAAAGGGTGGACAGAGGGTTTCATCAACTACAACATGAGTTCTAGTGTCTTCTGTGTGAGATTAGTGGCAGAGTGGAGAGGGTCAGAGGTCAACTAGGGCTCTAAAACAAGGAGTGCAGAAGTAGTGGTTCCCAAAAGAGTTCAGTCATTTTCTCCCAATTCAGACTCTCTCCAAGTCCCTCACTTCCAAAAATGTCACAGTTTTATTTCAGTCAGGATTTTGAGTGTGTAATATGCATACAATGTCACAATGTGTGTTTAGCCTGTTAATATCCTGCAAGCCGCAGTACCCGGAGGCCTCCTGAAGGGGGCGGTAGTGTTTATATGAGTGCGGTGCTGCCTGTGCTGCTGCAGCTGTTGTTGCGGTTGGTGTTGCGTCGGGACAGGTTGGGCGTGGCCATAAGTGGGTAGCGTTCATCGGGACAGCCGTACTGCAGCAGTGTGTCAACACACTCCTGGCTGCTGGCCTGCCGTGCGTACGCCAGCGCGCTATTACCGTGGGCGTCCCTCGCCATCAGATCCACCCCGTACTGGAGAGGAGAGGAGAGAGGGATGGGGGAGAGGAGAGAGGGAAAGATAGAGTAAGTTATTTAACATGGCAACATCTTGGTCTATAGACAACATTCAGGGTGAGGAACCATGAAAGTGTAAGATCCTGTTGGTATTGCTCTCTCTCACCCAGATGAGGAGCTGTGTGATGACCACGTTGCCCTTGCGGCACGCCAGGTGAAGGGCGGTGCGTCCGTCTCCCTCTCCACACGTCTCGTTGACTTGCTCCCGGGAGCCGTGAGCCAGGAGCAGGATTACACAGCGCAGGTCCTCCTCAGCCGTGGCCCTCAGCAGCTGCTGGCCCAGGGATAGGTCCAGCCCTGAGAGCGACGCCAGGAACAACCGCTGCTCGTACTTAGCCCGGATCCAACGCTCACGCTCCTCCCTGAGAGAGAGAGAGAGGGTGAGAGAGAGGGTGAGAGAGAGAGAGAGAGAGAGACTAGTGGTTAAGAGGAACGTTCAGGATCTTAACATCATCTTGTGATGTTATCTTCTCCACCTGTTCATCTAGTCACACTCCTCCCTGGAGAAGGAACACATAGGACAGAAGGGGGATGTTCACCATAGTATTACTTCACCCAGCAGTGTAGATATCTGCTGACTGTTACAGGGATATCTACTGGCTCTCTTTGGGAACCACAGGACCATTCTTAGCAAGAGCCTTGAGTTCAGATGGTAAAAAAGCAAATGGAAGAGTGGGTTAACTAGGACTGGGTTAACTAGCCTAATCTGTGAAGGAGAAAGACATCATGTTAACCCCATAGCAAAGCGAGAGACAGAGAGAGAGCGAGACAGAGAGAGAGAGAGACCGAGGAGGGAAGCGGGGCTGTGTGAGTACAGAGTGGTAACAGTTTCCAGCCACTCAATCTAATCCTGTGATGTGATAGCGCTAATCTCTCCCTAATCCTCGCCATGTAAACACAGCCTTTCAGACGAATTGGGATTATCCATGCATCAATCCTCCTGTTAGAAAGGAGAGGAACCACAGTGGCCTGGGGAGAGGATAGGGGAGGGACAGGAGTGAGGATATAGAGCTGTCCTGTACCCCTAAAAACAACACTCCCTCTCAGGGGGTCCTGGGTCCCCCACTAACCGGGATATGGAGAACACAGTATAGTGGAACCTCACTGCTAGCTCACTTCTTCTGTAATGACCTACCCTGGGTGGAGGGTTAGTCCTGAGAGAGAGCATTACAAACACACCAGGAGAGAGGGAGAGAGGGACTGAGAAAGACAGATGGTTATACAGTACCAGTCAAAAATGAAGACATCTACTCATTCAAGTTTTTTTTATTTAATTTTTTAGATTGTAGACTTTGTACACTCTTGGCATTCTCTCAACCAGCTTCACCTGGAATGCTTGAAGGAGTTCCCACAAATGCTGTGCACTTGTTGGCTGCTTTTCCTTCACTCTGCGGTCCAACTCATCCCAAACCATCTCAATTGGGTTGAGGTTGGGTGATTGTGGAGGCCAGGTCATCTGATGCATCACTCTACTTCTTGGTCAAATAGCCCTTACACAGCCTGGAGGTGTGTTGGGTCATTGTCCTGTTGAAAAACAAATGATCCCACTAAGCGCAAACCAGATGGGATGGCGTATCGCTGCAGAATGCTGTGGTAACCATGCTGGTTAAGTGTGCCTTGAATTCTAAATAAATCACCAGTCACCAGCAAAGCACCCCCACACCATCACACCTCCTCCTCCATGCTTCATGGTGGGAACCACACATGTAGAGATCATCCATTCACCTACCCTGCATCTCAAAAAGACACGGTGGTTGGAATGAAAAATCTCAAATTTGGGCTCATCAGACCTAGAGACAGATTTCCACCGGTCTAATGTCCATTGTTCGTGTTTCTAGGCCCAAGCAAGTCTCTTCTTCTTATTGGTGTCCTTTAGTAGTGGTTTCTTTGCAGCAATTCGACCATGAAGGCCTGATTCACGCAGTCTCCTCTGAACAGTTGACGTTGAGATGTGTCTGTTACTTGAACTCTGAAGCATTTATTTGGGCTGCAATTTCTGAGGCTGGTAACTTTATTGAATGTATCCTCTGCAGCAGACGTAACTCTGGGTCTTCCTTTCCTGTGGCGGTCCTCATGAGAGCCAGTTTCATAATAGCGCTTGGTTTAAGCGACTGCACAAAGTTCTTGAAGGCCCAGATTGACTGACCTTCATGTCTTAAAGTATTGATGGACTGTCGTTTCTCTTATTTGAGCTGTTCTTGCCATAAAATGGACTTAGGGCTGCATACCACCTCTACCTTGTCACAACACAACTGATTGGCTCAAAGGCACTGAGGAAAGAAATTCCACAAATTAACTTTTAACAAGGCACACCTGTTAATTGAAATGCAGTCCAGGTGACTAACTTATGAAGTTGGTTGAGAGAATGCCAAGAGTGCAAAGCTGTCATCAAGGCAACAAAGGGAGGCTACTTTGAAAAATCTCAAACATAAAAAATATTTAGATTTTGTTTAACACTTTTTTGGTTACTACATGATTCCATATGTGTTATTTCATAGTTTTGATGTCTTCACCATTCTACAATGTAGAAAATAGTACAAATAAATAAAAACCCTGGAATAAGTAGGTGTGTCCAAACTTTTGACAGGTACTGTATGTAGAGTGGGAATCAAACCTTTCCATATCCCCTCCTACTGTTAGTGCACTGCTTTTCAAGACCTTTTTAACACTGCCAAAGATTTAGAATTTTGTTGAGACCCTCAAATTCAACAAAGCCAATGACAGCAACCTAGTCACCCACCAGAGGTTTCTGACCCACTGTCTGGGAACCACTTAGGACAGGTCATGAAATGCTGGCTTCTCAAGGCAACAGGACAGTCTATGGACTGCCTATATGTTGACAGGTCTGAGGTGTAGGGGATAACTAAGTCGCCCAGTCAGCCATAACAGAAGATGAGTGATGAGACCTTAGGGTGTCTCAGAGGGTTAACATCAAACAGACCCATTGACGGAAGTAATTACAAATTAGCCGCGTGTGGAGGGTCTCTCTCTCTCTCTCTCTCTGCAGGAGAAAGCGTTTTATCAGAGCGAGAGGGGGGCAGACGGACGGATGATAAAAATAGTCAATCTATAGCCCTGGGGATCGATGCCCTGCGACATCCTTCTTAATCAAAGCCTCGGCAACGGGATGACTGGGCTCAACCCCCGGCAACGATTTCCTTTTTCTTCAAACCACTGCAACCGTGGCTGAGCATCATCACACACACTACACTCTCTCAACCCACACACTCGCTCTTACACACACACACAGCTGACAAACACCTAGCTAATATCAAAATGTTAGAAATGTGTTTCTGGCTAAACTTGACAAAGTAGTTATAGGCTAGGAAGGAGGAAGTTCATTCACTAACTTCTGTGGTTATACAGAAATGATGGAGGGAGGGGGAGAGAGACAGAAACATGAAAATAGATGGAGTTTTAGAGGTGTGGGAACCCAGTAGAATCTCATTAACTCTCTCCCCAGAGAATAGACTCACTGTGTTGTGTTTGGTTGTGTGTGTTTGAGGAGGTGGAACCTAGGTATGGGGGCCTGCCTGCCATATTACCCTCTCTAGTTGGGGGCTAGCCTAGCAGGACGGAATGTCCCTGGTCTTCCTGCCTGTCCTGGGGAGAGAGTGAGGAGGCTGGGCGGAGGTACACGGGCCAGAGGCCCAGGACAAAGCCCCAGGGAGGGGTGGGGCAGGGAGGTTCTCGGCAGGGGCCTGGGCCCTCGTCTCTCTGGGTGTGTGTGGAGGAAATGCGGAGGCAGCACTTCACTGCTTCGTGGCACGCATGCCTTCCCCAGAGGACAGAGTTGCTATGGCTGGAGTCTGGGTCTTCTCCAGGACAGAGTTGCTATGGGCTGGAGCCTGGGTCTTCTCCAGGACAGAGTCGCTATGGGCTGGAGCCTGGGTCTTCTCCAGGACAGAGTTGCTATGGGCTGGAGCCTGGGTCTTCTCCAGGACAGAGTTGCTATGGGCTGGAGTCTGGGTCTTCTCCAGGACAGAGTTGCTATGGGCTGGAGCCTGGGTCTTCTCCAGGACAGAGTTGCTATGGGCTGGAGCCTGGGTCTTCTCTAGGACAGAGTTGCTATGGGCTGGAGCCTGGGTCTTCTCCAGGACAGTGTTGCTATGGGCTGGAGCCTGGGTCTTCTCTAGGACAGTGTTGCTATGGGCTGGAGCCTGGGTCTTCTCCAGGACAGAGTTGCTATGGGCTGGAGCCTGGGTCTTCTCCAGGACAGAGTTGCTATGGGCTGGAGCCTGGGGCCCGGAGGCAGAGACAAGGGCCCAGATATACACACACACACACACACACACACACACACACACACACACACACACACACACACACACACACACACACACACACACACACACACACACACACACACACACACACACACACACACACACAGGTGGTGGTCAGGCGCATGTTGGACACAATCAGGGTGCGATGGTGACAGCACTGTAAGAGAGAGGATGAACTGTCCACATTCACACAGGACAGGATGGATGTCCACCCGTCCTACAATGGCCCCCACAACACGTAACCCCCCCTGTCTTAGGTAATGAAACACAACAACACTAAAGTGTTGTTTCCAACACTGCTGGTATACCCTACTGACGATATGCCCTGCTGACGATATGCCCTGCTGACGATATGCCCTGCTGACGATATGCCCTGCTGACGATATGCCCTGCTGACGATATGCCCTGCTGACGATATGCCCTGCTGACGATATGCCCTGCTGACGATATGCCCTGCTGACGATATACCCTGCTGACGATATGCCCTGCTGACGATATACCCTGCTGACGATATACCCTGCTGACGATATGCCCTGCTGACGATATGCCCTGCTGACGATATACCCTGCTGACGATATACCCTGCTGACGATATACCCTGCTGACGATATACCCTGCTGACAATATACCCTGCTGACAATATACCCTGCTGACAATATACCCTGCTGACAATATACCCTGCTGACAATATACCCTGCTGACAAGCACACAACCACACAACTTCCTCCCTGCATGAGAAAATACACTACTAAGAATAAATCCATTACTAAGTGTTGTGATTTTCTTGAAGGGCAGTAATGTGTTAGCATTAAGGGGTAGCATGCTACCATTATCCTCTGGTTAGAGTATTGAGAGCAGTTTGGAAACTAGAAAGGCTAATTGGACTAATTAGCTAGTCAGAAAGGCTCTCTGACAATAGTTGGGGAGGGTGGTGTGTGCGCCTGAGGGTTCTCCTCTCTCTCCATCCCTCCCTCTCTCTTCCTCCTCTCCGTCCCCCTCCCTGTCTAACAGAGGTACCTGTCTGACTGCAGCTCCCTGTTCCACTGCGTTTGTCTCACTTATCACATTGGATTAGGGGACAGGCTGTAGCACCACGGAGCACTATTCCCATAACTAACCACAGGTCCTGCTCAGACAGAAGGACAGGGACACACTCTCACACAGGATGCACACGCACACACTCCCCACAACCCTTATTCTCTCTCACCACCTACAGCAAATGCTTAAAAGGGAACACGAAGGGGGGAGTGTGTGTGTGTAAATAATAATCCCAGGAGGCAGATTTCCTAGCCAGTCTAATTAAACACTACAGGTCACGCCAGCGAGGGCTCCAACATGTCCGAACGCAATGATCCTTTCACAAGAAATGCCCCCTGACAACAATACACACACTGCAACGCTTCCCATTAGTGCATTCATGTGACATGACAGTAACACATTATTATGATGATAATGACTTAGGTAAATATATTCAACCCTGAGAGAGAGAGGAACAGCATACATGTGTAATCTTGTTTTCTCTGTCTGTACTGTAGGTTGAGGAACAGCGGTGAATGGTAAATACATGGCGCTGTGTGTTAGTGTGTGTTACAAGCGTCAGTTAAATCCATGACAAACCCCTTGGTTAATATAACAGCGGGCTGCTTTGACTGACAGCTTCATTAGCCTGTGTTAGGTGGTTGTTAGCGGGACTGTTAACTTCCGCCGCCGCGGCGCAGGAGGAGGGACAGTGGGGTTCTATCGCCGTTGGAAACAGTGGGGTGCGGAATGTGCTTGTTTGGGGTTACCCGGGGAGAAACAGGGGGGCTGGTGTCAGTCTCTGACTCAACATATGGGGCCAACTGGAGACAGGAGCTGAAGAATAGATATCTGTCATTTCCTGCCTCTTTTAGGTGCATGTGTCTGTGTTTGTATTATTTCTGTGTGTGTGTGTGTGTGTGTGTGCTGGTTCTCCCTGGCCAGTCTCTTTGTTGCAGTGTGTTTACACACAGGCCCAGTAGTTTCCTGTCTCCCCCAGACCCCAGGCAGAGCCCCGTCTGTTTGGTCAACTCTGACAGCCGTCCACTCCACTGGGCCGTCGGACCGTGACTGGTCACCAGCTGCTCTCCACTGCCACTACGACCAGGGGGGAGGGAGGGGGTCTACGACCCCAACATAGACCCTGGATACAAGACTCACAGCAGAGACCCTCATCCTAATAAATCAGAAAAATATTCATTATCTACCATTATGGTACTATCAAATGATCATTTATATTTGATGGCTATTGTTGCCTATTAAAGTGATTCAATTATTTTGACACGCAGTGATTCATTAAGTGACAAAATAATGTATCTTTGTTTCCCCCTAAAATGAAGTTGACCTTATTACCAATGTCCAACATTACCAGCATTATCATAACTGTCATCACCATCATCATTTCCAGCATCATTACCGTAAAGGGCTGTTATTGGATGCCCTCCAACAACATCACATCATCATGAGACATTCCTCAACATGATCATCTTTAGCTCTTAACGAAGACAGAAGACATTCTGGTTAACATACACAAGAAAATACCATCCATATCAAATTCCCATTCTAATAGTATGGTGTTGGGTCTGATCTGCACTGTGAAGTCAGACGTATGGACCTCAGGAATACGATAATCATTCATTACAGACTGAAACAGTGGCAGAGCAGTGAGAGGAACCAGGTTGGACTGAAGTCGTCAGTCAGTGACACACACACACACACCACACACAGCGTTGTCAGTCAGTCAGTCAGTGAGTGAGCAGACTGGCCCTCTCCTTTGGCCTAATTAGCCCTCTCTAATTCAGCTCGTTAGGACTCGTTACAACTCGTTAGGGTTCCACTGACTCCCAGGTAATGAGGTCTGACAGGAGGAATCTGTCACCTGGACAGCTCCCCCAGTACAACCTGAGGAGACTAAGATCAGGGTGAGATCACTAGACCATACACACAGGCTCACATACAGAGAGGAGAGAGGTAGTCACTAGAGGGAACAACACATACAGAGAGGAGAGAGGTAGTCACTAGAGGGAACAACACATACAAAGAGGTAGTCACTAGAGGGAACAACACATACTGAGAGGAGAGGTAGTCACTAGAGGGAACAACACATACAAAGAGGTAGTCACTAGAGGGAACAACACATACAGAGAGGAGAGAGGTAGTCACTAGAGGGAACAACACATACAGAGAGGGGAGAGGTAGTCACTAGAGGGAACAACACATACAGAGAGGGGAGAGGTAGTCACTAGAGGGAACAACACATACAGAGAGGGGAGAGGTAGTCACTAGAGGGAACAACACATACAGAGAGGGGAGAGGTAGTCACTAGAGGGAACAACACATACAGAGAGGGGAGAGGTAGTCACTAGAGGGAACAACACATACAGAGAGGGGAGAGGTAGTCACTAGAGGGAACAACACATACAAAGAGGTAGTCACTAGAGGGAACAACACATACAGAGGGGTAGTCACTAGAGGGAACAACACATACAGAGAGGAGAGAGGTAGTCACTAGAGGGAACAACACATACAGAGAGGAGAGGGGTAGTCACTAGAGGGAACAACACATACAGAGAGGTAGTCACTAGAGGGAACAACACATACAGAGAGGTAGTCACCATAGGGAACAACACATACAGAGGGGTAGTCACTAGAGGGAACAACACATACAGAGAGGAGAGAGGTAGTCACTAGAGGGAACAACACATACAGAGAGGAGAGGGGTAGTCACTAGAGGGAACAACACATACAGAGAGGTAGTCACTAGAGGGAACAACACATACAGAGAGGTAGTCACTAGAGGGAACAACACATACAGAGAGGTAGTCACTAGAGGGAACAACACATACAGAGAGATAGTCACTAGAGGGAACAACACATACAGAGAGGTAGTCACTAGAAGGAACAACACATACAGAGAGGTAGTCACTAGAGGGAACAACACATACAGAGGGGTAGTCACTAGAGGGAACAACACATACAGAGAGGTAGTCACTAGAGGGAACAACACATACAGAGAGGAGAGAGGTAGTCACTAGAGGGAACAACACATACAGAGAGGTAGTCACTAGAGGGAACAACACATACAGAGAGGTAGTCACTAGAGGGAACAACACATACAGAGAGGTAGTCACTAGAGGGAACAACACATACAGAGAGGTAGTCACTAGAGGGAACAACACATACAGAGAGGAGAGAGGTAGTCACTAGAGGGAACAACACATACAGAGAGGTAGTCACTAGAGGGAACAACACATACAGAGAGGAGAGAGGTAGTAACTAGAGGGAACAACACATACAGAGAGGAGAGAGGTAGTCACTAGAGGGAACAACACATACAGAGAGGTAGTCACTAGAGGGAACAACACATACAGAGAGGAGAGAGGTAGTCACTAGAGGGAACAACACATACAGAGAGGTAGTCACTAGAGGGAACAACACATACAGAGAGGAGAGAGGTAGTCACTGGAGGGAACAACACATACAGAGAGGAGAGAGGTAGTCACTAGAGGGAACACCACATACAGAGAGGTAGTCACTAGAGGGAACAACACATACAGAGAGATAGTCACTAGAGGGAACAACACATACAGAGAGGTAGTCACTAGAAGGAACAACATATACAGAGAGGAGAGGGGTAGTCACTAGAGGGAACAACACATACAGAGAGGAGAGAGGTAGTCACTAGAGGGAACAACACATACAGAGAGGAGAGGGGTAGTCACTAGAGGGAACAACACATACAGAGAGGAGAGAGGTAGTCACTAGAGGGAACAACACATACAGAGAGGAGAGAGGTAGTCACTAGAGGGAACAACACATACAGAGAGGAGAGAGGTAGTCACTAGAGGGAACAACACATACAGAGGTAGTCACTAGAGGGAACAACACATACAGAGAGGAGAGAGGTAGTCACTAGAGGGAACAACACATACAGAGAGGTAGTCACTAGAGGGAACAACACATACAGAGAGGAGAGAGGTAGTCACTAGAGGGAACAACACATACAGAGGTAGTCACTAGAGGGAACAACACATACAGAGAGGAGAGAGGTAGTCACTAGAGGGAACAACACATACAGAGAGGAGAGAGTAAGTCACTAGAGGGAACAACACATACAGAGAGGTAGTCACTAGAAGGAACAACATATACAGAGAGGAGAGGGGTAGTCACTAGAGGGAACAACACATACAGAGAGGAGAGAGGTAGTCACTAGAGGGGTAGTCACTAGAGGGAACAACACATACAGAGAGGAGAGAGGTAGTCACTAGAGGGAACAACACATACAGAGAGGAGAGAGGTAGTCACTAGAGGGAACAACACATACAGAGAGGAGAGAGGTAGTCACTAGAGGGAACAACACATACAGAGAGGAGAGAGGTAGTCACTAGAGGGAACAACACATACAGAGAGGAGAGAGGTAGTCACTAGAGGGAACAAAACATACAGAGAGGTAGTCACTAGAGGGAACAACACATACAAAGAGGTAGTCACTAGAGGGAACAACACATACAGAGAGGAGAGAGGTAGTCACTAGAGGGAACAACACATACAGAGAGGTAGTCACTAGAGGGAACACATACAGAGAGGAGAGAGGTAGTCACTAGAGGGAACAACACATACAAAGAGGAGAGAGGTAGTCACTAGAGAGAACAACACATACAGAGAGGTAGTCACTAGAGGGAACAACACATACAGAGAGGAGAGAGGTAGTCACTAGAGGGAACAACACATACAGAGAGGAGAGAGGTAGTCACTAGAGGGAACAACACATACAGAGAGGAGAGAGGTAGTCACTAGAGGGAACAACACATACAGAGAGGAGAAAGGTAGTCACTAGAGGGAACAACACATTCAGAGAGGTAGTCACTAGAGGGAACAACACATACAGAGGGGTAGTCACTAGAGGGAACAACACATACAGAGAGGTAGTCACTAGAGGGAACAACACATACAGAGAGGAGAGAGGTAGTCACTAGAGGGAACAACACATACAGAGAGGTAGTCACTAGAGGGAACAACACATACAGAGAGGTAGTCACTAGAGGGAACAACACATACAGAGAGGTAGTCACTAGAGGGAACAACACATACAGAGAGATAGTCACTAGAGGGAACAACACATACAGAGAGGTAGTCACTAGAGGGAACAACACATACAGAGAGGAGAGAGGTAGTCACTAGAGGGAACAACACATACAGAGAGGTAGTCACTAGAGGGAACAACACATACAGAGAGGAGAGAGGTAGTCACTAGAGGGAACAACACATACAGAGAGGAGAGAGGTAGTCACTAGAGGGAACAACACATACAGAGAGGTAGTCACTAGAGTGAACAACACATACAGAGAGGAGAGAGGTAGTCACTAGAGGGAACAACACATACAGAGAGGTAGTCACTAGAGGGAACAACACATACAGAGAGGAGAGAGGTAGTAACTAGAGGGAACAACACATACAGAGAGGAGAGAGGTAGTCACTAGAGGGAACAACACATACAGAGAGGTAGTCACTAGAGGGAACAACACATACAGAGAGGAGAGAGGTAGTCACTGGAGGGAACAACACATACAGAGAGGAGAGAGGTAGTCACTAGAGGGAACACCACATACAGAGAGGTAGTCACTAGAGGGAACAACACATACAGAGAGATAGTCACTAGAGGGAACAACACATACAGAGAGGTAGTCACTAGAAGGAACAACATATACAGAGAGGAGAGGGGTAGTCACTAGAGGGAACAACACATACAGAGAGGAGAGAGGTAGTCACTAGAGGGAACAACACATACAGAGAGGAGAGAGGTAGTCACTAGAGGGAACAACACATACAGAGAGGAGAGAGGTAGTCACTAGAGGGAACAACACATACAGAGAGGAGAGAGGTAGTCACTAGAGGGAACAACACATACAGAGAGGAGAGAGGTAGTCACTAGAGGGAACAACACATACAGAGAGGTAGTCACTAGAGGGAACAACACATACAGAGAGGAGAGAGGTAGTAACTAGAGGGAACAACACATACAGAGAGGTAGTCACTAGAGGGAACAACACATACAGAGAGGAGAGAGGTAGTCACTAGAGGGAACAACACATACAGAGGTAGTCACTAGAGGGAACAACACATACAGAGAGGAGAGAGGTAGTCACTAGAGGGAACAACACATACAGAGAGGAGAGAGGTAGTCACTAGAGGGAACAACACATACAGAGAGGTAGTCACTAGAAGGAACAACATATACAGAGAGGAGAGGGGTAGTCACTAGAGGGAACAACACATACAGAGAGGAGAGAGGTAGTCACTAGAGGGAACAACACATACAGAGAGGAGAGAGGTAGTCACTAGAGGGAACAAAACATACAGAGAGGTAGTCACTAGAGGGAACAACACATACAAAGAGGTAGTCACTAGAGGGAACAACACATACAGAGAGGAGAGAGGTAGTCACTAGAGGGAACAACACATACAGAGAGGTAGTCACTAGAGGGAACACATACAGAGAGGAGAGAGGTAGTCACTAGAGGGAACAACACATACAAAGAGGAGAGAGGTAGTCACTAGAGAGAACAACACATACAGAGAGGTAGTCACTAGAGGGAACAACACATACAGAGAGGAGAGAGGTAGTCACTAGAGGGAACAACACATACAGAGAGGAGAGAGGTAGTCACTAGAGGGAACAACACATACAGAGAGGAGAGAGGTAGTCACTAGAGGGAACAACACATACAGAGAGGTAGTCACTAGAGGGAACAACACATACAGAGAGGAGAGAGGTAGTCACTAGAGGGAACAACACATACAGAGAGGAGAGAGGTAGTCACTAGAGGGAACAACACATACACAGAGATAGTCACTAGACGGAACAACACGTACAAAGAGGTAGTCACTAGAGGGAACAACACGTACAGAGAGGGGAGAGGTAGTCACTAGAGGGAACAACACATACAGAGAGGTAGTCACTAGAGGGAACAACATATACAGAGAGGAGAGGTAGTCACTAGAGGGAACAACACATACAGAGAGGGGAGAGGTAGTCACTAGAGGGAACAACACATACAAAGAGGTAGTCACTAGAGGGAACAACACATACAGAGAGGAGAGAGGTAGTCACTAGAGGGAACAACACATACAGAGAGGAGAGAGGTAGTCACTAGAGGGAACAACACATACAGAGAGGAGAGAGGTAGTAACTAGAGGGAACAACACATACAGAGAGGAGAGAGGTAGTCACTAGAGGGAACAACACATACAGAGAGGTAGTCACTAGAGGGAACAACACATACAGAGAGATAGTCACTAGAGGGAACAACACATACAGAGAGGAGAGGTAGTCACTAGAGGGAACAACACGTACAGAGAGGGGAGAGGTAGTCACTAGAGGGAACAACACATACAGAGAGGAGAGAGGTAGTCACTAGAGGGAACAACACATACAGAGAGGGGAGAGGTAGTCACTAGAGGGAACAACACATACAGAGAGGAGAGAGGTAGTCACTAGAGGGAACAACACATACAGAGAGGAGAGAGGTAGTCACTAGAGGGAACAACACATACAGAGAGGGGAGAGGTAGTCACTAGAGGGAACAACACGTACAAAGAGGTAGTCACTAGAGGGAACAAGTAGTCACTAGAGGGAACAACACATACAGAGAGGAGAGAGGTAGTCACTAGAGGGAACAACACATACAGAGAGGGGAGAGGTAGTCACTAGAGGGAACAACACGTACAAAGAGGTAGTCACTAGAGGGAACAACACGTACAGAGAGGAGAGAGGTAGTCACTAGAGGGAACAACACGTACAGAGAGGAGAGAGGTAGTCACTAGAGGGAACAACACGTACAAAGAGGTAGTAACTAGAGGGAACAACACATACAGAGAGGGGAGAGGTAGTCACTAGAGGGAACAACACATACAGAGAGGAGAGGTAGTCACTAGAGGGAACAACACATACAGAGAGGAGAGAGGTAGTCACTAGAGGGAACAACACATACAGAGAGGAGAGAGGTAGTCACTAGAGGGAACAACACATACAGAGAGGGGAGAGGTAGTCACTAGAGGGAACAACACGTACAAAGAGGTAGTCACTAGAGGGAACAACACATACAGAGAGGGGAGAGGTAGTCACTAGAGGGAACAACACATACAGAGAGGAGAGGTAGTCACTAGAGGGAACAACACATACAGAGAGGAGAGAGGTAGTCACTAGAGGGAACAACACATACAGAGAGGAGAGAGGTAGTCACTAGAGGGAACAACATACAGAGAGGGGAGAGGTAGTCACTAGAGGGAACAACACGTACAAAGAGGTAGTCACTAGAGGGAACAACACATACAGAGAGGGGAGAGGTAGTCACTAGAGGGAACAACACATACAGAGAGGTAGTCACTAGAGTGAACAACACATACAGAGAGGAGAGAGGTAGTAACTAGAGGGAACAACACATACAAAGAGGTAGTCACTAGAGGGAACAACACATACAAAGAGGTAGACACTAGAGGGAACAACACATACAGAGAGGAGAGAGGTAGTCACTAGAGGGAACAACACATACAGAGAGGAGAGAGGTAGTCACTAGAGGGAACAACACATACAGAGAGGTAGTCACTAGAGGGAACAACACATACAAAGAGGTAGACACTAGAGGGAACAACACATACAGAGAGGGGAAGGTACACTTGGTACCACAGAAAGAAGAGGCAGACAGACAGAATAGCTGTAAAAGAGAGCAGATAGATACTATTGTCTTACAAGGTAAAAATACCCTAGACCCCCCCCCCCCCAAAACAAGGTGTCTGAAATCAATTACACTTTGGTCGTTAGCTGCCCTTGGATAGTCACAGATAATTAAGCTCAGCGCTTTTTTATGATGAGCAGATTAGTGTCTCTGTTACTGGGCCTTTGCCTGGCCTGATACTGCTCCCTGATTGGCTGGCTGTGGGAAAATGGGCAAAGCTGATGGGAAGTGCCCTCAGCTGGATCACAATGCTCCAGTAGTGGCACGAAGAGCAGAGAGAGAGG